>JBBBDQ010000519.1:597500-1185000 GCA_037127315.1 Ascarosepion bandense
ATTTTTATAATTCAAATATTTTATAAAATCTTTTATAATAAACGGTAATGAAAAACTTACAACATATATATATATATATATATATATATATATATATATATATAATTTGTATTTGTATAATATATAATGAGGATTTGGCAGCAATCAATCGTTCATACATCAATAGATCAAGGCGACTATTGAACATATTTTTAATATTTCTAATGTATTCGCAAATATGTTTCTGGATAGATCTAAAACAATTTCTACATAATTGAACGTTTTCTAGCCATTATCAAGAAAGGGTTTTATTTTATTTTAAACAAATATCACGGATTTTTTTGCATGTGTGTGTCCGTTTGTGTGCGGGCATTTGCGTATATGTGTGTGCGTGTGATTTTGTTCAGCTTTTGGTTGGGTATGATTGTCTCTCTCGGTGTCTGTTTTGACCGGACTTATTTCAATGATAATTAAGCAGAAATATCAGCATATTATTATGATATCGCCCAACGTGTTCCAACCCGAAATTACTATCTGACTCTGAAGACAAATTCGTCTGTTTTCAAACATCAACCAATTTCTACTCAGACAACCCATTCCTCTAAGAACCAACTGACGAGTCCATGCCTTCCAGCTATGAACGACAGAAATAGCCCAAGGCTAACTCACACAAAGTCAACGCACTGAGTTGCATACATTTTTAGGTTGTGTCTTTCTTATTTTTAACAGACAACATATTTCAGATAATATTTTTCGTTTAGATTTTCGATTTCTTTTCTATAGAATTTTTATCAGTTTTCTGGTTTGCCGTCATTTCATTTCGGATGTTCACATTATTTATTTCCATCATAATGTTTCATGGTTTTTGCTCTCTTTACATAATCACTTATTTGATTAGGTTCGTAGTAACATTTTTTTTCATTTCTCTCTCTCTCTCTCTCTCTCTCTCTCATATATATATACATATATATATGTGATACAGCGAAACGGGCTTTAATGTGGATGACCATATATATATATATATATATATATATATATATATATATATATATATATATATTATAATTATCCACATAAAAGCCTGTTTCGCTGTATCACAGCTCATCTGTGTGGCTAGATATATCCAGTTGCTTCTGGCCGGGATCGAAACTGGACCGATTTGGTGTCAGTCGGAGATACTACTATCATCGGCGACAAGGAATATCTATTATATATAATGATAAGGTGTTTTAAATATCATATTTTGGTTTTAATTTCTGGTAAAAATGAAGAATAAAATTGTCCAGATTTGGATATTTATTATTATGCTGCATCTACGCTTTCGGTTCACATGTACCAACTTCGGTGAGGTTGCAGTGACGGTAAAATAAAGACATTTGCCATCACTGATGTTATTATCTTGTCTTGACATAAAAGATTGTTATGCGACGATAACAATCACAGAAAAGCAGTCGCAGTTAAATTTGTAATGCGGTAATATGACGTCATACTGCGTGAGTGACCAAAATGTTAACATAATCGAAAATTGACAAAATTCCCTCTAGTTACCTGCCAATATTATTCATGCAAATAACCCTATCTATAAATAACAGAAACTCACCAATTTTTAGAAGCCCAAAAATATCAAATGAGACAATATCATGAATCTACACTAAGAAGGAATTTATGATTAAAAAATCTGGAACACAATATACGAATACAATTCGAACATAAACAGCAGCAAATGAAATATAATCTTGTACAATCCTCTACAACAATACAAACAAGACAAACATTTTCCTAAGGATTCTCTAAAGAAAAATACAAAAACAAGTAGAAGTATTCCAGTAAAGCTGCACGTATAACAATGTGGAATATTCAATAATATAAACCACAAAATAGCACCAATAAATGTAACTACCAAAACTTTTCAGTTAACAACAAACCTTAACCAATAATATGATATACAAATCTAACTTAAGAAATAATATTAACAAAGATGAAAATATTTTCTTAAGCTCCAGAGAAGCAACTTTAAAGGATGATGTTAAAAACACAAAATATTATATATATATATATATATATATATATATATATATATATATATATATATAAAATCTTAAAATGCAAACATATTAAAATATATATGGAGCGAAAAGAAAAAAATATCACCACCAAAAACAAACGGGACATCATAAAAGCACAATAACAATAGTTAAAATTGTAAATTATGCTTAGAGATAAAACTAACACGAATTACTTTAAAAAACATAATAAACATTTAGACGAGAAAAAGCAAATAAAAGGTCAATGTAGGCACATAAATTAGTGCCTGCTTTACCTCATATACTCTAATTAAAATAAAATCTATAAGTGTAATTTCTCATGATAATATTCAATAAAATAACAAACGAAATATATGTAATATAAAACACACATTGTTCTCCAATTAAGATATTGTTCGTAAAAAATCAAATGGGTAAACATAAAATTAGCAGCTCAACGAGATATTATTATTAATAGTAAAAAGATGTAAATTATGATTAGACAAAGAACTAGCAATAATCTGTTAAATATAAGCAGTACATTCTTTGAAAAAATACATTCTTAAGCAAACAAACAAATAAATAAATCAATATCAGGAAGAGTATAAACAGATAAATATTAATCTAACACTTACTGAAATAATTAAAATAATTATGAATAAAATAAATAAATAAAGCTTGAAGTTAACAAACGTAATACATCATCAATAAATATCTAATTATAAATCCAAACTTCAATTGCGAATAATCAACATAAAATTATATATGTAGTATGCACACATATATACATGAATGTGCGTGCGTGCATACACATATGCATATAGGCATGTGTGTAACTATGCGTATGCACGAATATCCAAGACTTCAAACATTATTAAACGATGATACTACGAGTAAAAATAAATCAACGCACATTCCGAATAAAAAAGAAATACAAAAAGAAAAAGAACGAAGGATGAAGTCAAACATTCAAAGTTTTCTTACGCCCTACACATTCTAAAACAGGAAATATGCACACTAGAATAAACACACAACAACACCAAAAGATATTTATTTAGAAATATTATTAGTAAATTTTTAAATAATGCCGTAAATTGAATGGAAAAAATCCCTCTACAAAACTATGATTTTCTTCCATTAAAGATAACATCAATCGACTTATATACATTCTTTTTTTTTTTAATCATTTCACCCCAAGCAAGGCATTCCACTGCCACTATTGCGCTTGGGGCTACATAGGGGGAGGTAAATAGGAAGAGTGGTTAGATATAGGAAATGTCAGAAGTGGGGTGATAGACTGGGTGGGTAGGAAGAGTGTTTGAAAGAATTGAAGTTAGTGTGTTTGAAAGAATGGAAGTTAGTTTGTTAGGAGGTGTCTATTGATCTTACATTTAAACTCCTGGAGATTCTAGCCGTCGGGGAAGCAGTCATGTGGAAGAGAATTCCACAGTCGGGAAGTGCGAGTAAAGAAACTGTGGGAGCAGAAGTTGCAGTTGAATTTTATCGGTTTCTCAGTAAAAGGGTGGGATCTAGTTGCTAATCTAGTATCTCGTGCAAATTCGAACCCAGGGGGCACTAGTGATCTAAGTTCATCGGTGCAGAAGCCGTGAAAATATTTATAGAAGAGACACAGGGAAGCCCCGTCGCGCCGTTGAGAGAGACTGCAGGCGGTCTGCTAAGTCGGTATCGATCACATTACAGACCCTCCGCTGTACCTTGTCTAGAAGCCCAAGGAGAATATCAGGGGCACCCGGTCAGATATGGCAACAGTATTCAATGCACGGGCGGATAGTAGATTTATAAATGTGCAGGATAGATACAGACGCAAAAAACCTTCGGGACCTGCACAGAAAACCGACTTTCATAGCAGCGGATTTAGCAATGGATTCGATATAGTCATTCCACTTGAGGTCCGCTGAGAGTGTGAGACCAAGGAGGCGTAGTGTTTTACTCTCTGGGAGACAAGCCTGGTCCATGCTAATAGGAGAATGCAGTATGTTTGATATCGAACTATTTAATAAAATGTATTCTTGTCTCAAATGTCTTTCTGAACGTATTCCATTAACTATCTGGAATTTTTACTTCTCACAATCTTCCTATTCTTTACTACACACACACACACACACACACACACACACACACACACATATATATATATATATATATATATATATATATATATATATATATATATATATATATATACGCACATATCTTATAGCCTTTGTATGGGAGGGTATGCACACGGCTGTGTGTGAAGGCGACCAGGAAATTATTGGCCAGTATAATTTATCTATTGTAAAATATTAAACATGAATCCCTATATTCATAGGTGTAATTACTTCTATAGATATGCCACAAGTAATTCGATAATTTGAATAATGAATAAATGTCATTATAATTTTATGAATAATAAAGTATATCGTTGAAATTTCAGCAAATGCCCTGTACAATTTAATTTTAATATAGAATATAAAAATGCATATTTCTTCTATAGTTGTTGAATCATATGCTTATATAATCTTCTTGCTGATACAGCATTTATAACTACGGCAAACACCTGATCCTCAAGATTACAATTTTTGTTGGTTTCTGTATATTTTTTCTGTTTTTTTATTTTAATCATATGATATATTTTACTAGACCCTGAACATGTACATCTCTACGTGCTACTCAACAGCCAACTTGATTTTGCTTAAAAAAAATTGAATGAAAAAATGTTTAAAATAAATGAATAGTCATTTAATTTATCTCTGTTTTCAATTTCTTTGGTGTGTTGTATTTATGTTTTAGTGTTTGAAACGTTTCCTTTAACAAATCATTAACATATCTTTCTTTAAAGTTATTCATTCCTTAAGCGACATCGTGCTTTCCGGTCATGTTTTTTTATATTGTTGTTCTTGGTCAACTCTTCATCGGTAATTTGTCCAAAAGTGAACTGTGTATAATTCTCTTCGCTTTGCGAATTCAATTTTTATCTCGAATGAAGTGGAAATGTTGCTAACGGTAGAGAAAATAGATACTATCAATACGCCACGAGATACCTGCACATTTGTACACACATCTTGACTCCATGATGCGATTAGAGATAACTGCATTTTGCTGCTACTATCTTGCATCTTTGCAACTTTTTGATTGTCTAATAACAAATTTGGCAACATTGGTAAGTTGAGTGCATCTAAATTGCAAATTGATATCTCACCAGTATCTCTCTATCAGTTTAGTTTATATATGGAAAAATTCGAAATGTCACACTAACGAGTGTTAGACTTCGTCAAATCATCCAATACTACTGCAAAAATATCATTTGGAAATGTTATTCCCAATAAGTAAATCTTTTATTCACTTTTCGGGAGCCTGTGACGAGATATATTTTGCATTATATCTTGTCATGTGAATTAACTTCGTACTTTACGAAGGCATGTGATAGAAAGCAATATATTATACTGACAACATAAGTCATGACCTCAAATAACCTTATCAGATATGGGCTCTCTTATCAATCTCATATATAGCGTCAAACGTAACTAAAAGTTTTGCTCTGTCAGGCATATACAAACTTTTTCTCAGGTCAAATATGAAAAACAGCATCAAGCGAATGGATTCACTAGTTTTTAACGATGAAAATACTTCATCGCATCTAAAAGTCAGATGTTACATTATCAAAACTGAGAGTGTCACTGAAAAAATGGATATCTTGAACTTTTACAACAGTATCAATTGCTCTCTGGGACAAGATGAAAATTATTTTTTTAATCAAGTTTTTGACGTTTCAACTTTAGCGGAATCTGTATCGCAGTAACAACACTTCAAAAATACTATAAAGAACGACACAGTTTAATGAATATATCTGAAGCCTGCATTGTTGAGAGAACATTTTCAAGAACATTCTCATTCATTTAATATATTCAATCCAAAATTTTAGTTAACTGTTCGATGTTTTTATGGAAACGTCTTAGCTGAACTTTATCATTGCACACAGGTAAAGAGGCAGCAACGCTAGAATGTGAATATTTATTTGTCGATACATTTTCTGTTCTCTTGAAACTTTTGACCTATTCTTTATTTTTCAAATAGCGATAGTAGCGTGGAACATTTCGGGTAAAATTTTAAAATAGTTCAAGATTGTTCCTGAGTGCTTCCTGTCATAAATGTATCATAGAAAGGCGACAATTAACAAAAATATATTGACACTAATATTTTATAATGATTTTAATATTGACATTAATATTTTATAATGATTTTATAATGATTTTTATAATGATTTTATAAGTAGACCAAATATATGGCACATCCAATGAAGATTGAATTCACTACTCAGTTGTAATTTATCGAGCAAATTTTGCTTACTGGCAGTTGCACAACGTAAAACTGCTATATGAAAGATTTCACTAATTTACATAATAATTAAAAAGTACTCAAAATACTCGTCTTAATTTACATGTTGGTTTTTGGTTAATTCGTTTCTATGATTTGCAGTAATTCAAATGCTGAATAGATTTTAGATTTAAGAAGTCTTTGCTTTTGATTCAGATAACAATTAAGGGATACAAATCCTAATAATTAACCAAAGTATGAAAGGGAAAAGGGGTGAATTCACAAATTTCTCATGGATATTTTCGTATAAACCAATATAGTGAATCCAGCTAACACTGAAACTCAGGTGGTCGATTAATTATCGCAAGCCATTATCCATTAAACCCCACCACATATAAGCTCAACTTCTGTTATTCTTAAGCGGTCAGCAATCTAAGCATTGACACTTCTTAAATTCTGAAACCAGTGTTTCAAATTGTTGTGGCCATAAGCCATGATATTCATGACAATTCCTCGCACTTCGTGCTTGTATATTTCAAAATGAGATCCATGCTACAATCTGCAAAGTATTAAGTGAAATGTCACTTTCTGTTGCCTATTACTCTTCCCTTTTATCGTTCATTAGTAATGCTCTTGTTTTTAACTCTTCTACACCCAGTAAATAGTTGCGTCATGGAAGATATATCCCTTGCATGAGATGAAGTAGATTTTTGTTTAAATCACGAAATTTGTGCATTTAAATAATTTGAAATATATTTTTCTATTTAATATGAGGAATTAGAAGAATTTGCTAGGACACGTATTGAGAAAGTAACGGTAACAGAAATACTGAAAATATTATGTAAAGTCTAATTCAAGTAAATTTACTTACAAATATATCTTAAGAAAGCAGAAAAAATATCCTTCTCAAAGTTGAGATTGAATAATAAGGTATATTCGGCCATTTCGACTTGGTTGTAAGTCATTCTAGTATAATGAAATTTACGTTTTCAATTGTGCGAATGAAGAAAAAGAAAATCTCCCAATTCTAGTATCTGTTAATTGTCATAATTTCCACAAAAATAATGGTAATTAATAAATATTAAGAAAATGAATTCGTAGAAAAGTCAATATCGCACCCGGCCTAAGGCCCATGATGTTTACACAACGACTGAAAAAATATTAAGAAATAGACCTTAAGCGATACAGTCATATTTTGATAAATGACGGATATGATGTCTAAGGTCCATCTCTTAATTTTTTTCATTCGCTGTGTCCAATGTTAATATTACTTTATACATTAAAAATACTTTGTGGTGTTTTTTTTGTTTTTTTTTTTTTTGGTGGGGATGTTTATTTAAATGAATAAACTATATATGTTCCTCATTGAAAGTTACAACAAATACACTTTGGCATGCTGTTTAGTTCTTTTAGAATTTCTTCATAATATTTAAAATTTGTATTTCCTAAACTGTTGCAAACATTTTCAAAACATTCGAATCAAAGATTGGATATATTATTCACTATATTCTTGTTGATCCTATATTTGTTCTAAAACTTTAACATGAGGAATAATACAATACTAGATTGTCAAATTTTAATTAGGTAATTCTTTTTAGAATATCTATTTCTAGCAGCGGAATAATACCAGTCGATCTATTCAAGTCGATATTTATAGCGCTGCCGAAGAAACCTGGTGCAAACGAGTGCGAACTACACAGAAATATCAGGTTAATGAGTCACATTACAAAACTGATTGTCAGAATCCTGATGAATAGAGCGAGAAGCAGAATCAGGCCAGAGATAGGGCAGGAACAGTGCGGGTTCGTCAAAGACACTAGAACAAGGAACGCCATATTCATGATTAGGATGCTCTCTGAAAGGGCATTACAAATGAAGAAAGACTTGTACCTATGATTCATTGACTACCGAAAGCATTCGACAATATACTACACAAAGAATTGATGGAGATGCTAGGCAACCTCGACATTTTCGGCAAAGACATAAGAATAATCAAGAATCTCTACTGGCAGCAAACAGCCTGCATACGGACAGGTAACGAACTCAGTAGATACACAAAGATAGAAAAAGGCATAAGACAAGGATGTATTTTTTCACCGGATTTGTTCAACCTATACAGCGAGAATATTTTGAGGACCATAGATGACACGCCAGGAATTGTTCTTGGAGGCCACAACCTGAACAATATAAGGTATGCGGACGATACGGTGTGGATTGCGGACACGGAAAGGAAACTACAAGACCTCATACAGAAAGTAGCAGTGGAGAGTGACAAGAAGGGACTACAAATAAACTTTAAGAAAACTGAGTGCATGGTCATCAGCAAAAGATACAACCCAAAATGCCAAATACAGGTGGGGGATAACAGAATCAAACAAGTACAAGAATTTAAGTACCTAGGAAGTGTTCTAACAGAAGATGGAAAATGCGACACGGAGATCCGAAGGCGGATTGGCATGGCAAAGGACGCGTTCCAGAAGATGAGCAAAATACTATCACACAGGAAAATCTCAATAGAAACGAAGAAAAGAGTGCTAGACTGCTACGTGATGTCAGTTCTTCAATACGGCAGTGAATGCTGGACAATATAATCGAAAATGAGGACAAAACTGGAAGCGGGCGAAATCTGGTTCTACAGAAGGATGCTACTGTTATCGTGGACTGAGCATACAAGCAACAACGAGGTGTCAGAAAAAATGGCAACAAAAAGGAAATTGATGCTGAGCATCAGGAAGAGACAACTGAAGTTCCTGGGACACGCAATGAGGAAAGAGAGCCTGGAGAACCTGATACTGACTGGTCAGATAGAAGGAAGGAGAGACAGAGGAAGGCAGCGGATAACATATTTGCAGGGCCTGATCAGGTGGAAGACGGAACGGGGGTTGCCAGGAGCAACAGGAGCAAACATACTAAGAGCCACAAGGGATAGGGAGACGTGGAAAGCCATGATCGCCTACGTCCTGAAGGGACAGGGCACATAGAAGAAGAAGAAAAAGAAAAAGAAGAAGAAGAAGAAAAGAAGAAGAAGAAGAAATCCATGTCTTTGTGCATTTTGTTTACCTAAGTATACTTATTTAACGATACTATCAATTTTATTTAATTCTTGTAAGTCATCATTACTTTGAAATGTTGTTATTATATTATATTTATGCAAACTTAGAAGAAGAAAATTATTGGATTTAGACAAAAAATTGGAATTCATGAAGAAGTGATATATCTGACGTGAATTACTAGCGAACTTACCAAAGACCGGCATTCAACTTAGAGAATACAGTGAGAAAAAAAAAAACGCTGATATATAAAGTATCGTTATATTGTTGAGATCCAATTTTGGTTATATATTTCAAATTCAAATCTGAAAAAATAAGCGTGAAATTCGCTATATATCTGCATATAAGTTTTGATATTTTTCACCCTTATATTTAAGAAAAAATGATTTCTAATTTATACACTAATCTAATATTTGCGTTACCGAGGGCAGCAAAATGTTTGCAGGCGACTGAGGATGATGCGTGTATATCTTGTCTCTGTCATGCAACTTACAGTGATTAATAGATTACATTTGAAAAGCAAAATACGATCAAAGAATAGTTGAGATGAAATGGCATCGAATGAGTTACACTTGCTGCTGAGAGTAATTAAAATACGAGATTGTTGATATAAAATAATATGTCATAGGATTAGCCAAAAGCAACAGTTCAGTTCTGAACTTATTTACAAACATGCAAAACATACAAGGAGATTAAAAGTAACACTCGATTTTAAAATATTTATAATATTTTTTTTTTGCAAGTCATTGACATGAGAGGAAATCTTTCAGTATGAGGTTTTATTCAGAATTTAACATGGGCACGAGATTTTGATACCAGCTTCTCGAACCGCCCACGATGCGCGTCAACTGATGTCACCTGAAATTATTATGATATCAACCAACGTTTTAGTTTGGTATACTAGACTTGCTTACTTAACCAACCACAGATAAATAGTCAAAGACAGATTAAGACTCGTGGCTTGCCACTCATATATATAATTGGGAGTTACTTTTCAATGACTCTGTATAAACGATTGAAAGTAGAATATATTAATTCTAAGAAAACACAAATGTCTATTTAAAATAACATTTAAAAAATACAAAGGATTATTTAAATAATAATTTAACCATTCTACTTGTTATTTATCTCACTATGTAATTAACGCCGAAATAATATACTATTCCGTTAGGCTTGGTTTACGGTGGCTGATATATATGGTAATATGGTTTCAATGAAAGAGGATGCGATATGTGTTTAACGATTGTTTCAGAGAAAATGTAATCGTATCCGTTTTATTTACTACATTTGCACCCTCTTCTACAAATGAGAATCTACATTTACACATATGATTATTTTTCAAACATTTCTTAAAGTTTATAATCTGAAATGTTTTTGATGAACTGATGGTGTAGTATTTAATGAAAAATACTCTGGTCCTATATAAATAGTAAATAGATTACAGGCAAGAGAGCAATACAATGCGTCAAACTTGACAAGGGGAGCTACATTATCAATATTGCTACTCAAATTGACTATAGAATATGGTATAGTATGAAATTGAGATGTATAGTAGTAGCTAGTCGGGTGTCGAAAAAAGACACTTTGAGAAGAGTGCATGATAATATGCATTGCGGCCTAACGGCAACACAGACAATGTTAAAATTACAAGCATGGTGACTGGGACATTCAAAGGATTCTGATGATTATATTTGTAGTTGTCCAAAGTGTAATGAGATCTGAATTTTCAGGCAGAAAGAAATTCATTCGTGGCCTAATTTGGCACAGTCCTGGATTAGAATGCTAATGCAAATTGCGTATATCATGTATAGCAGATCATTTTCAATACTAGCGTACGCGTAATCAATTTAGCTAGACATTATCAAAGTAAAAGATAGAAGAAAGGCCCTAGTAACACAGACTTTAAGTACCATATTTTAAGTGCTAATTACTGGCAATGCGCTGAGTTTTTGTATGAAAGTTTGTGTATGGGCATTCGTATACCACTATACTACCCACAGATGTACAGAACAACCGAGGGAATGGTGCAGACTGTAAAAATGACTTTGAATGAGTTTTCACTCGCTAATGACATTACTGAGGCGTTCGTATAAATAAATACTCCTTATCTATAGTAATTTAAGCCCGTCGGCGCGAATGAGAAAGCAGTTTAGAGCCGCTATAACGATGTCATATTTCTATAAGGCTGAAGGTGTGGTATTAGAAAAACAAAGTGGCAAATATGGAAGAGCCGCATTTTCCTTTACAGATAAGAAACAAAACAACCAATATTGTATAGAAAGGGCAGTGTATTTCGGCGCAGTTGAGAAGTGGGAATGTCTTAAAGGATATGGAGATGGAAAATCAAAACCTGAACAGGAAGGAAGGATTCAATAATGAGGCAGAGTCGAAAATAGATTTGCAGGAGCGAGAAGATACAGAGATTTGCAGAACTGAAATTGAGCATCACATGAAATTAACTGAAGGTGAAAAACAGATAACTATAAAGAGGATGAAAAACGATAAACGTTGCAGTTGAAGAGAGAAAAGGAATGAATAGAAGGACTTTATAAGACAAGAGTAATTACAAGTTGTGACAGAAAGAACAAGTTGTGTGCGACCGCTCCAATTTCGGGAGGGAGTAGTATTATATAAAAATTAGCCTGGTACTATATAAGTAATACGTAGATGAAGGCCGGGCAGCTATTCAATGAGTCCCACTTGACAAGAAAACATTGCTACACGCAAAGGTTACCTCACGATTATGGATATACAGATAGCACAACGAGATATAACAAATGAAATTCTACAAAGGTTTTATAGATATAGAACGTCGAAGACGCTTCTTCAATCAATAAAATTAATTAGAAAATAATTATGATTAATCAGGAAATTCAACTTGCAAAACCATGACATTTGCACAAGGTTTCTAGTTATCATTATTTCTAAGACCCATTTTGTACATTAAAAAGAATTAAGTGATAAAAATCACTAAAAACTTTAGGTCACATCGTCCTGGAATAATGTTTAGTGAGTTTATAATTATTGAGAATTACAAAGGACATTTGATCCGTATTTGCTACCTTATATTTCTGCTCTCATAAAAATTGTATCAAAACTTGTAAATTATCACGTAGGTATAACTCTAAATAAAGATCTACATAAAACAGTAAGTTGACAGGAGTATGTAGAAACATTACTTCATAGTGTAGTACTTACTAATGAGGATATTGAGGCGTGTAGAGCTTATTAATTAGAGTATTGAGGCTTTCTTATCAAAAGTAATCCTTAGCAATCTGTCCAGTGAACATACTGGAATAAATTTAAGCCCGTCGGCGCTAATATTAAGGCGATTTAGAACCCCCATAAGGATTATATGCATACTTCATTATATTCTTATCCATGATCGTGAGGTAACCTTTGCGTGTAGCAATGTTTTCTTGTCAAGTGGGACTCATTGAATAGCTGCCCGGCCTTCATCTACGTATTACTTATAACTCTCAATAATTATCATTTTCTACCAGGGAAAATCTGTTTTATAAGCAATAAGTAAAAAATTCACTGTTTCATCTAGCCTTCATCTACGTATTACTTATAACTCTCAATAATTATCATTTTCTACCAGGGAAAATCTGTTTTATAAGCAATAAGTAAAGAATTCACTGTTTCATACAGTATTAAAAATATTCTTCTCATTTATCTACTTCCTTAAGAAAATATAGAAGAATTGTAAGCAATTAATTTTTGTTGTATTTTTTAAAAACTTATCACCAGTTTCAGGTATATTTACATATTTTTGTAATGTAGTAACATAGTTTTCTATTTTCTATGTTATTTGGTGAGTGAATAGAACACTGAGATATTTTAGAAAATATAAAATGATTCCTCAATATACAATTTTATCTATATAACTCAAATTGAGGGTAGTATATAGATTTGCAGTTTCCGAAGTGTTTTTCAGGATACGTGAATCGATCGAATGGCTCTGAAATTTGAACTCGTTTTTCCGACATCTTATTTGGAGCAACTACATATTACACCACCCACACATATATAATAGACGACAGATAAATTAAAATAAGTAATGACTTTTAAAGATGATATAGTAGAAAGTGGAAAATCATATTCATAATAATTAATACTAATTATACAACTGAAACAAAATTTCATTGTAGAAACATTAGTAATATATTATTTTCTTTATAAAGAAAATTAAAAACAAACATTTAATGCAATTATTATATCCGATATAGATGAGACACAGAACAATAGCATTTATCATTTTTACAATGATAGATGCTAATAATTAATGAAAGTTAAATGAATATAGAAGGCAGCTTTTGAATAATTATCAACGTAGATAAACGATGTTCTACAAAAAAAAAATATCTATAAATCTGGTCCTCGATTTGGAGTATATTGATCTTGCCTGAAAAAAGTCAACTAAACAGAATAAAGTATAAAATGCGGTATTTCTGATAGTATTAATTTATCATAGCATTTTGTCTACTTCATTTGAATTGAAATATATATTTTATTAGACATAAGCATAAATAATATGCAACTATTTACATTAAGTAGTAAATCTAGCGTAAAATTTAAGCAATCTGTGTAAGTTGATAAGTCTATAATATATATGTATATGTGTATTAATTGGGAGTAAATGAATATCAGAATAAAAAAATGCTTTATCACAAAAATAATGTCATAATTGTACTTTTTCCTTATGCCTCTGGTTACATACTATTTCGGAATGATGAAGTCAATAACAGTATTTTACAATCCACCATATAAGATAAAAACCTAAATATTTTTCATAAATGCAGTCACTTCAATTTTGTTTGAAATATAAACTTCCAAATCCTTAACTACACTTAAAAATGTTATGAAACTTGATGTACATTTACATGTTTGCATGCAAAATTGAGTAAATTTTATATTAATTCAATTTAAGTTTCTATAATCAATAGTACACATTCCTTATTGCTTACTGACTTAACATTTAGTACTATTGTCAATGACAAGTTATCCCCCTTGACCTATAGCCACAAAACCTGTACACTCTCCACTAAAAATATTCTTCGTAATATATCAGCTTCCATGAATTTACTTTTTAATTTGTGTGTAAGTTTTAGTTTTAATTAAAATAAATCATTAGTATAATAAATACTGCATATGCTATAAAAACTGCTACAAATTATATTGCAGGTTGAATAGCGGAACGAATAAACACATATTTATTATAGTGTATGAAGAAAATAATATATGAAATTGTGACGGACGTACGGACAAACGGACGGATTAAATGTACGTGGCTCTTATTAGAGTATTGATTAAGATATTGGATTTTGACAGACGGGCGGACAAGGCACTTATTATAATATAGAACTTAATATGTATACTTTGTAACATATTCATTTGTCACAATGGATAAATGTATTTAATAGCTTATTTCCTTACATTGATTTTTTTAAAAAGTTGTATAAGAAAGTCATTCAGAAACGTCACAGTCTGATCATGATTTGAATATAAATAGACATACCAGTTTAAAGGCTAAAATACATATAAGTGTACAAGACTACAGCTGCTGGAAGACCATTGTAATTTAAAAGTATTTTGATATTTAATCATGTAAGGATAAATATATTAAAAGTTATTTCAGGTGTCTTCAAATTTAGCTACAAATAATTGGGAATGTGATTTTCATGTATTTTTCTAATTATATGTTTCTAGGGTATGTTTTTTTTTTACTTTTATGCGACATTCTTAAAAACAGTTTCAAAACCTGCAAAACTACATCATTAAACTAAGCATGATTTGTCTAAACAGTTCAAAGAATCTGTTCTGGTATCCACAAGAACATTCTGTTTGATATTAGAGTAATTAGACAACGGTCGTTGAAAAAGAAACAGTGAAAATATTATTGCTTGTCTCTCTGAATTATTTCTGATTTTTTTCCGATTAATTTATAATATCATCAACTTTTTCTAAATAAAATACTTTTAATTATCATCTGCATATTTCAATTTGATTGTTATTTAGTCATAATTTGTTTTCGATAAGACTGTTGACAATTGCTAAATATCTGGAAAATAGTCACATGTAATAAATTACATTAAACGGTAAATATATGTTTGAAAAAAAAATCGGTCATCAAATGCAAAATTGTCAGAAACGAACTGACGCGAACTACATCATAAATTGGCCTCAGGTTGCCCAGCGGAGGTACTTGCAGCAAAACCCCATATATTTGCTACATGGCTCCACAAGAAAGGCTGATATTATTCAAATTTTAACCAGAGAGGCCTCTCAAGACGCTACGACAGAGCCCAAGTTCCTAACTACCAGTAGGAAGCATCAACCAGAAAATTGTCAAACATTTTGAAAAAAAATATTTTACCTCATCTACACACAATACAAATAACGTGCGCTAGCACCTCTATTAAGACTTGAGAAGAAAAAAACAAACCTCAGATACTTACGTAAACCAGAAACAATGAAAAAAGCCTCTATGTCTCTTTGAAAGAAGGGAGAAGTGTAAGAACTAAAAGATGGTAAAATCTATTTTCTTTATTTTTAGAAAAAATAAATAAAATCTTTAAATTTCAAGTTAAAGGTGTAAATGTCATATTTTTTTAATTATTTAATGTTAGGAAGTTTGTTATTGTTTAAGTAGAGGACCCAGAGCAGAAACATCCACCAAAGACTGTATCTGAAAAAGAAACGAAAAAAATACCACAAAAAAATGGTGAAAATCAAGGTGATTTCAAGTAACTAAAAGAAAAGTGGCGGGGTGCAACATTAAAGGCAGAACACAAGTGATAGGTGGTGTTAAATCAAAGGTAGAAAACCAGACGACAACCGACTTAAAAGGCGGCTGAAAGATATATCTTGCCGTAGTTTATGTCAATTAAGCGATAACACGCAAAATCAAAAATGCGTAGTAATTTTGGAGTTGTATAAGTCTGGAGTTTTTGGCCGGAGATAGAGAGAAAGAGCTAAGAGAAAAAACAGTGATCCCTTCCAGGTGAATATACAGAGACTGACTGATAATTCCCCGACGTATCTATCGCATGTGCGCGATCTCTATCTGGCTACCCTCCTTCAGCTGAAAATGAAAAACGTCATCTCGTTAGCTGATAAGTCAACTGTTTTTTTTAGCAGCAGCTGTATATATCTAACACACAGCAATACTAATAAGCGTGTTTTATTATTTATATATATTAATGTAATTTTGCAAGTTGTGTATTGACAAAGGTAAAATGTTCCCATTGATTTTTATCACTATATTCGACAATTTCTTGAATTGTAATTTACAGTGATTATATATTGTAAATAACAAAATACAATATCATTATTTTCTTTTAAAATCCATGAAAAAATGCCACAAACAAAATCATAATAAGGATGGATACAAGAACTAACGTCAATAGTTTTTCAAACACTGGACAAAAACTACTTGTCAACGATCTAGCAACATTGAAAAATATTTTCTAATTTGTTATGATTTTATGCAAACAGACGTATAAGAATATGATGAAGTATGCATATAATACTATTTTATAAGACAACTAGTCTTGTCGTATTGGCAATTGAACCAAAATAACTGCATTTTTACACTCCCTAATAATAAATAAAATGTGTAACATTATTTTGTTAATATTATTAACAAAAATGGAATGAGGCATCACTTTACTTTAAAGAGCAGAGCAAGAGTGTGCAAAGAAAACATTTATTTTCATGATGTACATGTTTTAAATTAACTTGAGTAGGTTCGAACAGCCACAGTTGTGGAATTAGTGATCATATGAGAAGCACTTATTTGAGAGAAAAATATTCTAGTGAATGTAATAATATTCATTAAAATCAGAGAGATATCTATCATTGTATTTAATTTCTTGTTAAACATTATTATACGCCCTAGTATTATATGTATATTTATTTCCGAAAAGGACAATACATTACATAAATTACAGCGAGGCTTCTTTTCGAGATCCTGGATGTTAGGATGGCCATGGAACTATCACTTAATTACTGCTGTTTCTAGATTGATCCCCACTCGATATGGTAAACCATCTTTTGGTCCCAACTATGGACAAAGAATTAATCCCTATAAAAAGAAAAAAAAACAATATGAAAGTATACAAATATTATAGTAATAACAGAAAAGAATTTTTATTGAAAAATAATAAAATACATAATCATAGTACAATTGCGAACAATAAAATTTTAAAGCAACATGACCAGCTATAATATTTTTATTAAATATATACCAATATAATATTTTATAGGAAAATTAGCAACAGCTGGTTTTATAGCAATATGATCAAAAATATTTTTATTTGTAGTTGCATTTACATAAGTTTGTAAAATATATATTTCGTGTGGGGCAATAAAACTGTGTTCAATTTAATTTGATTTCGGCATTAAATAACCCATAGAAAATGATGCTTTGAAATAAAATGAACGAACTGTAAACATTGTACTTAATTTTCATAGGAAAACCTAGAAACGAATTTGTTTTTAAGTTGCAGCCATTGCCGTAGCTGATGCTAAAAAACACCAGGCACAGAGAAAATTGCCCGGATTTATTAGTTGACAATGTGATGACGTCATCCGTGTCATCCGTTTCTAGAAACTATGATTTTTGCGGATTTATTTGTCTATTTATATAGAAATTAGGCTCAGAAAGTGAACAAAAGCAAGAAATCGAGTTCGGACTTTTTGAGTATAACCAGTCTTTTCTCCCAAAATTAATAAATAAGCAAACAAATTTTTTCTGCGTTTATTCGGAAGTTTTCTTCGTTTTTCTATGTTGCTTTCGTTATTTCTTCGTGAATTGTTTAGTTTGATTTCTGATGAAGACATTTTTCCTTGCACGGATTTTAAGTATGATTGCACGGATCGGCCCGGACACGTGTCCGGTGTGCCCTGTAGTCAGATACGGCCATGGTTGCAGTTAAATGTTCTCAAGAAAGAAATGTGAAAATTGTTGGTAATTCAAATTTAGATAAACACATTCAATATACTTCCCTTACTTCCGAATCGATGCCATGAATATATACGTAATTATTACAAAAGAAAATTATTTCTTGAAATCCTAAGAAAAATTTAAACAAATATATCATTTTACTGTTGTCATGTCATGGAAAATGTTGTGTAAAAATCGTCAATACTCCATCCTGGCTTATATTTCTGCATTCAACCCGACATGTTGAAAAAAAAATTAATTTATTCAAAACAGTTTCTGCTTTTGTTTTGATAAATCCCATTTGAATATTTCTACTGTAGATTGCAGATATGGAAATAATCCTACATATTTTGCTTAATATTAAGTGTTTTACAATTCCACATTATGTAATACACACTTTCTTCATCAGCGAGAATATACAATTATTGTTGTTAAAATGATACTTATAAAGAAACACAATAGTATTTAAGAAAATACAACGTTTCTCCATTTTTCAAATACATTTCGATAGTCTTAAAAATCAACAAACAATAAATCACTAAAAAAGTCTACATTCGAAATGTACTTCTATAAAAGTTAGCATCTTTCTCTGATATTTGAAAATTAATCAAATTTGTCGTCTGCAATAATTCGATTAGTTTCATTTATCTATTTTCTTATCCTCTTACTTTACTTTTATCTTGAAGTCGTACGAATCATTTGAAACTTATCGCTGAGGATATACACGATTAAAAAAGCTGCTAGCGTATAATTAATTAACTTTGTGTCTGAATATCATTCTTATTATTACATTCCAGTCTCATTGAAAAGTATAACGAGAAAGAAATGTAGTAGGTAAGTTTTCCCTTCCCTTCACATCACTTACGACAGTATGTCCGAACATTTCGTTTTAACATCAGTCTTTCTGTCTTTAATCTATTATTAATTTTCCTCAATCTGTTTCACTCATTTCAGTCCTTCCTTGTCGCCATTTAATTTCGAACTGTTGATATTCAAAATCAATGGAAGAATGATCATAAAACAAACGACATCAATCATATTAATGGAAATAATTAAAGTTGATTTAACCTGGTGGGTATAATGAAACCCAAAAAAATGATAGGATGTTTATACGCATATATGTTACGGAATAGATAAAACCAGAACTATATATATATATATATATATATATATATATAACATACAACGTGGTTTGCACGTGCAATACCCTGTCTTTATCAGCCACTGATGAGGGGTGATGTGAGGTTTCTGTGGCTATGGCGGCGTTTACCACCAGGCAGCGTATGAATATAAACTTGTATATTCTAGTAAAGAAGTAAACAAAACGACTGTTCCTCTTTGCAGGCTCTATCAGCAATAAAAATTCCTGAAGGCGTTTGTCGTTATTAACGTGTTCGTGAAGGAAGGAAAAAATATACACATATATATATATATATAGTCATCCGCAGACAGAGCTGTTTCGCCGTATCACAGCTCATCAGTACCGTTAGACTCCGATTGCTTTTTTACCCAGGATTGAAATCTGACCGAAATGGCGTCAGTCGGCGACGATACCCTTGGGCTATGGGCGCGTATATATATATATATATATATATATATATATATATATATATATATATATATATATAATCACACGGGTAAATCTCAACTAGACGATTCATTCATTGTATAATCATCAAGCTCATATGATATACTGACACTTTTTCATTTTTAACTCATATTTTTGGTACTAGCTTTGCATAAGGTTGTCATAAAATGCTTATCTGGTTTTCCATATCAATAGTTTTAATGAAATAGTAATCTAAATTCGTGGGAGATAAAAATAGTATATATATATATATATATATATATATATATATATATATATATGTTGGGGATTAAGGATTGCTAAGGAAGAAATTGAAAAAATAATAAATAATTAACAAGAAAATTTGGAAAAATAAAGTTTAGTCAGTTTCCATGTATTTAAGCATATTTATCTTTCTATGTCTGCATGTGCTCATTGATTCACTTCTTTTGTTTAATAAATAATGGGTATTTAAGAATTGAAAGACGATAAAAGGACATGAGTCATATCTATTTCTTATTTTAACATAAGATTTCTTATTAGCGATAAATTGAAGGATAGTAATTGGGTGAATGTTGTTCTTTTTATAAACTCTAAATATTGAAGAGAGCAAAAAGAATTCTTGTATTAAAAATAAATTAAGATTATTGAATTGCAAATTCGAATTATTTTCAGTTGATCGAAAATAAAACCTAATATCAACGTCAGAAATGTTATTAGCAGTGTGAATTATACATTCAGTATTACATTGACCGTAAATGGGTTGGTTGCATTTTAGAGTTGTTATATTTGCTTATGGTAGCTTTAGTATTATTAAGAGTGGGTTACTATCATTTTGCAGGTTGGTCATGTTTTCACTTAATATCTTATTATTATGTAGTGAAATATATTTATCAAAGTTTAAGGGTAACTAAACTTAAAATGGATTTTATTAGTGTAGGAGACTGTTTTCAATGATTGTGAATTCAACAGAGGAAATTTTATCGGATGTTAGTTTGAATATATGTCTAAGTGTTTGGTTAAACCATTTGCGCGATTTCGGTATATGATTGATTTTGTATTCATTAGAGCCTTCTCAAAATACACTTAAATTTAGCTAAGGTCTGAATTCTTGATCCCTGGATAAATTACTCTCTTAAAAAGAGAGGAATATCTTACTCATATTAACAATCGAACTGGGACTTGTTCCATGATTTCCTTTGCGATGTCCATTAGAACAAAGTTTTTAATCTCCCTGTTCAAGACTACGCATCTGATCCCTCCGACTTTGTGGAAGCTTGCATTGTTGCTTTCATCCTAGCTAGAAAATTCTCAAATTTTACCTGTATCTTTAGGTAGGGATGATATGTAAGAGTTCCGCTTGAGGTGGGTTCTGAGATTGAAACCAATATTCTTTCCATGCTGCTTTTTGTTTACATACCATATGCCATAGGATTGTTTGATTCTCCCAGTCATGTGCCTCAGAAATTTAACATTTTTTAGGTATGAATTTCTTCCAAGCCTTATGTAAATTTAGGTAATTTTTCGATTAGAACAAATCGGTATTTTAAGTTTGAATGATGTTTAACGATAAATTCTATTGTCCAGTCATCAGAAACATATAACTACGGAATTAATTTCCATCAAAATAAAATCGCACGGAATAATTTAATATCCAACATCAATAAAAAATATTTCCCATCATTTTTATGAAACAATTTTATTTAAATTCAATAAACGGCTGTTTGTCATCTAGACAATTCTGAAAAATGAGTAGCTTTAAGCCGTAAAATAAGGTAACTATAGAGAGTTAAGCAATTTATAAATCTTGTAGATATTCTTGTTATAAACTCATAACAGATTTATGTCATTGGACTGGTATATGGTATTCAAGTAGGGACAAAACTCACATGACATATAATGAGAATTTCCCATTTATATGAATGCGAAGAATTATGTGATTAAATTGATCGAATAACGTATTCTCACTCAGATTCCTTAATGATTTACTTTCTTACGAAATTGCGAGTATATTCAACTGATTGCAAAACAATATTGATAATTTCTATCGTATGGATACATATAATATCGCAATATTATTGTGTAAGATGCATTCACGGATTTGCAGTTTTTAGTAGTTTGCTAATAATACTTTCAGTCAGATCTTGCAACTCAATCTGAAAATTGAGTTGCATTTTACGCAGTGTTTGTGTCTGGAATGATTCATATATAATACGTATCTTACAAATCTCAAAGTAAATGGTTTGTTCACATACTTGATTCTACTTAAAATTATGCAGAGAAACATGGATCAAAAGTGTCTCATAAAATTCTTCCACCATGGTTAAAAAAATACTAAACTTTCATGAAATATATTTCTGTAATATCAAATATATTTTTAAGTTTGCAAGATTTCACTAAAAAAATATTTATTTTTATTAGCTTCCCATTGTTGTTTTTTATTTTTTTTAATCAATATCACCCCAAGCAAGGCATTCCACTGCCACTATTGCGCTTGGGGCTACATGGGGGAAGGAAGGTAAATAGAAAGAGTAGTTAGATATAGGAAATGTCAGAAGTGGGGTGATAGATAGTTGGGTGGGTAGGAAGCGGGTTAGTTTATTAGGAGGTGACTATTGAGCTTACATTTAAACTCCTGGAGATTGTAGCTATCGGAGAAGCAGTCTTGTGGAAGGGAATTCCACAGTCAGGGTTAAAAACTGTTGGAGTAGATGTTGCGTTTGTATTTTATCGGTTTCACTGTAGGGTGGGATCTAGTTGCTAATCTAGTATCTCGTGCAAATTCGAACCTAGGGGGCAGTAGTGATCTAAGTTCATCGGAGCAGAAGCCGTGAAAGTATAGAAGAGACACAGGGAAGCTAAGTCGCGCCGGCGAGAGAGAGAGAGTGCAGGCTGTCTGCTAAGTCGGTATCGATCACATTACAGACCCTCCGCTGTACCTTGTCGAGAAGCCCAAGGAGAATAGCAGGGGCACCAGACCAGATATGGCAACAGTATTCAATGCACGGGCGGATGGGAGATTCATAAATGTGCAGGATAGATTTTGACGGAAAAAACCTCCGGGCCCTGCACAGAAAACCGACTTTCATAGCAGCGCACTTTGCAATGGATTCGATATAGTCATTCCACTTGAGGTCCGCTGAAAGAGTGAAACCAAGGAGGCATAGTTTTTTATTCTCTATGAGGCAAGCCTGGTCCATGCTAATAGGAAGTTGGTGTGATTGTCTATGATGATTAATTGACAGTAGCTTCGTTTTAGAAGTCCTTTCCAAGCTCGACTCCAAGGTTAGCTTTGTCGCCCACACCAGATTTTTGTTGCATTATAAATTATTAATACATACACTGGCCCGCATAAATATTGGATACATATTATTTTCTGTTATAACTGTAGTTTATGTCCTCGATTTTGCTTGATATTTGGTAAGTAATATCTTGTAAAATAGTTTTAGTTGTATGTGGAAGGAAATTTTAAAACTCATGCTTAACTTTATTGTTTTTATCAAATTTCAAAATTACACTATACAAAAGTATTGAATACATGAAAATGTTTTCAAATTTCCAATCGAAACTTTGTATATTAAAAGACTTTAAATATTCATTTTTTTATAGTATTGGAATGTTAACTCTGACTAATCAAAGAAGCACACAATTGCTTACAAGATAGTGCAACTAATCATCTGACTCTTTGATGTGCATTCTGCAATTCAAGGATTACATATGGCAAAACCTAAAGAATTAGCCAGAGATATGCCAGTCACAAAAGAGGAAAAGGTTACCGAAAAATTAACAAAGAATTGAATCTAGCACTAATTTGGAAATTACATCAGAAGGTATAAGAAGTATGGAGTCGGTACAGCAAACGTGTCAAGAAATGGAAGACAGAGAAAAATAAATAAGAGGACATTAAGGAGGATCAACAGAAGTGTGCAAAAAAACTCTTCATTACACGTTCTGAAATTAAAATTGATCAAGAGGGTGATGGAATTAATGTAAGTAAGGATAGCATTAACAGAGCTCTATATCGTACAGGCTTTCATTCAAGATCAACAAGAAAGGTGTCATTACTAAAAACAAAACATGTCACAGATCGATTAAAGTTTGTCAAAACCTATGAAAAAAATGTTACGTAGTTTTGAGAATCTGTTCGGAAGAAATAAAAGTTGAACTATTCGGAAGAAACACAGCGACAAAATGATACTGCCTTCGACAAGCACAATATCATTCCCACAATTAAGTTTGGGGGTGGTTCTATTAAGACATGAGGATGCTTTTCATCCAAGGGCACTAGTGAGTTACAAGTTATCCATGGTAGAATGAATGATAGCAGGTACAGGGAGATTCTAGAGAAGAACCTTCGGAAATCTCAAACATACCGCAAAACCTTCAAAGGAATGGTTTGAAAATTATGGTATTAGTATTCTCAGTTGGCCAAGTCAGTCTCCTGACTTGAATTCAATCGAGAATTTGCAAAATCCATAAAATATCAAGCAAGTAGAGGAATTATGCAAGGACGAATGGGGTTAAGTAACGGTGGAGCAGTCTGAAAAACTTGTGATCAACTATAGAAAGCGATTGGAAGTAGTGAAATAAAACTGAGTCTACACAAAAAAATATTAAATTGATGTATTCAATACCTTTGCATAGAGTAATTTTGAACTTTGACAGAAAAATTGATTCAACCATGAGTTTTTAATTTTCATTCTACATACGAGTGTTTTACTCGTATGTAGAATGAAAACTTTACTTACGAAATATCAGGCAAAATGGTGAACATAAACTACTGTTATAACAGATAATAATATGTATCCAATATTTATGTGTTTCACTGTAGATAAATACTAACTCTCTGTATCTAAATGAAAAGGGCATTCTATAAAAAAAGAATAAGCTGTTGATTATGATTAATAATTTTAAATATTATATCAGAATATAACTACACTTCAGGAGGTTGAAAATATGTCAGAACAAGAAACCAAACATCATCGTTGAGAATTACCAAACTTTTCGCGCATTTTCTTTGCTCATTCTCTTAAATCTATCATTCACATCATTTCCTGAGCATTCATATATCTCCAGGAATGTATCATGTCAAATGCGATACATTTGTATAAAAGCCCGATACATTTTAAATATGATTCCTAATATAACGGAAAATATTTAATCCCTTCGCTACAATTCTTCTAAGTAGTTACCATATTTTTATAATATCAGAATTTCAGATCACCATTTATGTTGTTCTGATATTTTCATAATTTTCTCAAGCTGGAACGATTTATATGTTGAAACATATTTAAAAGACGAATTTAATTTAAAAACAGACAATGGAATTATCTTATTTAATTAAGTTTAGTTGTTTGCTCATCTTGGATAGAATTTATTGAAGGCGAAATATTCTTTTACAGTTTTACTATTTATCCATCCTCAAACTCAAATATGCTGCAAGCAAAATATCACACATATGTCCATGTAAATTAGTTGAGATTTTTTATCAGAGATGTCTGAATATTGCCACTGGTGTAAATGTGTATCCGCTGCTATTGCTTGGGAAAGGAATTCTGAAAACAATGCATTCTATAAAGAATGATAGTATTCATATTACATTTGAAGAAATATTTTCAAACGACTTTGCTAAGGATATATATTACACGATCTCGATTGAAAGTTGTGGTAATTTTTTGTCGTTTAAACTAATGAAAAATCACATGTGTTATATATGATTTTCTTATACATAGAGAATTAAGATATAGAAGGTTGTTACAAAAAATGGGCGAGATTAGACATTTTTTTATTTTTGAAAAGATTAACTGTAGAAATGTTGAAATTAGTCGAAATATGAGCCTTGAACATATATGAATATCTGTGATCAATCGATGAGATTATTTATTCCTCGCAGAACAAAATCTACTAGCTGTGATGTAGAGACATCTTTAAAAGACCATTCCACTGCTGGTTTCTAACTCGAAGTTTTACCATTTAAAATATGTTTAAGTGCGTAAAAATGATAATCCGTGGTAGAAACATCAGAAATGTATAGAGCATGTGGTAAACTCTTGTATCTCATGTCTGTGAGTTTTGAAACTACATTTTTATAACATGAGGCCCCGCATTACCGGGTAGCAAAATTAGACGCTGTCTATTCACCAAATCAGGTCGCTTTATTTTTTATTTTATTTTTTTTTTTTTGCAAACGTACACGTATTTCAGCAATTTGAGTGTAGTAAAGTGTTGCATTAATGCTATGGTGTCATTCCAGTAAGCAGTAGTGTACAACACCAATTTCATAATACCAGACAACATAATCCTTTATTCATGCAACTTTGGCATTGTGAAATGTTTGGGGGACTTAACGAGATTAATCCCTTGACCTGATTGTTTAGAATTATCTTAAAGTATCCACTTTTCATCACAAGTGACCATGTTTTTCACCTGGCCAATGTGGTGAGACTTTTTCAGTGTTAACATCTAATATTTTATGTATGCAACTGTTTGTTCTAAAGAATGCATGAACCTTCTCTAGCTTCTTCATCTTCAAAGTTCTCATCACCAGTACTGAAATTCTAGAAACACCTTCGTACTCTCCGATCATTTGTGAACCCATTTCCCTATGCTCTGTTGATATTGACAGAATTGTAAGAGGCCCTGTACCCAAGTTTAAACACATAAAGTAAAACTAAACGAAGATCATATTTTGTCATGTTCATAATCAGGTGCTTTTATGTTTCGATAATATATATGTCTGAATATAAATTAAAAATTATTAAAAACGCATGTTATTTAATATGTATACAAAATACACCTACTATATAACATGAATGCTATGTCAAAGAAGATTTTTAAAACACAACATTTTGCAAGGTCATTATTTTTGTAACAACCTAATAACATAATGATTCTCTTTATCTTCCCAATCATGTTTTATAAAATGATAAAAATGATTTCTAATAATAAATTATTACATCTAAATGTATTATTGTCACAGCAAGTAAAATAGAGTTGATATATCAATATTTAGAAAGGTGAAAATGGGAATATAGTTTAGTATTAAAATCATCCATATAGAGAAAACAATGACTATGTTGGTAAATAATTACCTGATGATTTCCCAATATATTGTATTGATGTGAATGTTTATATTTCTAATTCACGTGCGTGAAAGTGGTTAATCAATGTATTAGACTGGTTCTGAAAAATATCCAAGATGAAATACAGCCACACAAAGATAAATTCACGAAAACTCTTTCAGTTTTGAAATAGTGCATTTAAAATGGGTCAAAGATTAAAATAGCAGTGAGTTAGATAGGAAGGAATAGTATATATTTAAAAGTATACTTGGCTCGAAGAGAATTTATGAAAAGAAAAAAGAAAAATGAAAAATATATATTTAGGATATAGGGTAAAATCAAGGACTGAACCAAAATAATTCTCTTCTCTCTAGATAACACAAATTAAATATACTGTGTGTGATCATTTATAATACATGATACACAAGTTATTATTGCGATGTGACACTGTAATTTTGGTTTCTTTTTGAAAGTAAAATCTTCATTTGAAATAACATAAAAGAGATTAAGATAGGCATAGGGGAACAATTGAATGCAATACGGAAAAATTATTTTGGACACCGTTTAGAATGTTGCTAAAATGCTGGATAATATATATGGAATAACAATTGAATTAATGCTAAGTACAAAAGTCGCAATTAAATATCATACACATGTAGACATATAAAATGAATATTCCGTATTACGCTCTCACACCCTGATTGAGCACTCTGGAAGATGGTAAAATTTGAAAAACAGTAGCTACTCTGGCGTGTACGCATCGCTCATTCAGTAAAATGAAATTAGATCCATCTAGCTATTGTGCGTGTATAATGATAATATATGCGCTAAAATATCTGCCTTCTTCCACCGAACGCCCATAGTCCAGTGGTAGAATCGCCGACTGACACCAATTTGTTCGGGTTTCAATCCTGGGTGAAAAAGCAATCGGACTGTGCTGATGAGCTCTAATACAGCGAAACAGATCTGTCTGCGGATGACAATATTTACGGTCTCACACCCTGATTGAGCACTCTGGAAGAATGGTAAACTTTGAAAAACAGTAGCTACTCTGGCGTGTACGCATCACTCATTCAGTAAAATGAATTAGAGCAAACTAGCTATTGGGCGCGTATAATGATAATATATGCGCTAAAAATGTCTGCCTTCTTCCACCGAACGCCCATGGCCCAGAGGTAGAATCGCCGACTGATGCCAATTTGGTCGGGTTTCAATCTTGGGTTAAAAAGCAGTCGGATACAGCGAAACGGATCTGTCTGCGGATGACAATATATATATATATATATATATATATATATATATATATATATATATATATATATATCCGAGTGGGTACAGAATGAAGAAATAATTTTTTCCGTCCATAACATTAATTTAAAACAGTGCTCAATATATGATGTATAGAGCTGTGAATATTTATTATAAATTATGTTTTAGAACATGTACATATTTTTTTAATATATGTCCTCGACAATCATATGTTTGTTTCAACATTGGGTACGTTTCTTCGGGAGGTAAAAGTAAAACCGAATTCGTCTGCTCCCTATATTTGGTTCATTGTTGTTGTGGGAGATTGGTTGGAGTTATTACTAATGAAGGGAATGTGTCTTCTAGAGTTTTGAAAAGCCTGATGTGCAAGTGCTAAATTGTTGATTAATCGTATTATCCATTGGAGTGTACGTTTTTATCTGTCGGGTATATATTTTGGTTAGAATTTCACAGAGATTGGTGTGTGTGGGGGGGGGGTTTATTATTCGGTCAGTTTTTTGTGTTTGCGTGGAGTTTTCTTGTGTGTGTGATTGGGGACTTGTCTTGTTTGTTGACCTGAAGAATTTTTAGGTGTCTTGCTTAGCTATCGCTTGATTAATTTGCGTCTGTTGTTACCAGACAAATTTTATTTATTCTCTTTCATTTAGTGGCGAGGCTGTTTTTCTTAGAGTTCCTTATATAGACGTGATAATGGTGGAGTGTTTTTTCTTTTTAATTTTGATTTTTTCAGTACGGCATATTTTGTATATTATTTTTGTTTTTTATATATACTTCTCATTTTTTTTATTTTAGCGGTATTGGGGTGTTTATTCATGTATTATTGTATTTAGGCAAATTTGTTTCTAAAAATTTAAACTTGCATTCTTTCGCAAGTAAATGCAAGTTTCAATTTTGTCAGCTTTTATAATGTTTCTAAATTTGTATATTTAATCTTAATATTGAATTTAGAAGATCGATTTTTTCCTTTTAATTTTTTTATTCTTTTTTAATTTGGGAGTTATTTTTGTAATTTGGGAGATATTTTTTTAATTTGGGAGTTAGTTTTTTCTTTTGGAATATTAAACTTTGTTGTAGACTTTCGTAATTTGATCTATTTAATTATGGATTGTTTTGTATATAGGCGATGTTATTTATAAAAAATCAAAAAATTTATTTTTTAAAGGGCAAATGTAAATTTGTATTTTATCAGTTTTTTATAATTTATCTAAATTTGTATATTTTTTAATCTTGATTTTGAATTTAGGGGATGGATTTGTTTTCCTTTAATTTTTAATTATTCCTAGATTATAGTTTGGGAGCCTGTTTACTTCTTTTAATTTTACATTTTATTTATTTCGATGTTGTTGTGGGTATTAGATCTTCCTTTAAGGGTTTTTAGATCAATTTTTCTGTAGCATTTTTAGTCTTTTATAACAAGAATATCTAGTCAAACTCCTAGTATTTCCTAGCATGATTGTAGCGTTAGGTCCCAAATGTGTTTACAGTTTACTTTGGTTTCGTGCCACTGGTTTAAAAGCCTGTTACTATTTATATATTTAAGGATCTCTGTGTTTTCTTGAAGGGAAGAGAAAACATGGTTCTTTTATAGATTTTGCTGTTCTTGCTTGTTTGAGGATTTTCCATTTAACCTTAGTTGTTTTATTTTCGTTTTTTAATTTAAAAGTATTTGGAGAGAGACGTCATGTTTTGTTTTTCTTTGTTATTGAAGGATGAGAAATGGTTGTAAAAGCGTTTTTTAAATACGTTCATGGTATTCCCAATATATATTTTTCCTCTTTAGGATTTTCTATGGATGAGATCCCAACACATATATATCAGAGAATTTGTCGGACATTTATTGGTCATGGGGCATTGATTGGGGTTTCTACAGTTACAGAGGTTGTTGTCACTGGACGGACTTTTATTAGTGTTGGATTTAATTTTGCTGTGTAATTTTAATATTTTGGTGTTATGCATTTTTATTATTTTTTCTGGATTATTGGAACAGCTATAAATTAATTTTATGGTATTTTTATTGAAGATTTTGCTCAGAGGGTTATTTTTGGGAAAGTGCTTTTCTATTAATTTAAGGAATTTATGCCCTAGCTTGAAGTTAACTGATTAATTGAAGGGAGGGTTATACCATATTATTTCTCTGTTTCTATTCTTGCTTTTTGGACTTTTGGATTTTTCTACAAAGTTGATGTTTGATGATTTATACCCGCTTTCCTTAAGGATTTTATTATAAATTACATTGTGTTATCAAATTTTTCTTTACTGGATCAGTGTGTGTTAATGCGACGTTCTACCGATGATGGGATGTGCTTAATTATGGATGGTGGGTGATTAGAATTAGGGTTTATATATATATTGGGTTGGCGTTGTTTTTCATGTAAGGTTGGAATGTGTTTGATACTAGGTCTAATGTCATGTCAAGGAAGTCTACTTGTTTGATACTATGATTAATCACTACGTTAAGGCCAAAAGAATTGAAGACTCTATGGATTAGTTTTCTGGTTTTATATATATATATATATATATATATATATATATATATATATATATGTGTGTGTGTGTGTGTGTGTGTGTGTGTGTGTGTGTGTGTTCTACAAAATATTTACACACTCAAATTAAGGGCGTTATGTTTGCATTGATGTCATCATATATTCGACAAGACTGAATTCAAACAGAATTAACCTTAGACTTCTTTTTTAAACCATGTAACAAATTATTTATTCTCTTTGCCTCAATGAAGTCCATCAGAGAACGAAACACATAGGTGAGAATAATATGGTTTTCCTTTTGTAATCTTTATTTACCAATATGTATATACATATGTTAGCCACATTTTTTGTCTATTTCTTGTTAAACCGCTATTCATATAAGACATTCAAAAATATTGATTTTTTTATTTATAGCTAGTATGTGTAATTCTGTCTATTCATCAAGCTGTGTAGTTCCAGAAATGTTCTTCTCCGGATATCCTATACGCAGATAATATAACGTTATTCAATAGGAATTTTTGATTCAGCAATATTTATTCGGATGACAAACGGTTTCTGTTGAACATTAATATCGCGAGTTTAACTGCCAATGGAGTAAAATAATTATCGATCAATATTTCTTCTATCCTCTCAAATCAATAGGCATTTTTTCTGATTATCCTATCTCGGTTGCATTCAATCTGACTAGTGTTTGAAAAATCTGGTTATGATCAGCTATTATATTCAAGAGGAAATTAAATTCAGTTAGATTTCTCTAATACATTTACCGTAAATCTGATCCAGAAAAGCTTTGTTTGACTTGTCTTTCTTTGCTGTCTGTTGCATTCAGCTGTGCTGAATGAAAGAGAATTCTATATTTTGAATGAAATTCGCGCATATGTTCCGAATGGCACGGGGTCTAATTTTGTTTCATTTATCGTCTTGGACAAATGGCGGAAACGTGTGTCAAAACACAATAAATAGTGTTATTTTAGCAAAACAATGGAGGGGAATTTAAGTGAAAGCAGATTTGTAACTTCGGTGAGGAATATTTTATCTTAATACACTGCATAATATAAAAAGGACTATTTTGTATTACTTCTTTATATTTATGGAAATTATACAACTTGTGTATTGAAACCCATTTTCGCTATTGTATAAAAATGAAACGTAACCTACAATGCTTCCACAATCCTATTGTGTTCCTGTAAAATATGTTCAATAATTTCTTCATACAAAAATCGATTCCATGATTATCACGATATTGACAAAATCAGCACTCTTATTGTTTCCTCTCGTGTCATTTTTCACACATTTATTGGTTTATGTGACTTCGAAAAAAACATTATAATGACAACTAGTTTTGATATATATTTTTAAATCATATATGAAAGGCTTCAAATTATTATGTAGTTAATTACGTCAGTAAAATATTTAAATCTTTTTTATATAATACTACATTTTTCGTAATATATATACATATATATATAATTAAGGATATCCGCAAATGACAATGCAAGCAGATCTATGGCTAACAATTTATGTATGTTTAATTATATATAATACGTATTGGTCATAACTTGACTTCGGCAGTTCATCTTGATCATTATGAGCGTGAGCGTTCTAAGCAAGCAATAAAGCAAATTCTGACATATTCTCGGTCACGATATCTCAGAAACTAGCAAACTTCACTTTAAAATTGTTGTTCAGTTTCTCCGTTATGCATATCTGAAATATCATAATTCCGCTTTCATCTCTCAGGGGTCAACACAGATCAAACTTGCAAGTGGCTATCTTCATTTGCTGTTAATCTGAGCAAAGACTATTCCAGGCCATACATTCAAGATATCTATTTTTTATTCCTAATATTATAACAAATTATTGAAAATTTTCATATGAATAGCTTGCATTGCACGAGGTCAATGAGTAAATCTACTGCATAAAACCTCTTCCTAAGATCAAGGATTAAAACAGCTTTTTCTAGTGCTGTCTATGGATCTTGTTGTGTATCTTGTTGTCTATGGATCTTGTTGTGTATAATAATGCAACATAGATGGTATAACCTGTAAACCAATGTTGATCATCGGCTTGAACTATAACGAAGAACAACGCGTTTATAAAATATATATTCACTCATTTTATTCTCTCATAAAGTGAAGTGTCGTAGAATGATGGAATATTCGAAGGTGCAATCACACACGCATTGAGGGGCCTGAGGCCGCGCTCGTCTGCGGTTTTCCATGGTCTTTTTCTGTCTTTGTCCACATCCTCTGTCTTGACCGACTGCCTACTACTAATAGTTTATTTCTCTTAAATCAGTGATTACGTCATATTCTGACACATTTTTTAATATTATTCCAAATTTAACACAAACCAATTATGTGATTATCTTATTGTTTCCGACAATAAAAACACGTCTGAAATATAATTAATGGTTTTATATTCCGAAATAATTTAATGTAAATTCTATTTACTTTATCAAAGCAATCATATATTTTGCTCCCATAATTACTTTTGACAGAAATCAAATATTTATCAAACAATGACAATTTTTTCCGAGCCAGTTTTCATATTGTTACTGTTTCATTAAATACACTTCTTCAGGAAATTAATCACCATCTCTTATTATCTATAACACTTTCATTACCATTTTTGAAAATGTTTATCAATAAATATTCTAAGTGTATTTGCTCCGTCATCAGATTCAACTGAATAATCACATCGATTGTACAATAGACTTACATAATGTAACATAGAAAAAAATCTACATTTTACACAGAACAACACATAAGAAGGTATGTATGTGTGTGTGTGTGTGTGTGTGTGTGTGTGTGTGTGTGTGTGTGTGTCAAAGGTGACATCCTTTTTTCTTTAAATATTTCGCGTTTTTCTGCCTTGTTAATTGCCTGATCTAAACTCCAGTTTAGTATCCTAACTTAGGCAAAATAATGTATCAGGCCATAGAGTGATTTGCATAAACAATATTTCTTTTTCTTCTTTTCCTTCTTTTTTTCTTTCTTTCACAGAGTAACTTGTCCGTCTACTGTTACTGAGAGTTACTTCGGCCTTAGTCCAGATGTAAGCTTCATTTAAAGATAAATCTCCATTCCGAAACGCATGTTTACCTAATTTATATCCACATCATAACTGACTTATAGCATCCGTCTTACACGGCGACTTCTTTACTTTCTCAGTTGAATATTAACTCTACTTTTGTTTCTTTGTTTCTCTTTGTTCCTTTAATCTTTATTTTCCTCATTTATTTATTCGTTTTTTTCACCGTCAATCACAACCCACACCCGACCAAGCAAAGAAATGATCTACTTCAGTGATCTTTTGTCACTTTTTCTTTTCATTCATTTCTCTTTTCGTTAATAACATTGTTGTCAATTTTGCAACATCGACCCTCCGCTGTGATAAGCTGAAGAAAAAACTTGATGCAACAAATATATAACGCACAATGCACTGGCAGAGAAAAGTGAAAGAGTAACTAAATTTTTCTTTTATTGAATGACTTTATTTTTTCTGTTTATGTTTCTTGATTCTTAGCGCAGTGTCAGAGAGTGCATTAATGTCTGAAATATTCAAAGTTTTTCTTAATTTTCCATTTGTAGAGAAGACACAAGATAGTTTGTACAATGCTTGAAAGTATATTTTTCTGGTTATTCTTCTTTCTTATTTTTCCTTTAAAGATTCATATATCAGAACATTCCACGATGTTCGAAAAGATCGTTTCTTCTGTCTCTTCCTTCTCCCTTCGTATTGTACCACATTCAGAGACACCCAATGCACGATCCACGATCGTGTGCGGTAACCGCACCCCTAATATTTCAAATTAACACCGGAAAAATGACCTTCTCATACCCATGTGAACTCCTACTTGAGTTTTCAATACACACGTAAGTCCTCTATACCCAAAACATTATTGTTGGGTTCGGAAAGTGGTATTTATTAAAGTACATACAATTTTTTAAAATTTTGCCAGAGAAAGCAACATCAACAACTCCAACAAAACGAGGATAAAACAAAGGAAAAAGAAAAATACCTAGAGTCTTTCTACGTATGTGTAACTTTAGTTCCCAGTAGTCCTCATAACAACCCAAATTAACCTCAACTTAACTATCGCGGGTTTCTTAATGTTTGTTCGAACAACGCGGCAATATAAGGCAATTTCATTAATGGCATACACTTGCCTACTAGTGAATGTTGCCGAAACCGAACATAAACATTATCAGTGTCCGAAAAATGTTGTCAGATTTTACAACGATATATACCATCCGAGGAAAATACTTTCTCTGACTATTGTTTCATTGTTTTCAACGTTAATTCATTTGTGTGCTAACTACCCTCCGTAATACGACCTAAAATCATAACCAATATCTCCTCGGCTTGAATCTGCACATTACTGCAAAAAGAAATATGCTGTTCCATGGATATTTTTTTTTAATAACGAGAACTTTTTTTGTAACAAATACAGAAGCAGAGCCAAAATAGGTAGTCGAAAAATGTCAACCACCTCTTTGGATATCGTAAATTACCACTAAATAATATTTTCTTTCGGATTTGTTTTTATAATCATATTGCCATAAGCAGGCATTTGCAGGAGTTACATATGAGGAAAGTTATGAGGAAGAGTGACAGGTCATAAGGGGTGTCAGGAAGTGGGTAAAAAAGGATGAGAATACTGATGAGTGTGGAGTGAGCCGAGAAAAAAGCATGACAGAGAGAGGATGCCGGTTAGTTAGTTAGACTGTTGATTTTTCATTTAAATTCTTTGAGATTGTAGATGTCAGGGAAGCAAATAAGCAGAAGGGAATTCTACAGGCATAAAGTGGGATAAAAGAAACTGATGGAGTAGAATTCAGAGAATTCAGGTTTACATTTTATTGGTTTCACAGTAAAAAATTGGGACCTAGTTGCTAATCTTAGGGCTCGAGTAAATTCATACACAGGGGACACCAGTGTGTGAAGTTCATCAACGCAGAAACCGTGAAATATTTGTAGAAAAGACACAGGGTGAGAAAGTAACTGTATCTGAAATGCACATTACAGATTCTTTTTTGGATTTTGTCAAAACCTCTAAGTTGATAGCAGAAACACCCAACCAGATATTACAGCAGTATTCAATGTACTGGCAGATGGTAGATTTATATAAGTGCAGGATTGTTTCAGGATTGAATAATTTTCTGGCCATACACAGAGAACTGTCTTTCCTAGCATCAGATTTAGTTATGGATTCCATACACTCATTCCATTTGAGGTCTGTTGTTAGAATTAAACCGAGAAAGCGCAGGGTTTTGCTTTCTGTGAGACTAGCCTGATCCTTGCTAATAGGGGATAAGAGCGATTGTCTGTAACGATTAATAGATAGCAGCTACATTTTGAATGCATCAAAATTCACTAGCCATTTCTTACCCAAGTCTGCCACGGATTGGATGTCCTTTTCAAGTTCGGCAGCGAGGTTTGCTTTGTCAGCCTCGACAGATTTTTGATCAAGGCAATAGTAAACCGTAGAGTCTTCAGCGTATATGCTTGCTTGGATTCTTATTACATTGGGGGAAAAAGTTAATGTAGCATATGACATAGAATAGTGCCTTGGGGGACACCTGCGTTAGTATGATAGTATTGGGTGTCATGTCCGTTCAGTACTACATTCATTGTGCAATTTAAAATGAATGACTGGATATGGTCAAACAATTTTTCTGTTATAACATAGCTCCGCAGTTTGCGTAGAAGGCCAGTATGCCAGATTCTTTTAAAAGCTTTTATGTTCGTGAGCATATCAGCAGTAAAGCTGGTGAAGTGGAAACAATACTGTTTGTCCGAGAAAAGTCGGTGGGGTGTGAGATATTGAACCACCGAGACGTTGATGACGGCTTCGAACACTTTGACAAAAACTAGTAGGAGGCTGATAGGGTTATAATTAGAGAGGTCAGAGAGTTCATTAATATTTTTATATATTGGAACCACGGAGGAAGAATTCAAGCAGGGGAGGAAGCAAGTAGCAAAGAGACAGTTGTTATAGTCTTTGGTGAGAAAAGAGGAGTGTTCAGGGAACATTTCTGCAGGACAATGATTGACATTTTGTGGCCGCCGCTTGCTTTATTAGGGCGAAGCTTTGAAATTATGCTAAGTACTACTGAGGGGTAATGTAGATCTGTATGGTTCCAGAACAATCCGAATTAAAAGGCAGTTTCAATGCGGGTTATCCTGTCCACAAATTTCAAGAAAGGACAGCGCAATAAGAAATGATGTATAAAAATGTGAAAATGTTTTATTGGACAATATATATATACAATATAAACAATTTGTACAATTGAGTGCATCTTTCTGGTCGATAGAAAAGTGTATTTTATATTAGCGGGAACGTTTGTTTGAATATAAAATTGTCAGGCGTATTTGAGCGAATATCGTTGAATATAAGTGTCCGTTGTATTTGAACGAAGGTTAGTTGCGCATGAAAGTGTTGGTTTTGTGTTTGTAATTACGTAGAGTAGTATCACAATGATTCTTCTCTTTTTTATGTATCAGCCGTTAAGTAGCTGGAAAAAGAAAGTGTTACACATTGTATTGAAAAAACAGTGTGAATGAGAATTCCCTAGAGAGAGAGAGAGAGTGAGAGAGAGAGAGAGAGAGAGTCAAACGAAGATAGTAGTAATTGGTAGTAAAACGATGAATCAGTCTACTTAACACAGTGTTGCTTCTCCTTTCTTGTTGTTGAGAGATGTGAAAATTTTTTTGGCCTTTGCAGGTGTTTTTTGTCTTTTTTCCGTTCGTAACGGTTGAGTGGGCGAAGGATTAGTTTGTCGGCACTGGTTTCTTTGATGTGGGCGCCTATCGGATTGTGCTTCATCGACACTGCTCCTCTCGGGATTGACTGGCGTGGCTGAATCATCGACAGCTTGCTTTCACTGACCCTCTTGACTGACAGCTCGACTGTTTGCTTGAATGACAAATAACCCGACTGCTGTCTCTCAGTGACTCGCTTGACTGACTGACTGACTTGATTGACTGTGACAGGTCATGAGATCTCCTTAAATATTGAATTCTGGTCACGTGGGATGATACCTGAACGATTTTTTATTTAGCTGTGAAAGAAACAGGTTTCCCTGACGTATTTGGAATTTTTCGATTCGTCAACAAACCAGGATTCAGAATATGATTTTTCACAGTGACTTGTGATTTAGAAAAGATTTTAACTGTTTGGATCCACTTTTGCGAGTGTGCAGTGTTACGTTGGTGTTTTCCCAAATGTTGTAGACGTTTGGATTTGATTTTTGCGTGTGTGTAATTTACTTTGTGTTTTTGATGGATGATATAGGATTTGTATCCTAAAGATGTTTGTTCGAGGTGGGAAGTCGGGTACAGATATTCCAGTACGGACCTCAAATACTTGTATAGGATAAGAGATAAGGGTTGGCTCTTATTTAGGGCTCTTATACAGAGCCTCGAGTATTCTTTGGAACAGGACTTACAGGATGCTATGCGCTGTTTCATTCTGGCTGCAAAATTATAATAATATGATTTATGTACTGAAAAAGATATTATAATATCACATGATATAAAAAATATTTAACCCTAACTCCTGGAATGTTTTTTTTTCATCGAAACTTGCGTGTGCACACAAAAGAGCACGTGCGTGCGCGCGCGCACACACACACACACACACACACACACACACACATATATATATATATATATATATTCATTTTTATATGCGGTTGAGAATGCATGTCTTAAAATGACCTGTTGAAAATGGCTATTTCCGCTCTAAATTTAATCTGAATTCATATATATATGTATATATATATGTACGATGTATTGTTCTAGCCTATTCTGTCTTTTGATATTAATACCAACTGCGACTTATTTTTCGTCAAGTTACATTTGTGAGATTTTTCAAATATGTAGGGCGGTCAGGAGACTGGATTTCAACGGAAGGAACCAGTGCTTTGTGCCCCCGAATACAATACAATGCAGTAGAAGTAACTTAAAATACGGTAACACTTCAGAGACTTTGAAAGTTTTAGAATTGAGAAAAATTATTGCTGATTGACACGTTGTCATAGTAAAGTGTGTCGAGGCAATAACTTGTTGTCGTCCCATAACATTTCATTGACTGTCCAATCATTTTCTACAATAGTCGTGGTAATCTCTGTCAAGGCAAGATCATGTTAATCTTCCGAAAACATATTGCTTACTGGCCGTTCCATTTCTGCCGAAATCATTTTAGTGTGTCGAAGCAAGTTCTTGTTTCGTCCAAGAACTAGTCGCTGGCAGTTAAATATTTTTCTTGTGGTAAGGTGTATCGAGATAGACACTTTTTCATCCCTCCAGGTCTAGTCACTAACTGACATGTATTTTTCTCTAGTAAGATGCTTTCATGGCTTATGTTCGCCTCCAGTTATTATATGAGGTTTGCGCCGGATTGCACTCAGCAACCCGAGTTCCCGTCTCTTTCAAGGTCATTTAGATTTTAACACATGGACTTTGTAGAAATTACATCATCTAACATTTCAAACCGAATCATAATTTAAAATCTATTATTTCTTTTGGGGCATTGTTTGTGCAGAATTTTAAATTATGTTTTACATATACTGAATGAAAAAAGATTTATATTTAGAACTTTCTAACGTGACTTTCCTTCAAGTATTGCGCATAAAATATTTATATCAGTGTGTCTTACATATTTTTAAAACAATCTACTGTATTTTAATAAATTTTCAACGTCTGCGTCGATTCGTTCTTAAAAACTACACCCATAGTCAAATCTCGGATATTTGACAACTACTTTAAGAGACAAAACTATATTCTGTGTAAGTAAAAACAGTCTTCATATAAAACTTTTGATATATTCAAAATAATCAAGGCATTTTACGAAGAGTTTTGAATTGCTCCAAAATCTTCAACTCTATAAAATACATGGGTTTTTAAATGCACCCGAAAGTTTTTCACGTGTCAACATTTTATACTTGATGACGAAGTTAATAGAATCAACAATGTATAGAATATACAATTTTTCAAGTAACCCATGAATTCTTTGTGCCTGTTACTTTGCTTCTATATATTATACCATACAGCTGAGTTCCAGTTATGATCTATTACTGGGGTGCGTAGTAAAATTTGAACTGTTTATCGATTTATTTAAATTACAAGCATGCCATTATTGGACAAAATTTGTATAAAAGATATCATAAACACATATCTGTATACACCCACATAGACACACATCCATTTTACTTTGAATCAGATATTTTTCTGTACATGCTTGTATATGAATTAGTATTATAACCTTGCGTTCCTTGGGGATTTTTATTGGTTATGTGGGAATGGTAAGGTAAGGTGCCTGTTCAAAATGCTCCAATATGAGATTGACATGACGCGTAAGTTAAAAATGCACGAAGGAATCTTGGTTCTAATGTGTTTGTAAATTGGTATTCTTGCTTGGATAATTTTGGCAATAACTGGGAATGATGTATGTACAGTTGAAGGAACAGAGGACGGGTTACGGGAGCCTGTAATTTGATGATTTGCTGTTGTGACGCAGAAGAAGTGAATGTATTCTCCATGCAACTTCGGAGGGTTGCACTTTGTAGGAAACATAAAATTGTTATGGCTTTTGATAATTTAGAAGTTAGAAAAAATTAAAACATACCGTTAGTTTTCATAGACAGCCAAAGCAGATGAAACGACCAACTTCAGTTAAAGCTACATCCACCAACATTTATCGCTTAACTCACCAAAACAAAAATGCTTCCATCTTTGAATCTACACATGCAACTGAAAATGATAAGTGTTCATTTAGAGGTCGAATTCTTTATCGTCGTCATTTCGTTTTCGTAGATAACTTCGTGTTTGTCATCGTCTTTGTCGACTTCTTCGTCTTCATCGTCTTCTTCGTCATTTTAAACTTTTTCTTCGTCTCCTTCTTCCACTTGTTGGTTTTCGTCGTATTCTTTGTCTTTGACAACTTCTTCGTCGTCTTCGTCATCTCGTTTGTCAATTCTTTGACTTCGTCGACCTCTTCGACTTTGTCGTCTTCGTCGTCTTTTTATTCTTATTCTAATTCTTCTTCTTTTACTTCGTATTATTCGTCTCCTTCCGATACGTTTTCAACGTGTTCGTTTTTCCTGTTCGTATTATTTGTCTTCTTCTTTTATTCTACTTCCCTTACTTTTTCATTCTGATCCTTCTTCATCATCTTCTTAATTTTTGTCTTCTCATGTTCTCTTTCTTTTGTTTTTCTCCTTCATCCTTAACTTCATCTAGAAATTAATCTGCCAACCCTTATGCATAATATCTCTCGCTACTGACCATCGCTTTCACATTCAGTCTCTGCATGTTTTGTTGCATGAACGTAAAGCTGAACGCCAGTGTTATGAGCTCACGCAGTTGACGTAAACGCAGGCTTCCGATCACATTTACAGAGTGTATACGGGTCATCTAATTTTAAATTTTGGGCTTTGGGCTCAGCCTACAATTTATTAATCTCTGGAAATTTTTCAAATCGTTACAGGAAATTTTGAGTATTTTATGATACTTTTACTGTCCAAAATTTTACCAGCACTTTTTAGCGCCTTTTTCTTTTTTGCGTCATTTCACAGGTTCATTGGAGTATCCTCTATAGATTTTCTCTAATATTCTTCGTTTTGCCATGGTTTTACCCCATTATATGTTCATTGCCTTTTTATTTTTTATTGTTTTTGCTGATTTATTTTAGGTTTTAATAGTTAGTATATAACCTGGTTTATTCTAATTCTTTGTTGTTCCCCAAGTTGTCAAAAAGTGGCGTCTCACTGTAGACAAGTTCATGCGTAAATTTATTTTCTTAATATAGTTGGGCAGCAGTAGTTGAAGTATTTCTACTACGAGGAAATTCACATTGGGCACCATTCTGTGGAGCTCTTGTGGCAGCCATTCTCAGAATCTGTCGCCGCTACCATGGCAGAAGCGATTCTGCTCAAATGATTTTTATGTTAAACGTCTTTTCTAAAGCTCCAGCGTCTGCTTTCGCCTTTGCTGTCGGTGATAACCGAAGTTGACGTTCTTCCTTGATCATTGAAGTACTGGAGGCTGCACTTTAAGAAGCATTCTCTAAATGAAGACTCATCATTTTCAATTGAATGTGCAGATACAATGGGCGGTGCATTTCTAGCTTAATGTCTTAAAAATCTCTCGCAAATGGACATGGCCATAGCATTCACACTTCATTGCACACTTTGGGACGGCATTCTACACGATGAAGACTCCCGTTGATTCCTGTGTCTCTACAATTGGCGTTTGGTGAAATGAACTATGTGCTGTTTCTTTTAGGCATTTAGATTGTGGGCACGAAGTCGGTCGAGAATGTGGATCTTAAATATAAAGTAGTATTAGAGCTTTATTTTTCGAACTAGAGTTCGAAATCACAAGTTTAAATATGATTCCCATTCGTAGACAGACCATTTTGTCTAGATAAGCCTAACCTTTATTATGTACAGTACATTTCTAGCCATCATCAGGAAAAAAAATTACAGAGAATTTCGATTGCACATTGCACGGAGAAATTGAGTTAGGGAAGAATTTCTCATTTTTTTTTCAGAGAAGAGATGAGGACACTGTTTCGCCATGCATGAAGTGGAATATTAAATACAAGAAATAAATTATTTTTTTTTTACAATATGACAACATTGATGTGCTCTGCTATTGCAACATTCAATTTATTTTAAACGTACAGTGTTTGTTGATTTTGAGAATATTATCTAATATTAAAGCTTAATACTTAAGTACAGTGGCATCTCGAATGACGTCGGTTTCGTAGTTACGTAGTTACTTCCATTCCAAATCCATCCGTTTAAACACATTGATTACATTAATTCAAATAATCTTTATGTACATCAAATATTTGGACATTATTCTACAAGCTACCCAATTTTGTTTCAAGTCGCATAAAGCGGTATTAGAGAAGAGATAGTAAATTCTAAGCTTTCAGTGATTACTGCCGTACTCTGTTAATCGGTAAGAACAATATTTGCGTACATATATATTTGTTTCATGTTATGATCAGCAAGTACTTGAACTCGGACTAAGGGTTTCGGAATAGGTTTTGGACAATGGAGACACAAAAACACGCAGACAGACAGACTGATATATTGTATGTATTTTGGCAGTATTTTTTAATTAATACAGATTTCATTGAATAATATAGACAAATTCTGTCTAGTTTGTGTGAGATCCTTTCGTATGATTTGATTAGCTTGATAGTTTTGTCATAGAAAGACGACAAGAAATCGCAATAATTGTTGATTTTTTTATCAGGACTGAGCTTTCGGCTTACATAAGTCATTATCAAAGGATGGCTTTGATAATGGCTTTGATAATGGCTCATGGAAGACGATAGCTCAGACCTGATAAAAAAAATCAACAATTATTGCGATTTCTTGTCATCTTTCCAAGACAACACTATCAAGCTAATCAGATCATACGAAAAGATCTCACACAAAATAGACAGAACTTGTCTATATTATTCAATGTAACCTGTATTAATATATATATATATATATATATATATATATATATATATATATATAGATAGATAGATAGATAGATAGATAGAAATTGTTGCGTTCAGGCTTCTGTATGTTAATTAGATATTCTACTCATCGGAGAAAATGACCCCTGGTTAGATTAGCTGCGAAAAATTATTTCTTCTTCTTTTTCTTTCTCTTCTACTACTACTTTGTTGCGTATCCATTCTAGATTTTGGCGATCATTGCTATCCATTTTCTCCTGTCTTTTGTAGTTCATAATATAATCATTTGTTATATTTTGTCAATCTTTCTCTAACATGTATTTTCTTAATTTCGCTAGGTAGTCATATCTGGAAAATTTTCAAACAAAAATAGAAAATGCAACACTGAGATCTGAGGCGAATTGGAGTGGCAAAATCTCATTCCAAAAACTGAGTAAAGCATTGAAAAATAGGAACATTTTGATAGAAACAGTGTACTGGATTGCAATGTGAAGTCTGTTCTTTAACGTGGTACTGAATGCTGAAAAATCTCATCAAAGATGAATGAAAAACTCAAAGCAACGTAAATGTGCGCATACAGAATTAGGCTGCGGCTATAAAGAACCGTGGATGTGAGCAATGATGAAGTTTTGAAATTGATAGAAAGGTAGAGGTAATTAATACTGAGAATCAGGAAATGTCAGCATAAGTTCAGTGGGCAAGTAATACGGAAGGTAGTTCTTGTAGAAGCTGATAATCACTGGTCAGACAGAGTGCAAGAGAGACAGAGGAATACAGCCTGTAACACACATGACGGCCATGAGCCATGGGATGGCAGAGCGGGGTTTGTGTGGGGTAAGAGCAGAAATCGTGCTACGAGTCACCAGGAGACGTGGGAAAATATGACCGCTTAATCATGAAAGGATATGTCACATAGAAAAAGAAAAAAAATTATGATTGGTTTATTTCTGTACCTCTTGTTTTTAGTCTGTCATGAGAAATTCAAACTTTTTAAGTGTTATTTATATATTATTGTTCCCTAGATATTTTAACAATTTTTATATTTATTATATTGCCTTTTATTCCCCATTTTCTTCTAAATCTTCGTTTTGTTATTGTTTACACGGTTGTAATCTTAGTAAGCTGAAGCAGTTTTCTTTTATTGTAGATCTCCCCTTTACCTGTTAAATACTATCATCTTTTCCATTACGTCTGAAATCACCTCAACTATATTGAATTTCTATTGCTATTTACGGTGTCATAGTCAACATCCCTTTTTTTTCCTCTTGCTTGATAAGCCTACATTCTGATTACGGTCGATTGAAGAATGGTCCTTTTTTTCTATTTTGTTTATTTCACTTCATTTTTTGTAGCTTGTTTCGCGGAAACAAGTTCTTCTTTCTCTGCCCGCCATCAAAACAATATCACCTGCACATTTTACTTCATTCTGATTACTCTCTCTGGTAATGTATAATGATAATGTCTTCAAATGTATTTTGATAACCCACATTGTAAATGTTGCATAAACCTGGAATTAAGAGACATCTTTTTTTCATCCTTTCTTGTACATTTATTACACTTTTATTCTTTCTTTTATGTGCCGAGTATTTTCGATACTGGACCTCATTATATTTGTCTTCCTTGCAGCTCTTAATATAGCCTATCTTTTTATATCTTATGAATCCTGCTCATCATTTAATTGAGTAAACCCGTCAAGTTTGTCATACGCACATTTAACTTGTCCCACTTTCCCTATAATTGTTCAGAAAATATCAAATTTTAAGCCCTTCTTCCGTATCAGATGTCTCAGAAATGTCAACTGTCTATTCCTAATGTTATGTACAAGTTTCATTTATGTTTCCATTCTCTCAAACATCCGCGTTCTTCCTCATATATTCAGGCTACAGCACCTTCAACACACTTCTGTAAGATAACATTTGTGTTGCTTCGAGATTTTCCTTCACAGTTGAGGAAATTAAGCAGAATTATCTGTTCTATAGGATGGCAGATATCACTTAACAAACCACTCGTTTTTTTTCTTTTCATAATACACCTTCGCTTTGCAGTGTTGCACTTTCATCCTCCTTTATAATATTTCCAGAATTTTTAAATTTCTATACCCGCTTGATTCCAGTACCCAAATCCTGTAATTAGCAAGTTATGATTTATAAAATGGCGAGTGTTCTAAAAATAGAAAAAGATAGACACACTGACGCCAAGAATTCAAAATTGGGCGGCAAAATAAGAAACCGTTTCTTTTAGTAGGATTAGGAGGAAGAAGTAGGAGTTAAGGACAGAAGTCTTTGTGTAGGAGATTTGAAAAGAGGAGGACGCTAGTCAGTTGACGACTAGAATCCAGAAAGGATAGGCTCGTTTACTACAAACATCTCACAATGAAGAGAATTTAGTTAGTCTGCTCCTGTATCCAAACAAAATTTAAAGGTTGTAATTTGATGTAAAAACCTAAAGTTTTATACCAAAAATAAACATCATTAATTCAAATTTGTGTTATCTTCTAATTATACCAAAACGAAGCAACCCAACAAGCAATTTGTGTTACTTTTATTTTGCTGATGACCATGCATTATGTTTTAATTTTTATATTTTTCGTAATTTATGATTAGTCCTTTTAATATTAAAATCATGTTAATTTGAAAGGCCAAACCGTTTACTTCTGGAAAAGACACGACACATAGAAAAAGAAGATGAGTCTGGAAATATGAAAATATCGTCATACGTATCACCTTAATAGTAAACAAGAAAGATTGTCATAGAATTATTTGTTCAGCCCAATAATGTTTTTATTGATGAAAATGAGAGGTGCAGATAGAAATCTTCTTGGTTATATTTTCTTCCGCCCAGGTAAATAGAGTTATACAGTTTCTGTCAAGACACCGAGAAATATAGGATCATTTTTTTTTATAAAAGACGAAGTGAAAAGCTTCAATTCGAAAAGCACAAGTGAAATTTCAAAATTATTTTTGTTGAATCTAGGTACATAATTCTTCTGATCTTTTTAATAACGATTTTAACTCTGCTAAATTTCATGTTAAACTACAAAATCAACAGTAAACAAAATAAAAAGTTTAATATATATGAAATGTTCATTTACAAAAAAGATTAAAGAAAACCTCAATGTAGAGTTGAAATTTTGATGATTTTAGATAAAACATAAAAATGTAACGTTCATTCGATATATGTTTTTCCACTGAAGTATGCTGGACAAATATTCGTTTTAAAGAATGAACTGGTCTTTACAAAAGTGAATACCATATATTTAGTAAAAATATATTGAAATTTTATTAATTTCGGAAACATTTAGGGTACATATACATCCTGAAATATAAAAACTGCTGTTTTGTTTTGTCAAAATTATTGCTGATAAAATTTGGTATACTAAAAAGTAAGAACGATATTTTTTTCTAGTTTAGTGTAACTTACTAAATATAACATTTAAAATAAACAAAATATAAAAAAATATATTCTTCTCAAAAGTATAATTAAAATTACTCCTTTCTCTTCGTACGATAAATTCCACTTTAATTGAGCACCTCGACGTAATGTAATAGACAGCAAGCTTGTCTCGAAAGAATCATTACATTTGAATTGTGAGTTCAATATATGTTTTTCAACGTAAGAGGTTAGGGCATAAATTCGTTTTAAAGAATGAACTTGTCTTTAAAACAATTGAATCTTATTTATTTAGGCGAAAATGTACAGAAACTGAACTAATTCTTGAATATCTAGAGTATTTTAACGTCCCGGAACATAAAACACAGCTGGTTTTCTGTTAAAGATTTGCTGAAAAAATCTGACAAACTAAAAGATAAGGGCGATAAATATAAAAAAATAAATAACTGAAAAAAAGCTTGTGTGACATTTAAGCAACAATGGATGTCGAACAATTAAATTCATATCTGAGGGTCTTTTTTGACTTTAACGTTTCAATGTAAACTGCAAGTACTTTATTTTTTTATATCTTCTCCCACATATTCCTGCATTCAAATGTAAGAAGGATACTACCAAATATTATATTATTGTTTAGAAGGAACTTTTTCAACAGAAAACTTACAGTTCGGATTTTACTTTGCCACCCATATATATGATCTAATACCAAATGTATATCATTTTCCTAGACCTAATTAAAAAAATGTCACCATTAGAAATCATTTCATTACTTTTTCAACATCGCGTACACAGTGAAGACATGAAGGATTATGGCTCTTCGATATTTCTATGCTGATTAGTGTATTTTACTATTCCATCCTATCACTGATATGATATCTACTTGCAGCAGCTAAGTTAATGATCCCTCCTCGAGCCTCCCTTCAATTAATCAGTCATACGTTATACACGCTTAAGCGATCATGTCTATTTTGTGACATCCTTGACTAGACAGATGCTATTCTCGCAGTAGTTTGCCATTGCTACAGAACACTAACTAGCCTGAGATTCATTCCATAGCTGGAGGGAGGAGAGATTGATTAAAATTTTCCCAATGGTATTTAAGCATAAATGAATATTACGAATTCGAATAAATTTCAAACTCTATTCACCAACTTATCATAGCCAATATCACTTCCACCACAACGCATATCCTTCCTTCTATATGCTAAATTTTCTACGCTCTCTTTCCTCTTAATATTGCAACTACCAATTTCAAATTTTCAGTGTACGTGACATTTATATTGCAAATATTCTTTGTCTACATACTCCTTACATGGTATTCTCTTCATCTTTCTGTAGGAAAACATAGCTATTGCCTCGTTTTCTTTTTATCAGATTTGTCCAACATTCGCTTTTGTATCAGAGAATTTGTAATACAGAGAATTTCAGCAAATATTTTTTTCTCAAAGAATTTTCATCATTCATAAAATTATAAATGAAAACTTTAGAAATACATCATTTTCAGAGCAAATTAAATAAGTGTAGGGATATTTTTACTTTACGTGATAAAATGTATTAAGAATACATCATAATTCGGCAGATCACGATCACGTCAGATGTCAGATTACCACTTTTGAATGGAAGAAAATAATCAGCCCGTCGCCCACAATTTGTCAACTTATTAATACGTAAAAAATTATTTTCTCTTTTATTGTTAATTTTTTTCCAATATTCATTTTGAATTATTGTTACCTAAAGCCAAAAAGAGAATAAATTTTGAAATCTTCACGACACGCACGTAATTATCCGCGTCAATAAGAACGCAGAATGAACGTTTGAAAGAAGAAAAACAAATCTTCCCTAGTGAGTCCATTTTCATGTTCAGATATAATTTTATTTTTTATTTCGTCTTTTCTGTCTCCATTCATTCTTAGATCAGGCAAGAAAATATTTTTTTTCATATAACATTCTAATTTATTGTTTACATGATAATCTTGGATGTCTAGACAGCTATTTAAAGGTGAGCATTTTCAGGCACAGGTCACACTGTGAGTGCCGTGATAGGTTTTTGCGTAGATTTAGCTACATAATGTGGTCAATCTCACAGAGTTAATACCATTCTAAGTGGTGTCTAGATTAGAAAAGATCACAGAAAATTACAATTGGAAATGGAAATTCAAATTTAAAATTTTAAATGATTATATATATATATATATATAATGGACATTGGAGTCAATAAAGTGACGTGATAGATTTTGTCATGCTAGGTTCAATCATTCAGCATAATACGATTTGTAGCCCGGAGTTTTAAGTTCGATTTTCATATTTACTTTTAGATATGCTCTATCCCTGATATTGAGCACTTTATCTGATAAATATAGCACTTTACATTTATATATATATATATATATATATATATATATATATATATATATATATATATTAACTAAATAAACTCTGTAAGTATGCAGGCCGTAAATTTATACTAAAATAAACCTCCGAAAAAACCATTAACAAACAGAACCTAAATCCGTTACAATCCGGTGTACTAAGACGTCGGATAAATGGGGAGAAAAAAAAGAAACCCGCGGAACAAGAACAAAACATTCAATACTCCGCAATAAAGAAAAAAACCCAAACGGAACCAAACACAAGAAAAAGTGCTCAATACAAAGTACGAAAGAAAAGATACAATAGTAGAGCAAAAACACACAAAAATCTAGAGCATATATATAATAACATCCCGGCTCTTCCTAGCAAGTATATTTAAGATTTAAAATGATAGCAAATTGCTATATTTCTAAAATGACGCACTATTTACAGTTTTGCCCTCATGTTTGTCACCATTTGAACGATGTTGCGGCCTATCAATTTCGAACTGAACCGCATATGTGCAATTGAAAGTCATGGATTATCTCTAACTTTGCACGTTATTTGTTCACCACTGCTGTAGCTTTGTATTAAACCCACATCTTTAAGAATCAAACCAGGAACTAACCAAAGTCTATATCTACTTGGCCATGTGTTCTTAAGGACAAGAACAACTGAATAATTTTGGGGACCTAATATCCAATAACATTTTATACGAAAGTTCATATTGAAGTTTTTTACACTAATAATTTTCTCTGGCACTCCGTAATAAAGGTTCCCATATTGTGTTAATTTCTGTGCTTAATCGGCTTAGGAACATTTGAAACCTATCATAAGTACTGATTCCTTACGGTTACGTATTTTCTAGTGAAGTTATCTACATATTATTTCAACTTCATCTCATATGTGGTCAGCTAAGCCTTATCTTTTAGCTTCTCTCGTGTTACGACCTTGCGATGTATTTGTAGCCTTACCTTCAGGGGACGGCCTGTCTATCCTTTATATTTCTTTCCACAACTACATGGAATGACGTATACCCTGTCCATAGTCATGTCCTCCTCTGTTGAGTGTCTTACACGGGGGAGTACCTGAAATGTGTAGAACTACTTCTGAAGATCGTCCTGATGTTATAGTGACGACAGATCCTTTGAATGTTCTGCAATAGCCCCTTCATATATGATAGACGGACCGATGTTCTTGTTTGAGAATTGTTACCTTCATGCAACCGTCCTACCCTGTATGTCGGCGTTGTTGTCATGTATCTTGGAAAATTGTTTCCTTGCAGAGTACTGCTTATACTGACCATTTCCTGTTCATATGACTTTGTATCTTTTTTGACTTTTGCTCGATATTGAAGGCAGCGTACGATCCCTTTCTTTACATTGTATGGGTGATGGAAGTTGAAATTGAGGTATTGTAGTATGAATGTTGGCTTGTGGTGTACAGATGTGTTGAACATTACATAAGCACATCAAGTTTGTGTTCAAACTCCTTTTTCCATAGTAAACACTATGGCTTGTCATATTGAGTTCATACGTTCGAGTTGCGTCTGGACCTCCTCCGGGTGTGACCAGGGTATGAAGTTGTGATCAATGTATCTCAGCCAGAGGTTTGGCTTTAGAACTGTGGATTCTAATGCAATCTCTTCAAATTATTCCATGCATAAGTAGTAAAGGAAATGTTTTATATCATTTTTGCAAATAAATACAAACAATAAATATAAAGAGCTATAAGATATATGATATCTATAAATTTATGAAAAATTATGTTAGAACAATTCTTTTTCAAAGTTTTAATCGAGAGCATCAGGAAATTTTTGATCGAATTTTATCTCATCCTTTTGCTCTCATAATTATGTTTAGAGATTTTAATGCCCACATTAGCAAACTGCTTGAAAAATGTGTCACAGACTTTGTCGGTTTGCATAGAATAAAATCATTAATCACTCAATCTTTAAGCAAGTGATCCATTGCCTTACGCGTTTTTCTAATAACCCTAACGAACGGAACTCACTGTCAGATACGTTTTACTTCTATACCAGGTTTTTAACATATAATGCAGACTTGCCCTCTTGGCAACTTTGATCATTCTGTGGTTTTGTTAATATCTCCTTCCAATTTCCACCCCCCCGCTAGAAATTTCCGATTAGCAGAATATCTTGCTGCTACCTAAATGGAGTCTGGCAGTCATTCCGCGATTTCCTGTGTAACGTTCCTTGGAACATTATTTTGTTGTCTTCCATTTGAAGAATATTCATCCGAGTTTTACTCCTCGGTTAAAGTTAGCATAAATGCTTCATCCCAGCTAGGATGTTACGACATAAACCCCATTCTTCCCCCAAGGTTCTCCCCTCCTTGCTCTGCAGCTATTGCCCACAGCAATCACTTGTTACAGCTTTATCGAAGACATGCATTTGATTATAATATGCGTAAATTTCCATACACTTGTAATGAGTTCAAGAGGATCCTAAATGATGCTAAGCTGTTGTTTGCTGTGAAAATGAAGCAGCGTATAATATCTCACAAGTTTTGTTCCAAAGACTATTTGCGGTTCAGTAAAAAATATTTTAAAAAACATCAAACCCTCAAACACAATTTTAATCAATAAATTTGAGGTCCTCAAATCGTCAACAGACTTGGACGAGTACTTTGCTTGCAGATTCTCCACCAACGCAACATTTGATTCGTCTGCGGTATCAGCACCCGACTTCCCACCAACAACTGATTCTCAAACGAGTGACATTCAGATTACACTCTAGCTGGTCTTACAACATATATGCGAGCAAAAGTGACGGAATCCCAGTCTTCTTACTAAAGAAATGCTCTCCTGAACTCTTCTCTGTCCTCTCCAATCTTAAAAACTACTGAATGTTGTTTTCTTACCTGCTTGAAATCCTCTTCTGTGTCCTGTAATTAAGAAATTTGGAGAAAACAAGTCAACTCTAATTACCCTCCTATGAGCATCTTACCGATTTATGGCAAAATGTTGGAGTCTATAATCAATGATAATATGATTCAACAACTCACATTCCACAGGCTCTTCACCGCCAAACAGTATGGTTCCGGTTTCACCAGGTCTACTGCTGATATGATAACGACCATCGCAGTGTATATATACCTGGCTCTCGATAAAAACGGCGAAGCTCATGCTGTTGCCCTAGATATTTGCAGAGCATTGTGAGATTCTGTCATGCTGGTATTCCAGGAAAACCTACATTTTTATGGTATAACTGCGTGCTTATTTGATCTAATGCTGTTTTTCGTTTCGAATCACCTAATGAAGAAAATATTAAACGGGGATGCTTTCAAATGCTATCATATGAATGCAAGTGTCACTTGTGTCTGTTCTAAGACCTATGCTTTTCCTGATATTTATCAACGATCTACCTGCTGTAATCAGATCAAAAGTAGACATCTTCGCTGACAACACTACCATTTACACTCGCCGTGATAAGAAGTCTACGGAAGCAGAGAAAGCAAACCTCACTGCTGATCTTTAAAAATGACATCAAATCTGAGATGGGCTGCGGTAAGAAATGGCTCGTAAGTTTTAATGCTTCCAGAACGAAGCTGCTATTCTTTAACCAGAGTAAACAATTACTCTTAACTCACATCTGCATGGATCAGTATAGTCTCCCTGAAAGCAGATCACTGAACCTCCTCGGTTTACCTCTGTAATCTTAATTCAGCTGGAATGACTACATTGGTTCTATAGAAATATCTACTGCTAGAACGGACTCTTCAAAATGTATGGACAATGATTTTTTTGTTTGAAGCTATCACGCATATATAGAAATATATTCAACGAAGAATATACAATATAATCGATTCCGACCTGTTATCTGAAATGCAATCACTTCCTCTCACACGCATTGTGTCTTCCTTCCGTCTACTCTACAAACGGCTTTCACGGCTTCTGTTCCAAATAGCATAGCTCCCAAATGGCCCCTCTGCATGATTTTATTCGGGCTACGATACTAGGAACTAAGACCCATATTTCTACAGTGACACAAATCAAATGTAACCACAAATTTTACATCATCAGCTTTTTTCTCTCAATTCCCTTCCTGTGAAATTCCTTTCCGTATGCGTAGTTACCTGACAGTTACAAACTCCAAGAACTTAAATGCAATCTCAATTTTCAATCTCTCAACTCCTTGACTATAGTCCTGCTGTTTGTACAGCTTTCTACATTTCCAGAAATAAATATGTAGAAAATAATTAAAAAAACATCGCAATCTTTTCAGTTCTAGCATTGAATTTGCAAATATTTAAACATTCAAATCCAGACGAAAATTTTATGGAAAATATAGTTGAAATATAATGCTTAAGATCGATTTTGTTTAGCAAAATTTGAATTTCTGTGAGCCATTTAACTAAGAAATCTAAACATTTTGAACAGTATTTTATGACTTACTAAATATATATTATAAATTAGTATCGTTGGTAATATTGATATAGTTAATGTTGCTCTTTTTAATATAGTATATAATTTTGATAATTATATGTTCTGTTTATTAGATATCTACTGTTTACTGATGTGCGTTGTGGCGCAGTGGATATCGGCTCAGAACGAGAAATCGGAGAACCGAGTTCGAATTCCAGTTAAATTCCTTGCATTCACTTACGCGCAAATACCCTGGGGAAAGGTATTAATCCGTCTATTCCCTCCAGTTATGGGTTAAATAATAGGACAGATTGGTTTCTATAGCCTTGGTCGGCAACCAGTCTACCGCAGAAAGCAATGGCAACCTACTGCGGGATAATCTTCTGCCCAGTCAGTCATGTCTCTTTCGAGACATGATCGCCCAAGCGTGTATCGCGCATGGCACTTAACTGACTGACTGACTGTTTACTTAAAGCAAGAACACTAACAGGTGCGATCTCGCCGGTTCATGTTGATCTGGAATCAACAGTTATTATTAAGTGGTTCCATGCACATCAAAACCTCTAATCACCCTGCAGCATTTAATCTCTATTCATTCGCAGAAGTACACACACACACACACACACACACACACACACATATATATATATATATATATATATATATATATCTATATATATATGCAGAAAATTCTGATTTTGTCTTCGTAAACCAAGACCATTTAAATCATTCTCCGAATTTGTTTCAATACAGAATATATGTGTCGAACGATTGTGTATTACTTGACCTGTATACTATCGTTAAAATTTTTGTGTTCTCTAAACATTCAACACAGACAGACCCAAGAAGATTCTCATCCATGAAGGCTGCCTCTGTACAATATAATTTTCTTGAGATTTATATGTGTTACGTAGTCAAAAATAGGGTAAAGATCCTTGGAATCTTTGATAACATACGTTATATTTGTAATACTCCATCTTACCCACGTATTTCTTCATGATACGATGAAATATGATAGGATAAAATGAAGGCTTTTAATGCTGAAATCATGAAAAATGTGGATTTTGTAAAAAATAAAATTTTGAAATGATTTTTTTTTTACCCGTGGTTAGAGGTTATTCGCTTCTATCTCTATATAATATCAAGTTCATTCTTTTTTGCTTTTGTATAATTTATTTATTAAATGTTAAATTCCTTTTAGAATACAAAATTTCAATTAAGCTTTTCTTTTCAATTGTGAGCAGTTCTAAATTTTTTCGTTTATATTGAACTTAATGAATATCAAATGGTTGTGGTGATAAATAAAGAAAAGCTTTTTTCAAAATATTTTACATATCAATATTGCGAAAATCATAATTATTGTATGTTTTATTTTTGGATATGCGCAAATTTTGTCTGGTTTTCAGAGGTGAGAAATAATAGATTGTTAAGTACAACATAAGAATTAATCTTGGATGATCAAATCAAGGATGAAAAATAGTCTTTAGGCAGCAGAAACGTGGATTTAGAGAAAGATGCTGAGGAAACCATGGACTGAGCACGTGTGTAGCAGTATGGTTTTGGAGTTAATGCAAACGAAACGAAAACGTATACATAAGATAATGAAGAGACAGATGAGGTTCCTGGAAGATGTGCTGAGGAAAAATGATCTGGAGAATTTAAAATTTACATGAGGGACTGAAGGAAACTAAGACAGTGGAAAACGGCGCGCGACCTACTTGATAAGTCTGATCAAGTGGGTGGGATTGAGGGATTTGAGAAATATACCAAGAGAGAAATATTCAGAGCGACAAGAGACAGAGCCAATGGAAGTCAATTATCGCTTAAGTCCTGCAGAGATACGACACATGAAGACGAAGAACGTTATCATGTTCATTTTTTTTTTTTTTGCCTGATTCCTGATACTTATATTTAGTTAACTTCTAGAAATACCGAATAAATTTCTTTATTCCCTCCACTCAGTGAGCTTGTTCTTAGTCCCCTCTTATACTAGGGCATATTTGGGATCTTTCAATTTTAACTGTGCTTATATATTTGCAAATTTTACGGTATCAAAGAAAAGGATTAAGATGAATTAACAGATTAGAGCATCGACAGCGAAATTATGAAATCAATCCGTGTAGATAAAAAAAATTATTCGATTCGTAATATCCAGCATTTACAAAATACCCTGGCACATGAAAACTGAACCGTTAGTATAGCAACAATCTAGAAGAGACAGCTTTAATTAACATGTGTGACAACTTATATGACACACATTTTCAGAATCGGCTAAAATTAATTCATGCAAAATATTTTAAAACAATTTATGTCAAAAGTTTTTTTGCAATATGTTATTTTTAAATAGTTTTAGCACACAAACAGAGACAGACATCGATTTAAATAGAATTTTATATATAACTTGTAGAGAGTGACGCACCCAGTAATTCTAGCAATAAGTGTTGACAGAATTTTATACGTTTCTGTATCTGATGATAAAGGATTTTGTAATTAGATACTCATAGAAAAAATAATAGGTATGATGAAGAGAGGAAAACAAAATATTTGCTCCATAGCTCTTTTTTGTAATTGAACGAAAGAACAGATCTTAGCGGAAATTACAAATAAACAAAATGTATTAGGAACAAAAGGACAGTATATTTTAATGAGCCATCATTTTCAGTCTTCAATAGAGATTTCTTATTATAGTCATTTCAAGATAACCAGGGAAATAAAGATATTAATATACAAGGGAATAATGAGTGTCAAAATATAAAATAAAAAAGCATATAAAATAAGAAGCATTATTAAGGATTGGATACCAAAAATAGTATCAAGAATGAAAAAAACATGAATTAAATATTATTCACATTGTTTTGAAATAAATGGCCGGGTTCCAAATTCGTAGCTGAAGATCGAGGCGTTCAAAGCCGAAACGCCCTGAATACGGTAATATGTGAGCTTAACAGTCAAAATAATGTAAATAATATAGATACTACATTATCTTGGAAGTATAGAAAAATAGAGAAAATACAAACTAGCATATTTTTTAAATTTTATGATATCCGTCTTGAATAGAAATCTAAAGATTTCCAAAATGTAAGAAGTGTCAGAAAAGATCTTCGCATAAAATTTGAAGTTTCATTTCTTCATATTCATTGTAGAAATAAAGCCAACCTTGTACTACGGTTAAATTCATACATTCTATGTTGGAGTAACGTTCACTGGATCAATTAAAATGAAAGTGTTTGTTGAAATATCGTATTGCATATATACTACGTATGTGAGAATGTGACTAATAGCGAGATGAAAATAACAGTGCAGATATTTCTTTGTATTTTAATAATGGCTTATAAATATATAGCACTAGCAGCAGATACATGTGGCAGCATTTTCAATGGTATGGATAAATGACAGTCTTATAAATACGTAAAATATTTTCAGAAAACTATCTAGGATAAAACCGTGAACAAGTTTATCACCGGAAAAATTAGCAATTGACTCAGTATAAATTTTCAGCGTTTCAACGGAAAAAGTTGGCCCGAAAGAAACACCTTATTCTCCAACAGTTTAGCATCACCCATGCTGATGCAAGAAAAAAGCGTTCTATAAGACAATTAAAACAAGTACTTCCGTCTTGAATGAGTTAAAATTAACAAATGAGGAAGGAATGCAATATGTCAAATAGATAGAGGAAACGGCAGCTCAAACTTCTTTCGATATATTATTTAATATGAAAAAAATAATGTCAATACATACCATAATCATTCACTGGGTGAAGAAAACGTATATGAAAATTTGTCAAATTTCTTCGAGATATCGGAAGCTAGAACCTGAGGTGATTCATACATATCACCTTACTTACTTAAAGCTGGAACATAGATGAAGTATAAAATTATTAAAAAAATTGTCCATTTCTTCAATATGATTTTGATTTTCAGCGGTAGATATAGTATGTGTTTAAAAAATATTATCCTTTCTGATTTATTTTTAATTACACGTACGATATTTTCAGGATTTAGATATTTGATTTTATTTTACATTGTATTGCACCTTTCATTCTTGTATACATTAATCAATAATCTTCAAGATAATTTTTTTTTGAGTTTATTTTCATTAGGATTTAGATTTATGATGAAGTGCTTTAGTTTTCCTTGAAATAGCAAGCTAAATATTCAACACACACTCACATACACACACACACACACACATATGTTTGTGTGTTTGTCATTAAATAAGGTAACTTCTTGACTGTTAATTTACAGCTGCTATTATATATGATTTAATTACGGTTATAAACAAAGCGATTTTTGCACATATGCTTGCAATTATTTTTCTATTTCTCCGAATGATTAAAAAAACAGTATATTCTTCTTCTTCTTCTTCTTCTTCTTCTTCTTCTTCTTATTATTATTATTATTATTATTATTATTATTATTATTATTATTATTATTATTATTATTATGTCATTTTTCATCATATTTCGATTTCTGCTTTGGTCTCACTACCAACCAAGTCTGCGGGGACACCTTAGGCAGGTAGTGGCGTGTTGTTATGACTCCATTTCATGTTTTTCTATCTTCCCTATCATCCCCAGCATTACATAGATAACGTTTTCCTTAGTGTGTGGGCTGTACTTAATAAGACAATTTTTTGTATATCTCTTAAGCTGGGGTTTCCAGGGATTCTTTCAATGTGTTGTTTTGTTCCATTTTTTATCATTCCAAGTGCACCTACTATCACTGGCACAACTCTTGTTTTCAATTCCCACATTTTTTCTATTTCAATTTCCATGTTTTTATATTTTGACAGTTTTTCAAATTCCTTGGTTGCTATGTTACAATCCGCTGGACAAGCCATATCAATTAATAGACAAGTTTTCTCCTTCTGGTTTTTAACAATAATGTCTGGCCTGTTTGCTTCAATTTTTCTGTCTGTGTAGATGGTGTAATCCCATAGAATGGTTACATCTTCTATTTCTGTAACCGGTGCTGGATGATGTTCATACCAGTGTTTGTTTACAGATTTTCCATAATGTTTGCACATTGCCCAATGTAAATATTGCCCAACTCTATCGTGGCGATTTTTATATTCGTTTGGGGCAAGCACAGAACAGCCTGAGATTAGGTGGTCTATTGTTTCTTGGTGTTTATCACAAAACCTGCATTTTGGATCCATATTATTATGCATAATATTTGCCTGAAAGTTTCTCGTGAAAAGACTTTGGTCTTGTGCTGCAAGTATAAATCCTTCAGTTTCAGACTTTAATCCAGATGCACGTAACCATCGATGAGTATTAACTTTGTCAACATTGGATTTATTGGCACGTACTGGATATTGGCCATGCAGAGGTTTGTCTTGCCAGCGCTGTTTCATCTTTTCAAGAGCTTTATCTTTGGCTTTCATTTTCATATTTTTTGCCGCAATAGTTGGTTCTTGGCTACTGTTTTGCTTTTCTACAGAATCTACTAACTGTAATTCTTGTTTGTATTTACTGCCTTCTTTTATTATTGAATATTTTTTCTTTCTTTCTTCATGTTGCCTTACTAATTGTATCATCCAATCCTTTGTTGTTTCTATGTATGTTAGTAAGCCAATAGTTGTTGTCTTGTATGACAATTCCAGCTGAATAAGACCCCTTCCACCTTCATTACGGGGTATGTATAGACGGTCTACATCAGCCTTTGGGTGATGCATCCTATGCTTAGAAAGAAGCTTTCTTGTTTTAGCATCCATTCGCCTGATGTCGTTTAGAGTCCAGTTTAAGATGTTGAAGCTATATTGGACAACTGGGATTGCAAGGCTATTAATGGCCATAACTCTATTCTGTGAATTTAATTCAGTTTTTAATATCATTCGTAGCCTTCTATAGTACTCTTTACGCACTATTTCTTTCATTTTTTTATGGTGAATGTTTTCACTCTCATTTACACCTAGGTATTTATAAGCTTCTTCTGGTTTCAATTCTTTTATTGTTACAGCAGGGTCTAGGCTAATTGAGGATGTTTCTTGTATTGATCCACGTAAAACTGTAGCTTTAGCACATTTATTCAAATTAAATTTCATCCCAATGTCTTCGCTGAAGCATTTTACAGTTTGCAGAAGACCTTCCAGCTCATTATCATTCTTAGCATATAACTTTAAGTCATCCATGTAAAATAGATGGCTTATTTTCTTTTGGCCTATTTTATAACCACATTCTGTCTTATTAAGTTGACTGGTTAGTGCTATTAATTATATTCAGAATAGTAAGGGATGCTATTAATGATATGCAGAATATTATTATTATTATTATTATTATTATTATTATTATTATTATTCTTTCCGTTCTATGCCTATTTCTTTCCGATTACCATCAAGTTATCTAAGGTCTGAAATAGCTTCGTGATAGTTTCAATTGAAAACTTTTGTAAAACACACTGACACACAGAATACAATGTGTCACACATTTTGTAATAAATAAAGCCATTTAAATTTGTTTACTGCATTTGAGAATAAAATTTTGTGCGTAACTTTAAGACAGTTGATACCAGTTTTTCTCTCCAAAATGTTTAACAAAATATTTTCAATGAATCTGTGGGCTCCGACTACAACTGGATTTATTAATATCATCATGTGCAACAGATTTTTATAGTTTCACGTCAAAGTATTTGTAATTTTTTATAATTTTTGAGATCTTCAAAGCTATGTTACAATCTCTGCAGGGACTGCCACGTTAATAAGAATGAACATTTTCTTCTTAACCTTCTCGACCACCAAGTCTGGAGATTAGCTATGGTTGTTCTATATTGAGAAATCCCAGAAAAATGTTACAGCAACGATCTCTGTAAAGATCTGAATTTCATACTAGCTTCTTGCAGTTTAATTCCTGCAAAAATGAATATTTTCCAGTTCAACCCTATCATGCCAAATTTTATATTCAGTGAGTGTAACATATAATAACCTGATACATGATAATCCGTTGTTCTGGATATTTATCTCAAAATTTGCATTTCGAGTTAACACAATTTTTTCAGTATGCGTGTTTGGTAATTTCTAGTTAACTAGCATTGGTTCTATGCAGCATGAATAAAACATTCAGTTTCAGATAATACGTAGCAAATGGTAACTACGGTATTTGTCTATATCAGCTTTTTTAGTACGGGCAGAATATTGGCAGTGAATAAATTTATCTTGTGATCGCTTCTGTATCTCATCTATTGTATTTGCCTTTGCTTTATGTTTTTAAGACTTTTCCCTATGCATCATATGTACTATTTTTTCTTATATATCTTCACACACTGGAAATTTATTTGAAACTTTTGTCTTCTTTTTATAATAAATGAGTTTTCTTACTTATTTAATGTTCTGTGGCACAGATCATAAACCAAACTGATGTCGTTTTAGCCTATCTTTGAACGCAAAAGTTTGTGAGACAGTTCTAGTTGAATTAATCCTCTGCCCACTTCGGATCTGAATACATAAAAATGAACAATATTGTGTGGTCATTATCATTACTATTAGTAGTAGTAGTAGCAGTAGTAGTATTTTATGTAAATTTTAATTGTAATTTTGTGACACTATCTCCCGCTGATATATTATTTGTTTGGTTTAATACAACGGAGGGAGAGAAATTAATATTAGTGGTATTATTAGTTGTGCTTTATTGTGTTTCGCGATGTGAGCTCATGTAAAATATCTTTAATATTAACATGTACTTGTAAAATCCGGGGAATAGAAAAATTAGCTGACGGCTGGGAAAGAAAGAGAAAAATATAATTCTTCTTTTTTTTTTCGTGTTAGAAGCGGATTGATTGGCAAGCTAAAATTTTGTTACTAGCCATAACAAATGTCGGGATTTACTTGTCAAGTAGGGTTAGATCCCCAACAGCTGTTTTTGGGAACATAAATTGTGGGATCGGATGAGCGATGATGTATTCGAAAGAAAGAAGACAGAAAGACATTACTTCATGTGACTTGTTGATATATCATTCGTCGAGCCATGGCTCCCCGCAAATCGTGTGTGTGGAAAACAATCTCATTGGTCAAAGGCTTTCATTCAGATAGATTCCCACCCCAGAGGATTGAATGAAGAGAGCTTCCAGGCTACAAGAATAAACCAAAACCCAATCCACCGCCTTCACGTCACCACCATTGACCGCCTGTGATTCGGTAGATTCCGTTAGGCTCCGATAAGGACCCGAAAATACTTTTTTTTAACGTTAGATAGAGAATGGACCACTCCGATTTTAGATAATATGTGAAAAGACTTTAATGAAAATTTGAAGAGCTCTGTTACTTTAACGAAACTTAGAAAAGACATTTTTATTTTGAAGATTGGAAGCTCTGAGATTTTGAAAACGAACTCTCACTCTCTCCCCCCCCTCTCTCTCTCTCTCTCCCCCTCTCTCTCTCCTACTCCGTTGTAAACTGGCATTCCGACAACTGTATTATCATTCTGACAACTGTATTACCTGCTCCTGTAAATATTACTTTTTTATATATAAAGATCCCATTCGTAACTCTCCAGGAGTCTTCGACGTTATACATTTATTTATTTTGTGCCGTGTTTAATTTTAACCACAAATGTACACAAGTGTCCGGTATGGTTCTGTTGGAAAGACGGCTACTGGATTTGCACAACGAGACTTTCTGAGATCAAATTTCAACGTGGACAGTGGTCCGTCTTTTTAATAGACGGCTTGAAGACCAGCTTTTGTTACATCATCATCACAACCAGCAACAGCGGCCAGAAAGCATCGACATAGCTGGTATCATTTCGATTTGTTCCCGAACCAGCGAGCGACCAAACCAACCAACCAGCCGGGTGGCAGTGTCACAATTGGTTCCGTCACGCACAGGCGTCGATGAGAACAAGTGTCATAATAAGCCAGTCTGGGCAAAAGTGTTACATCTAGGTTTCTGCTATGGTCGGACTACCTACCAAGTCTGCAGGAAGACCTAAGTGGTGTGTTGTTATGAATTATTTTCATGTTTTTTCTCTATCCCTCTAAAATCCCTATCGTTACATTGACAAAGTTCTCTTTCGTGTGTGGGCTGTAGTTAACAAGACAACTTTTTGATATCTCTTAAGTTGGGATATCCAGGGATTCATTCTATGTGTTTTTTGCTCCATCTTTTATCATTCTAAGTGCACTCACTATCACTGGTTTGATTCTTCTTTTCAAGTTTCACGTTTCTTCTATATTATTATTATTATTATTATTATTATTATTATTATTATTATCTTACCAAACTATACGACTTCTCCATTCCGAATGTTCTAAGCAGAGTGTTATTTGAGCCCTTGCGATTTTGTCAAATATCCTCAGCGCATTCTGCGAGACAGAAAGTTTCCTGGAAATAATAATGAGTGTAAAAAGAAAGAAAAAACGGCACTTGAACTGTTACTTGTTATACGTATACGATTTTCTCAGACAGATCTTATTACATTTGTATTTTGGTCTGCTCCACTATTGTTGTTAAATACTAGCAATGAATATTACTGTCAAATGTCCAGCGATACATTATACTGCAAAATAAACAACGATATATTTCGCAAGCATTTGAAGAGATGCTATTGAGGTCAAGTATATATTTAGTTTAAGCCTTAAAATTGTGTTCTAAATATTTAGATTTTGGCATTAAATAACTCATAGATATTGACATAACTCCAGACAAAATTAACGATCAAGCTAATACTAATTTTTATCATTGTTGCTATTAATAATATGTCATTTTCATCATACTTCGATTTCTGCTCTGATTAAACTACCGGCCAAGTTTGAGGAATAGCATAAGGTAGGGCGTGATTTATTTATTCCACTGTATTTCATATTTTCTATTTCCTATACAACCTCTAGCGTTGAATAAAAAAAAGTCTCCTTAGCGTGTGGTCTGTAATTAAGAAGATATTTTTGTATATATGTTAAGCTGGGTTTTCAAATGTTTCCTTGGTTTCTTCCATTTTTCATTCCTTGTGCACCTACTTCTACTATTTTTCTTTCAATTTCCACATTTTTTTTAATTTCAGTTTGTCGATTTTATATTTTGATAGATTTTAAAATTCATAGATTGCTCTTTTATATTCCGCTGAACAAACAATTTTAATTAATATGCAAGTCTTTTTTTTCCTTTTTCGTCTTTGACAACAATGTCCAGCCTATTTGCATCAATTTACCTATTTGTATAAATGGTGAAATACCATCGAATGAGAAAGTCTTTTATTGATGTAGCAGGTACAAGTAATATTTATATCAGTGTTTGTTTACATACTTTCCAAAGTTGTTTCACATTGTTTGTGAAAAATAAATAGCTACTTTGGCGAATTTTATATTCATTTGGGGCTAATAGAGAAAATACTGAGATTAGATGGTATATTGCTTCCTGGTATTTGTCAACGAACCTGCATTTTAGATTCACTTTATTATACATGATAGTGAAAAGAATATCGCCTTCACTATCTGACTTTAATTCAGATGCTAGTAACCAACGATTATTTTTAAATTTATCAATATTGGTTTTATTAGCACATTTTTCATATTGTCCCTGCAGTGGTTTGTCGTGCTATTGTTTTATCATCTGTTTTAAGAGCTTTAACATTGACCTTTTTTCATATTTTTTGTTGCAACCCTTGGTGTCTTGGTTCTGTTTTGGTTTTCTACTAAATTTTCTAAATGTACATCGTATTTGTATTTGCTGCCTTTCATTATTTAATATTTTTCTTTCTATTTTCATATTGATTTACTAATTGTATCATCCAGTCCTTTCTTGTTCAATGTATGTCAGTAAGATAATTGTCCTTGTCTTGTATGACAATTCTAGTCGAATAAGATCTCTGCCACCTTCTTTAATGGGTATGTATAGATGGGTTACATCAGCTTTGGATGATGCATTTTAAGCTTCCAAAAAACTTTCTTGTCTTAGAATATATTAGTCTGCGTTGTGTTCCAGATCAACACACATTATCTGATAAAACTGATGATGACGGGTGACACATTTTATGCATTTAAATACTTAAGATCCAGGAATGTGGTACATTTTTGAATACGTCACTATATTCTATCCAGAGTGTATTAAGAATTGTTTTTGCACTGAAACAGATTTTAAGGATCATTTTGTTAATAAATAAGTTGTTTTTTTTTTACTTCCGTAACAGCCACGTTTGCAAACTTTTTTCGGGCGTTAGTATTTCCTTTCGTTCTAAAAATAAGTCTGTGTTGTTAAAACAGACGTCAATAGTGTGTACATTGTCGCATGGGTTTCTAGTTTTACGGGATATCTGTGACTTTATTTTGCGTAAAAAGAATATGTAATTCCTTTGATCAATATGCCCAAATTTTAGCGAGATCTTTAGTAATTTCCTGAAGATCTATGTCTAGTCTTGTATGTTCTGTATTTAAATAATATAGCTAAAAGTTAGAACTTTTATCTGTTCCTGAAGCGTTCAAATTGTGCGGTTTTTTTAGAGCACATTCAACATCCTGTTTTTTTTCTTTCATCTCATGTTTGTTCAAGCTTTTTTTTATTAGTTCTATCTCTTGCGCAAGCTAATTACCATTTTTGTTATGTTCTTTAATGTAATCCCATATTTTTCCAGAAATCTACAATTTTTCCATTTTTTTGAGGGTGACTGACTTTCAATTTTTTTTTGTATTGTTTACTCTACAAAATTTATTTGTATTTGTTTGAACATTCTTGCTCTGTCTGCGGAATCTTTCTCTTTGTTAATAGCAAATCATATATTGAGCCTGTATTCCTATATCGAGCCTTCAGCTGTTTCCTTTCTATTTCATTAGTTCATAGGAATTCGTTTTCATTCCTAATATTGTATTTTCTTTTTACACTTCTGCATTTTCTAGTTCCTACATTTATTTCTCTTGACATTACATCGAATAGAGATATGTCACTTCTAAGTAGTTCGATTTTTTATATATTTATTTCCAAGTTGGATCTTTATATCTATGTGACTGCCATTTTTATACAATGATGTACCTTTTAGTTGCTGCTATCCCCGATGTATATATTGCTTCATTAAGATTTATGTGAGTGCCTTATTCATATAGAAATAACTTCAGTGCTGCATTGTAAATCTTAATTGTTTTGAGGTTATGCTTTGTTGTTTGTAATTTTGGGAGTTTTTCTCCTTTCTCCATTGCAATATATTGTGTCTGAATTATACGGCTATTGATTATCCCCTTCTCTTCTTGTATACTGTTCTTGATTTCCGTAAGTTTTTGTCTGGTTAATGGGTTTTTAACTCATTATATTACCGTAATGTGAGAGACTAAGATCACAACTTTCCCGCAGTCACTTTACAGTGACTTGTGGGTATCTCGGTTACTTCATTATGATCTGTGGTTTTTGTGAGGATACTACTTTTTTTCTGGTTACGGATCTCTTTCATGTTTTGTTGATTTGCTTATTCTGGTTAAAATTCATTTTCTTTTTTTTTAAATTTCAACGTCACTCAATTAGTTATTTCGCATGATATACTTTTGTGCATTAGCTAGATTAACGTTGTTCATGTGCTTCTTAATTGATTGTCCAAAATTTTCTCGCCAATTGTCAAATATTTGGCGAGTCATGTTTTACTGAAATTTGCGTAACCCTTCACGAAATGCATACCAAATGATTTTGTACACCGGACGAGATCATTTATATTTTTATTTCTTCAAATGTATAGTGATTGATACACATATAGTATTTTCAGGATCATTATGGAGGTTATTTTACTTGTGGGTATCAGAAATTGAAATCAGTTTATTCCTATGGCGGACATTTCGACATCAGTTTTGTTCCCTACTTAGAGACGAGGTCTCGGTTTATCCACTGAAAGAGGCATACCGAACAATTTGTTTCAATTTTAATTCTCATATTCTTCCCACGAGTGATGCACGGATCCTTAAGTTCATCCAAAGTTGACCGGCACGTCAGCTAACTACCTTTTACAAACAATTCCGAAGCCTATAAAGGATTGTTCGTGACCGCAGAACGCAGCAGACATTGTGACCTTGATAAGATTAACAGTTCGAGGTGCGAGTTTTTCGGATTTTTCCTTCTCCTGAATAGGATGTCAAGTAACCGTAGATATAGGCAAAATTGGTATTCAAATTGAAATACGTTGGTAAAAATTAAATAATATAAAATACTTGGAAATATCAACAACTCAACGAAAAAATGTGTCATTACAGTAGAGTATTATTTTAAAAGAGAGTGAGAGCGGTAGAGAGAGGGAGAAAAAAAATTAAAAAGATATTATTTTTATTTTTCCTTTCTCATTCTCTTCATTTTTATTTTTTTACTCCTGAACAGTTGAGTTGTTAATTAATTTAAACAAAATTTTTCTACCATCACTAGTCCTTTTATTGAAAATAATTGAAAAAGCCAAAATGTATCGTCAAAAAAGTTCTACATTCTTTTAATAAAGTTTATCACTGGTGAGAAAACTATTCTTCTTCTTCTTCTTCTTCTTCTTCTTCTTATTATTATTATTATTATTATTATTATTATTATTATTATGTCATTCTTCATCATATTTCGATTTCTGCTTTGGTCTCACTACCAACCAAGTCTGCGGGGAGACCTAAGGCAGGTCGTGGCGTGTTGTTATGACTCCATTGCATGTTTTTCTATCTTCCCTATCATCCCTAGCATTACATAGATAAAGTTTTCTCTAGTGTGTGGGCTGTACTTAATAAGACAATTTTTTGTATATCTCTTAAGCTGGGGTTTCCAGGGATTCTTTCAATGTGTTGTTTTGTTACATTTTTTATCATTCCAAGTGCATCTACTATCACTGGCACAACTCTTGTTTTCAATTTCCACATTTTTTCTATTTCAATTTCCAGGTCTTTATATTTTTAACAGTTTTTCAAATTCCTTGATTGCTATATTACAATCCGCTGGACAAGCCATATCAATTAATAGACAAGTTTTCTCCTTCTGGTTTTTAACAATAATGTCTGGCCTGTTTGCTTCAATTTTTCTGTCTGTGTAGATGGTGTAATCCCATAGAATGGTTACATCTTCTATTTCTGTAACCGGTGCTGGGTGATGTTCTTACCAGTGTTTGTTTACAGCTTTTCCATAATGTTTTCTCATTGCCTAATGTAAATATTGCCCAACTCTATCGTGGCGATTTTTATATTCATTTGGAGCAAGAACAGCCTGAGATTAGGTGGTCTATTGTTTCTTGGTGTTTATCACAAAACCTGCATTTTGGATCCATATTATTATGCATAATATTTGCCTGAAAGTTTTTAGTGAAAAGAATTTGGTCTAGTGCTGCAAGAATAAAGCCTTCAGTTTCAGACTTTAATCCAGATGCACGTAACCATCGATGAGTATTAACTTTGTCAACATTGGATTTATTGTTCATACCAGTGTTTGTTTACAGATTGTCCATAGTGTTTGCACATTGTTCAATCTAAATATTGCCCAACTCTATCGTGGCAATTTTTATATTCATTTGGGGCAAGTAAAGAGCAGCCTGAGATTAGATGGCCTAGTGTTTCTTGGTGTTTATCACAAAACCTGCGTTTTGCATCCATACTATTTTATATAATATCTGTTTGAAAATTTCTAGTAAAATACTTTGGTCTTGCGCTGCAAGAATAAAGCCTTCAGTCTCAGACTTTAATCCAGATACACGTAATCATAGATGAGTATTGGTTTATCAGCATTGGATTAATGGGCACGTTCTGGATATTGTCCATGCAGAGGTTTGTCTTGCCAGCGTTGTTTCATCTGTTCAAGAGCTTTATCTTTGGCTTTCATTTTCATATATTTTGCCGCAATATTTGGTTCTTGGATTTTTTTTTTGTTTTTTTTTACAGAATCTACTAAATATAAATCTTGTTTGTATTTTCTGCATTTTTTATTATTGAATATCTTTTTCTTTCTTTCTGAATTGAATTCTCAGAAAATAATTATGACCATTAATAGCCTTGCAATCCCAATTGTCCAATATATTTTCATCATCTTAAACTGGACTCTAAACGACATCCAGCGAATGGATTATATACAAGAAAGCTTCTTTCTAAGCATATGATGCATCATCCAAAGGCTCATGTAGACTGTCTATAAATACTCCGTAACGAAGGTGGAATAGGTCTTATTCACCTGGAATTATCATACAAGACAACAATTATTGGCTTACTAACATACATAAAAACAACAAAGGATTGGATGATACAATTAGTAAGGCAACATAAATAAAGAAAGGAAAAATATTCAATAATAAAAGATGGCAGTTAATACAAACAAGGTTTACATTTAGTAGACTCTGTAGAAAATCAAAACAAAATCCGAGAACAAACTATTGCGGGAAAAATTATGAAAATGAAAGACAAAGATAAAGCTCTTGAACAGATAAAACAACGCTGGCAACACAACTCTCTACATGGCCAATATCCAGAACCTGCCAATAAATTTAATGTTGATAAAGATAATACTCTTGATAGTTACGTGTATCTGGATAAAAGTCTGAGACTGAAGGCTCTATTCTGGCAGCGCAAGACCTAAGTATTTTTCTAGAAACTTTCAGGCAAATATTATACATAATAATATAGATCGAATATGCAGCTTTTTTGATAAACACCAAGAAATAATATACCATCTAATCTCAGGCTGTAGTGGGGCAATATTTACATTGGATAATGTGCAAACACTATGGAAAATATGTAAAAAAACAAACAAGTATGAACATCACCCAGCACAGAAACAGATAATGTCACCATTCTATTGGATTACCCCCTCTACACAGACAGAAAAATTGAAGCAAGATTGTTAAAATCCAGAAAGAGAAAACTTGTCTATTAATTGATATGGCTTGTCCAGCGCATTGTAACATAGCAACCAACGAATTTGAAAAACCGTGAAAATATAAACAACTGGAAATTGAAATAGAATAAAATGTAGGAATTGAAAGCAAGAATCGTGTTAGTGATAGTAGGTGCACTTGGAATGATAACAAATGGAATCCCTGGAATCCCCAGCTTAAAAGATATACAAAAAATGTCTTATCATGTACATCCCACACACTAAGGAGAACTTTGTCCATGCAACGCTAGGAATGATGAGGAAGATACAAAAAACATGAAATGGAGACATAACAACACGTTACAACCTGCTTTATATCTTCCCGCAGACTTGGTTGGTAGTGCGACCATAGCAGAAATCGAAATATGATGAAAAATGACGTAACAATAATAATAATAGAATATGTAAACAAACTTGGAATAATATGGAATAACCTTATATTACTGTTATAATATAATGATATTATTATTATTAATGCTATTATAATATTATTATTATAATATTATCATATTAATATTATAATATTATAATATATTATAATTGAAAATATGGAATATTAATATTATATAATAATAATAATAATAATAATAATAATAATAATAATAATAATATAAAAAATGGAACAAAACAACACATTGAAAGAATCCCTGGAAACCCCAGCTTAAGAGATATACAAAAAATTGTCTTATTAAGTACAGCCCACACACTAAGGAAAACTTTATCTATGTAATGCTGGAGATGATAGGGAAGATAGAAAAACATGAAATGGAGCCATAACAACATGCCACTACCTGCCTTAGGTCTCCCCGCAGACTTGGTTGGTAGTGAGACCAAAGCAGAAATCGAAATATGATGAAAAATGACATAATAATAATAAAATATGTAAACAAATATTGATAATATCTAAACAATCACTGGTATGAACCTCACCCAGATCTGGTTACAGAAATATATGATGTTACCATACTATGGGATTACACTATCTGCGCAGGCAGAAAAATTGAAGCAAATAGCCCGGACATGATTGTTAAAAACTTGAAGGAAAAAACTTGCCTATTAATTGATATGGATTGTCCAGCGGATTGTAACTTAGCAAACACAGATTTCGAAAAACTGTCAAAATATAAAGACCTGGAAATCGAAATATAAAATGTGTTCCAATTGAAAACAAGTATCGTGTCAGTGATAGTAGGTGCATTTGGAATGATAACAAATGGAACAGAACAACACATTGAAAGAATCCCTGGAAAGTCACCTCAAGAGATATACAAAATAAGTCTTGTTAAGTACAGTCAACACACTAAGGAGAACTTTGCCTGTGTAAGGCTAGGGATGTTAGGAGAGATAGGAAAATCATGAAATGGTGACATAACAACCCAACACAACCTACCTTAGGTCTTCCTCCAGTTTGGTAGGTCGTGTGACCATAGCAAATATGGAAATATGATGGAAAATGACATAATATTATTATAAAAATAATACTAATAATCATAATAATAATAGTAATGGCTATAAAATAGCGCAACAGAAAATAAGCCATCTGTTTTACATGGATAAGTTAAAATTGTATGCGAAAAATGATAATGAGCTGGAAGTTCTTCTGCAAACTTTGAAATGCTTTAGTTGACACATTGGAAAGAAATTCAATTTCAATAATTGTGCTGAAGTTCCAGTTTTATGACGATCGCTACTACAAACATCCTGAATTAGCTTAAGTACTGCTGTAAGAATAAAAGATTTACAGCCAGAAGAAGCTTATAAATACATTGGTGTAAATGAGTGAAAAGATCACCATAAGAAATTGAAAAAAATAGTGCGTAAAGGGTACTATAGACGGCTACAACTGATATTAGAAACTGAATTGAATTCTCAGAACTGACTTATGTTAATTAATAGCCTTGTCATCCCAGTAGTTCAATATAATTTCAACATTTTGAACTGGACTCTAAACGACATCAGACAAACTGATTCTAAAACAAAAAAGCTTCTTTCAAAGCATAAGACACATCGTCCAAAGGCTGATGTAGACCGTCTATACTTACCCTTTTAAGAAGTTGGAAGAGGTCTCATTTAGGTAGAATTGTCATACAAGACAACAAATACTGGCTTGCTAATATATATGGAAACAACAAGTGGCTTGATGATATAATTAGTCAAACAACATAAAAAACACAGAAAAATATTTAATAATTAAAGAAGGCGGTAATTACAAAAAAATTACATTTAATAGATTCTGTAGAAAAGCAAAACAGAAACAAAGAACCAGCTCAGTCAGTCAGTTAAGTGACATACGTGAACCACGCTTGGGTGATCATGTCTCGTAAGTGACATGACTGACTGAGCACAAGATTATCCCGCAGTAGTTTGCCATTGCTTTCTGCGGTAGTCTGATTGCCAGCCAAAGCTATAGAACCCAATCTCTCCTATTATTTCACCCAAAGCTAGAGGGAACAGACAGATTAATAACTTTCCCAAGAATATTTGCGCGTGAGTGAATACAAGGAAATCAACTGGAATTCGAAATCGGCTCCCCGATTTCTCATTCCGAGCCGATATCTACTAAAGAACAACAAAACAACTATTGCAGCAAAAAATATGAAAAGGTAAGCCAGGGATAAATCTCTTGAACAGATGAAACAACGCTGGTCATGGCCAATATCCAGAACGTGCCAATAAATCCAATGTTGATAAATTTAGTACTCATCGATGGTTACGTGTATCTGGATGTATCTGAGACTGAATGCTTTATTCTTGACGCAAGACAAAACTATTTTCACTGAGAACATTAAGGCAAATATTATGCATAATAATGTGGATCCAAAAAGCAGGTTCTGCGGTAAATAGCAAGAAACAATAGACCATATAAACTCAGGATGTTCTGTACTTGCCCAAAATGAATATAAAAATTGACACGATAGAGTGGGGTAATATATACATTGGACAATGTGCAAACACTATGGAAAATATGTAAACAAACACTGCTATTAACACCACCCAGCTCCATTTACATTAATAGAAGATGTCACCATGAGATTACACCATTTACACAGGCAGAAAACATTGACGCAAATAGGCCGGACATTATTTTCAAAAATCCAGAAAGAGAAACCATGCCTCATAATTGATATAGCTTGTCCAGCGGATTGTAACTTAGCAACCAAGAAATTTGAAAAATTGTCAAAATATAAAGACCTGGAAATCGAAATAGAAAAAATGTGGAAATTGAAAGCAAGAATCGTGCCAGTGGTAGTAGGTGCACTTGGTATGATAAAAAATTGAACGAAAAAACACATTTAAAGAACCTCTGGAAACCCCAGCTTAAGAGTTATACAAAAAATTGTCATGTTAAGTATAGACCATACACTAAGGAGAATCGTCTATGTAATGCTAGGGATATTAGTGGAGATAGAAAAAGAGCCAAAACGACACACCACGACATGCCTTATTTCTTCCCGCAGTCTTGGTAGGTAGTGCGACTATAGCAGAAATGGAAATATGATAAAAATCACAACATAATAATAATAATAATAATAATAACAATAAAAATAAAAAGTAATAGTATTTGCAGTGGTAGTAACGATATTATTTCCACAAATCTCTCTTCTATAAAACATTCTCTTCCGAGTCATCACCAGGGATCTAATATCTGAAATTTTTATGACTTTTTCAAGAAACATTCTTGAAAAAAATTACCAAGATAATGCGCTTCATAATATGAAAAAAGTACATGTGAATACGTCATTTTGCATTTCTTAAAGTCAGGGGGTGGGGGCACCCAGATGCTAAACTTGTCGGAGCAAAAAACGTGAAAGCATTTATAGTAAGTCAAATATCGTCGCTATGTGAAAAGGAGGGACTGGAGTCTAGTCCCCAGGGGAGGATTGACCGCATTACATATTCTTCTTCGGATTTTTTTGAAAACCCAAGAAGAACAGCAAGTGGGTCCGACCAGATATGACAGGAGCATTCAAATCTGAAATTGTTGATGTCATCATGTGACACATTTTGAACATTTGCAGATCATTGTATTTTTAATATTTTCATTAATTTTTTTGTTGTTATATTTATTATTTTGATTTTCTATTAGAACCATCCTTGGCGAATTTACTTTTTTGTATTGTATTGATTTTTTTAAAGGTAATAATACGACAAATATTAATAATAAGGTGTGAAATTCTTACACAGTTAAGATATTAGCTTTGTTTTTTTCTTTCATTTTTACATTATTTACCCTAATTTAATATGTGACATGATTTCGAATTTCAAGTGTACCACATAAATCTCTTATAATTTTTTTATTTATTAAAAAGGACAGATTTATTTAAGAGCCCGAATATATCAACGAAATCATAGGTTCTTCTGAATTGTGCATTTTTAAGTGATGTCTGATACCGTCAGTTATAAATAGTGTGCTAGATGTAATGATTATTTTTCTTTGCTGGGTAATCTTTCTGAAACGGAACTAGATCGGCGGTGAGCTTTACAGAACTTAAATTCAGTCGAAGAGATAACTACTAGGCAACATTTGCAAGATTTCTGGATTATGTTCATGTGTAAAACTCTTGATAACAATGTAAGTGTGATTTATTATTCTTTCCTTATGTTTGAGGAAATGCTTCGCCTTTTCTAGAGTGTTTCAAGGCTTTTTTTATCTTGAATGTAAAAATAGAATCTTCATATATTTTTCTTAGAATATTATTTATTTTTTAACCCTCTCTTTTCCAGTTTTTTCTTATAAACATATTTTATACGATATGTTTTTAAAACCCATGTGACTGTTTTCGTTAACTTTTTTAAAAATTATGAGTAGAAAAGATAAGTTTGCTTTATCTAAAGTTCCTGCGTTACGTAATTTTGTAACAGTTACGTATGTAGTAAATGATTATATGATTAACTTCTTTTTATCTGACAAAATTTATGTTTGTTGTTTTTTAATTTCGTGAAGCTTGTTACTTGTTAATTAGCAAATGCAAGAAGAGAAATGAATCATTTAAGTGAGGAGGGTTGGTTTCTTTTATCTCTGGAAATTGAACATTCGTTTTTTATTTATAATTTTTACTATTGTAAAATCTGCAATATTTTCGATAATTTAAACGAATTTTCTTCCTTTCTCCTTACACAGTTATCTACAGGATTTTGATATTTTTCCTTAGATTTTCTCAAGAGAAATCCATTGATTTGTCATGTTTCAATGAAGTAATATTACACTATCGAAAAAATTATTAGCTTCGACTTTTGAATAAAATATTAGTTCGACTAAATTTTTACCGGGTGTCCTTGAAAAAGCATGGATGAATTATTACACGCATACATTTAAAAAGGAAAAATAATTGAATTAAATTTCTGGCGACTGTGCTATTTTTGTTTAATATTAGCGAATGATATTGACATTATTGTTTAGGGAATTTAATTCGATTGTTTAGTAATAAAAGAAATTCTGACGGTAATTCAGTTTTGATAAAACAAAAAAATTGGCTTGAAATCCCTGCAGATCTTTTAAGCGTGTCTGGAAAACATTATGCCGATAATACTAAAACAGAAATAAAGCCAGCATGACGTGAAACAGTTTTATAATAGGGAGACAATGCATTAATATATCACTGAATAGATGCTATCAGTGTAAATAGGCTTCTCAAGATGTTGAAACGTGGGAATTATTTTTTAATTCAAAATTTCAATGAAAAACTTTAATTAAGGTTATTATACGAATTATAATTATTTCTATTCATTGCTATCAGCTCATTACAAAATGTTTTATAGTTAATTAAATATTACTGTAACTGCTAGGATTTCTTGTATTATTTAAATTTCAAAGCACGTTAAGAGATAATTAAGAAATACACCAATCCAATGTGTATGATTAAAATTGTAGAAAAACTGTGTACGAGTCGATATACTGTTTGATAGACATTCCTCTAGTCAGTATTAATAATGTAAACGCCAGACATAATCATAGCAAAGTAATGATTTTCTTAAATCCATTCTAATCTCTAGCAATAATTTAGTCCACAAATATACATTATACAGTCAGATTACAGTTAAGTTTTCTGACTCTCTCTCTCTCTCTCTCTCTCTATATATATATATATATATATATATATATATATATAGTCAGAAAACTTACCATGCCACTGTCCTAAAAATTCTTAAGGTCAACAAACAAGATGGGTTCCCTAATCACAAAGAAAACCTCACACACACGCAAAACTGACCACATAATCAACCCCCACACACCACGTTCTTCGAAATTCTAACCAAAAGATATCTTCTTCTACTTTTATGTGCCCTGTCCCTTCAGGACGTAGGCGATCATGGCCCTCCACGTCTTCCTATCCCTTGTGGCCCTTAGCATGTTTGTTCCTGTTACTCCTGGTAACCCTCGTTCCGTCATCCACCCTACCAGACCCTGCAAATATGTTATCCGCTGCCTTCCTCTGTCTCTCTTTCCCTCTATCTGGCCAGTCAGCATCATGTTCTCCAAACTCTCCTTCCTCATTGCGTGTCACAGGAACTTCAGTGTTCTCTTCCTGATGCTCGGTATTAATTTCCTTTTGGTTGTCATTCTTTCCAACACCTCATCGTTGCTTGCATGTCCAGTCCACGATATCCGCAGCATCCTTCTGTAGAATCACATTTCAGCTGCTTCCAGTTTTCATTTTCGATGATATTGTCCAGCACACACTGCCGTATTGAATAACTGACATCACATTGCAATTCAGCACTCTTTTCTTTGTTTCTAGTGAAATTTTCCTGTGTGTTAGTACTTTGCTCAGCTTCTGGAACGCGCCTTTTGCCATGCCAATTCGCCTTCCGATTTCTGTGTCGCACTTTCCATCTCCTGTTAGAACACTTCCTAGATATTTAAATTTTTGTACCTGCTTTATTCAGGTATCCCCCACCTGTATTTGGCATTTTGGGTTGCACCTTTTGCTAATGACCATGCATTCAGTTTTCTTAAAATTTATTTGTATTCCTTTTTTGTCACTCTCCACCGCTACCTTCTGTAGGAGGTCCTGCAGTTTCCTTTCCGTGTCTTCAATCAGCACTGTATCATCTGCATACATTATGTTGTTCAAGTTGTGGCCTCCAATAACAAATCCTGGCGTGTCGTCTAAGGTCCTCGAAATATTCTCGCTGTACAGTTTGAAAAACATCCGATGAAAAGACACATCCTTGTCTTACGCCTCTTTCTATCTTTGTAAATCTACTGAGATCGTTAACTGTCCGTATGCAGGCCGTTGACTGCTAGTAGAGATTCTTAATTACTCTGATGTCTTTCCCGAAAATGTCTAGGCTGCCGAGCATCTCCATCAATTCTTTGTGTTGTATCTTGTCGAATGCCTTCGCATAGTCAAATGAAATATAGGTATAAGTCTTTCTTCATTTGTATTGCCCTTTCGGAGAGCATCCTAATCATGAATATGGCGTTCCTTGTTCCAGGGTCTTTAACGAACCCGCACTGTTCCTGCCCTATCTCTTAACTGATTCTGTTTCTTGCTCTATTCATCAGGATTCTGACAATCAGTTTTGTGATGTGACTCATTAAGCTGATAGTTCTGTGTAGTTCACACTTGTTTGCACCTGGTTTCTTCGGCAGTGCTATAAATATCGACTTGCATAGATCGTCTGGTATTATCCCACTGCTATAAAATTCGTTTATTATGTAGGCAATTTTTTCTATGCCATATTCTTCTAAGGCTCTCAGCAGATCTATCACTATGCCATCTGGACCAGCTTCCACTTCGGATTTTAGTATTTTCGGTCCATCCATCTCCTTGTGTATTCTCGGTTGTTCTCTCCTGTCGCAAAAAAGATCCTTTATATACTCTTCCCATCGCTGGAGTATTTCCTCTTTCTCCAATATGATTGTTCCATCCTTGGATTTTATGCATCCTGTTGAGGAGCAGGTTTTTTGTCCTGTCAGTTCTTTTATCTCTTTATGCATCACTGCTTTATTGGTCCTGCTCATTCTCTCTATTTCTGAGTATTTGTTGTTAAGCCACTCCTCTTTAGCTTGTCTGCATTTTTTCCATATCTCCCTGTGAAATTTCTTGTACTCTGCTCCATGTCTTGATATTATTTTTGTCTCCTTTGCTTTATGTGGAGAATTTCTTCGGTCATCCACTCATTTTTTCTTCTGCGTATGATTTCATTTGGGGCTATGTTGTTCGCTGAGGTAACCATCGCTTCCTTTAGTGAATGCCATTTTGAGTGCCCTTTTCCAATTTGTTCTTCATATTTCTTTCTCATGCTGTCATTGTAGTCTTTCTGCAGGTTGAGGTCATTCACGAGCGTGTCGTATTGCAGCCTTGGTGATGTGTTGGGTTTCTTTAGTCTTCGGAGTTTCACCCTTAGTTTGCAAATGACTGGGACGTGGTCGCTTCCGCAGTCGGCACCTGGATATGTTTTGCATTAGACCACTACGTTCCTGAATCTCTTGTTTATAGTTATGTAGTCTATTTTGTTCTTATTTTCTTCTCCTGGGCTTCTCTATGTCCATAGTCGTCGTGGGTGCTCTTGAAACCAAGTGTTAATAATTATCTGGTCATTGGCTGAGCAACATTGAACCCATTTTTCTCCTCGTTCGTTGCGGTCCCCTAGTCCAAATAGGCTGGTCGTGTTTCCTTCCCTATCTTTACTTACTTTGGCATTCAAATCCCCCATTATAATCGTAATTTCTTGGCTTTTACATTGGGCCTTGTCACTGTCCAATATTGAATAGAATGTTTCTATTTCGTCCTCCGAACTTTGAGTTGTCGGCGCGTACACTACTATAATAGCAATATTGAAGGGCCTTCCCCGCAGTTTAACCAAGAGGGCTCTCTCTGAAAGCTGACAGTATCCAAGAACACATTCCTTTACTTCTTTGTTTAGAATTAAACCGACGCCTTTTTCATTGCTTTTGCCTCCTGCATAAATTATCCTGTGTGTGTCGCTGCTGATATCTCCATTATTCGGAAATCTGGTTTCGCATATGCCTAGAATGTTAATCTTCAGTCTGTCCATCACCTGCATAATATTCTCTAGTTGTCCACAGTTAAGTGTCCTGACGTTCGATGTCCCGAAATTAGTTTTGTCTTTGTTGCGCACAGTCGCAGGGTAACGGTCCAGAGACACCTGTTGCTTATGTTGCTCTTTCCCGGGCGAGGGACAAATTTTGGAGCAAAATCTCCCCTTTACGCCGTTGGAGCTAACAGTCGCCGAGCGAGGAGTTGTTTCCTTGTAAAGCAACCCCCTTCACGCTGTTGGCTTTAATACATTTTCGTAAGTAACCATGATTGAGCGGGGGTAGATAGTGGAGTGGTCTCCCGTTGCCTTCTCGACGGTAGTTTACTGAGACACCACCTCTAGTAACCTGGCCGTTGACTCCCTTTGTAGATTTGCACAATTTTTTTTTACCTACATTGATGCTAACGTCCCAACTAAAGAAAAAGCCACTCTGAAATAAAATATATGTAATACAATATACACAGCAATTCCTTTAACTAATCTAAATTATACGACCTGTCTGCAGTAGCTACGATCAGCATACATTACCTGTAGTCTGAAGAATGAAGTTGTGCTTTTTCAGAATCATTTTGTCTGGCTTTCCAGCAGATCTTTATACTGCCATTCAACTGGTCGAAACACGTGTGGGTTTTCTTTTAGCGATTGTGACGAGAGACAAGCACGCTATAATTTTTTTTAAAGGGAGAGATGGAAAAAAAAATTCCAATCCTATACTACTGTAACTGAATTAAATAAAAAACAATAAGAGTTACTAAGTTTTAACTTCGTATAAGTCAAAGCGAACCTGCAAAAACCAAATCAATTTGATACAATCTAGTTCAAGTACCCTACGAGATGGACTGGCAAAGTACTTAAGTTTGTAACGGAAATAATTAGAAAGTAAAAGTATAAAAAGTAGAGTAAAATAAGATAAGTTAGTAGAGAAATAGCCTGAAATTCAACTATGCTTACCGTGTGCAGAGAACAACTGAAAAAAATTGAGAAAATTACGCCGGACATTCTAAATTTAAGCTCTGTTTCTTTTTTTCAGACATTTTGGCATGCTACCTGCCGTTAAGTAAGCTAGAGAGTGATTTCGAAAGAGAGAGGGTGAGGGGTCACGTAGCGAGTATCCAGTGAGGGAGAAATGGTCGCTGTTCAAATAGTTACGTTCCTTGAAAAAGAAAAAAATCTTTGATAGTAGGCCATCGCTAACAAAAGTAAATACCATGTATATCAAAGCGAACCTTCAAAAACCAAATCAATTTGACACAATCTAGTTCAAGTACCCTACGAGAAGGACTGGCAAAGTACTTAAGGTAGTAACGGAAATACTTAGAAAGTAAAAGACTAAAAAGTAGAGTTTCTCAACTTTTTCAGTTGTTCTCTGCACACGGTAAGCTAGTTGAATTTCAGGCTGTATCTCTCACCAAAGGATATACCCGACCAATAAAAACATACATTCTAACAAATAATCCCATTAATCAACCATTTACATTTACACACCAAGTTCTTCAAAAGTCTAACGGTCAACACGAATGACATATTCCCTTCATTATCAATAACCCCAACCAACCCCACAAAAACAATGAACCAAATATAAGCAGCGGATGATTTCAGTTCTTGTCCATTCCTCCTGATGAGACGCTGGATGCACGTCAAAACAGCCATATGATTGTAGAGGACATATATAGAACAAATTATGTACATGTTCTAAAACATAATTTATACTAATTATTCACAGCTCTATACATTATATATCGAGCAGTGTTTTAAATTAATGTTTGTTCAAAACATTAATTTGCAAATTCTTTCTTCGTTTTGTATTCTGTATTTATATATATATATATATATATATATATATATATATATATATATATATATATGTATATATATATATATATATATAGCTGTGAATTTGTAATCTTGGGTTTCACGCTCTTGCAATCGTCAGAGAAACTCACGCCTAACTATATGAATATGTCAGCGCTATCACTGATATGGAGCGCTTCAAAATATGTACCACGCATAGAGAATATATAAATAATATAATATATATAACAAATTGAATTGCATATATATATATATATATATATATATATATATATAGTGATATTTATAATTATATACATACACCTTTCACACACACACACACACACACACACACACACACACACACACACACACACACACATATATATATTGTTTGCTTGGGCAACAAACACTCATTTATACAGGCAGTATTGAAAATGGCAGACAAACATTATCATTACATTTTATATAATTTTTTATATATTCGTTTTCCGAACTCAAATTATATAAGAATTGTCCAAAATTTTTCTATTTTCCAATGCTTTTGGCTATACTTTTAGCCATTATCATTATTTTTGTTTTACTTATAAATAAAAATCAGTAAAGTTTATGCGTACAGTGCCTGTGTATGTCAATTTCTAAACACAGTAAAACATTATTAACGTGTTCCTAAATGATAATTTGAATGTAGGATTTATCATTTTTATTAATAATGCTTCCATTATTATAATCATCATTTGCATCTTGATGATGCTGTAATTTATGTATTATCAACAAGGATATCGCAATAGCCCAAGTACATTAGTCATGACCGAATTTGGCATTACACTAACGATTTAAGAAAATATTATTAAATATCTAACCAGATTATACCAGAGCTTATTGCGATAACTAAAAAGATCATACTGATAAGCCTGTCAGACGATTTTTCTCTAACGTAAAAGTAGCACCTCAATAAAAGTAGCACCTCAATTTTTAAAGGAAACTGACTTGCATTAATCAATACCCCAAAAAGAAAGCTTGACTAAGTTTCCATTTTAACGGGGAAGTCTCCGAATTTTACCAAAGCATAACGAAAAATTTTACTCTCAAAACATTTTTTCTGGAGAACGACTATCGAAACTCATGTTCATTCTCGATCGGAAGTAAAGCTCATGTTATCCATCGTTATAAATTCTGGAAACTTGACGGTATATTTCATCATCAAACAAAATACTTTACGCCTCCTGTCATACGCTATCTTTGGAAAATTCTTTTCAGACGAAAAGCAAATGATGTTTTTATACCTGGATAATTTTTAACCATTGTGACACTTCTACCATTCTACTAATACTTCCATAAAACGGCATTGCTTTATGCTATCTGTCAGGACTCGCCAAGCCATGTACACAGACTGAAATAATTCACATTCATTTTGAGTTCTATTAGTACGAATAATGGTCCTTTCTATAGTTTCCTTCTTAATAACATCTACTAGTTATAAGACTTCTGAGCTGATGGCTTTACGGTTACTACAATCTTAATACCTACAAAAACATTCATTAATTCATACTCTTACAAATCTTCCTCAGTCTACTCTAAAATCCCTCTGCATTTCGTGACTATTGTAACATAGATGGTTGTAATATAATCTAAAAAGAATATTGAAATATTCGTAAATTTTCAGAATATCTCGCATACTCCTCAGATGATTGCTAGATGGTTGTAGAACTCACTATTTTACAATAAAATAAAAAACAAAACTATCGAATATAGCATCATTTATTGTATGATTTCTTCATATTTGATATTCTCAAAAATGTCACAGCCTCCTTTGAGAAGATATTCATCGCTTACATGCTTTTGCTGGGCTGCAGATATCTTCTGTTATCGTCAATAAATTCAATGTAAAACCAGTTTCAAGAGATGTGTACATATATTTTAATTATCTAATATTATTTTAGTTTTATTTAAAACAGCAAATCATACATGCAAATAAGTCTTACAAATCTTTTAAACAAGCAATCATCATTAAAAATATTTAAAATGTTCGGACGATTTTCATCAAATTTGTTGCTATATTCACTACATTTCGGCCGTTCTACGCACCGATTTTCTCCTAAATAGAATTCTTATCTAAACGTATTTTATTCACCGAGATGGATTGTTGTATTTCCATGTTTTATTCCTCTGTCGTGCCTCAGTATCATTTCTCTCCAGTTTACTCAACTCACTAAGTTTTTTTTGCCTCTTCTATAACCAGGTATTGATCTCACGAAACTTTGAGACACATCAGTGGATCGAACCAGCACTTTCATCCACAGCGTCAGTTGTCTTCAAATAAATATAAACTAACAATGTGATCAAATTGAACAGAGATCCATAAGGCAACATTTAAAAATAAATATTTATATAATCTCTTTATATAATAAGTGATGCCTATTTTGCTTAATAAAGTAAATGGCTCATTGTTAGGTAGGTACAGTTTAGAGAGGGCAAAGCAAATATTAAGTATGAATCAATTCTCGTCAGTGATCAAACCTGCATATATTTATTTACAGTTTGATAATATTCTCGTCATTGTTTATAATACAAGTTTCCAGGTCAGATTCTAAATATATTCTATATTACTGGCTGTAATTAGGCAACACCTGAGCAGGACTAAATAAGTACTAGCCGAAATATCCCAAGAAATTATCTGATTAACGAGAACAATCTATTCCGGTAGGTAATTGAAAGGATCAGTTATAAATTCCCGGAAGGATATCCAGTATTAACCGTGTAATAGTCCACATGTCAGTGATGTAAATAGTGACATTTATTTACCCCAGAATTCTAGACAGAACTGGAGGTTATTTATTTCTCGGATGGCAGGTCAGTATCTAATGGGGAAAAAACATTCACTTTCTTGTCACTAATATAAAGTACAAAATTCTATAAGAAAAATCTTGTTCTTGTCTTGACTGCCATAATTCTTTCGGGATGTTCAGAATATTACTCTACGTTACTTTCTATATTTTAGAGTTCTTTGTTTAATTTGTACTATTGCTATCACGCTTCTAACCGTTCATATGCCAAATATTTACAAATTTTATTAAGGTCTTGTAAAGAATAAAGGGATACTGAATTGTTATGTGATAGCTCTCCTTCAATATGCCAGCGATTGCAAAACAATCTCACTAAATGTTAGGGAAAAACCTGTAGCAACGGAAATGTGTTTCCAGAGAAGGATGCTGCGTATACCATGGACGGAACACGTGAGCAATGACAAGGTTTTACAGAGGAAGGTCACGAGAAGGAATCGGATACATAGCATCAGGAAAAGACAACTGATGTTTTTGGGACATGTAATGAGAAATACGGGCTTGGAGAAACTAATGCTCACGAAGAAGATAGAGAAATGAGACAAGGAGAAGCTACGCCTAAGATACTTGAGGAACTTGAGCAGAAGGATGATGGGGCGGGAATAAAAAGAGATGACATGAACCGTATTAAAAGAGACAAGGAATAGGAAGGTGTGGAAGAACGTGATCGCATTCAAATTGTTCATTTCGTAAAAGAGTCAGTAAACTGCCATACGTAATAGACGCTATGCAAAGATCATGTCCCGAAAGAGAAATGACCTACTGGGCAGAAGATTGGCATTTCTTTTTGCGGTAGACTGCTTGACAGCCAAAGCTATAAAACACAATCAGGCTTATTATTTAACACATTACTGAAGAGATGTGACGGACTAATTCCTTTCCAAAGGGTATTTGTGCGGAAGTGAATGCAACGAATTCAACTGGAATTCGAACACGGGCTCTGGATTTGTCATTCCAAGTTGATATCTACTGCACCACAGCGTACATCTGTAAAACAGCAGGTTATTGAATTTACAGCTTTCAATTCTAATTAGAATGACATCGTGGAATGTTCTTTGCTCATTATAAGAAGACAGATATTGAAGACATTCACAGGACATATTAAAAAAATTGGGATGAAATGAATCACCGAGGAACAACTTGTTTCGGTAAAGAAATATCAACAGTGAGTAGGAGGGATGAGCACAACAATTAAAAACATATTGCTAAGAGCTACAAACAATGAGAAACTGTGAGAGATAATAATGCTCACACTATGACAAGACGTTTCCACGCTTGATGAAATATATGATTTTTTATTCTATTGACAGAATTCCATCGGCGAAATACATGTCATATTTTAAAAAAATATCTTACGTATAAAAATATACCAATAAACAGAACATAAGAATAAACGAAATGCGTGGTTATGAGAAATTGTCGAAAAAACATTAGCAGTGTTTAGCATGTGAATGCAAGAAAAAAAAAACAAATAACATACGGTGTGAAAATATATATATACATATGTATTTATATATATATATATATGTATATATATATATATATATATATATATATATATATATATATATATATATATATATATATGTATTTATATATATATATATACATATACGTATATATATATATATATATGCACACACACATATATGTGTATATATACATGAATGTACTTTTTTATATACATGTGCGTGTTTCTAGTGTATCTGTTATACATGTGTGTTTATGTGTGTGTGTTAGTTTTATATGTATGTGTTTTTGTCTCTCTCTCTCTCTCTCTCTCTCTCTCTCTCTCTCTCTCTCTCTCTCTGTCTGTCATTCTCTCTCTATCATTTGTCACCACTTCTGTGAATGTAAATGTTTTTGTCTCTAGAGTATTTTGTTCCAATTTATGAAAGTATAGTCATCCCTTTCCGCTGGAAAGCTCTCTAAAAAAATCCTATAGCTGATCAAACCCAGATTCAGCACTTAACTTAGCATAAGTTCTGGGGAAAACAGCATTAACTGAAGATATTAGACATTTGTTCTCAGTCCCAACGAGAGACACATAAATCAATGCATATACAAACTCTATTCTGTCTTGGATGTACTTAATATATTTACATCTTTTTGATTTGCTCTTCCCATGTTAGATATGCCAGTATTGTTAGCGATCACTCCTCTATATGTCAAATCGCAGGGAAATATTGGTATAATGGTTATATGGATATATCTACCAATTTGCCAGTATATATACACTCTCGCTCATTCATTCTGTTGTATTATATTTTATACGGGGCCGGATTCTAATTTATGCAGCTTAATGCCGCCAGACAATCATTTGCGTTTTGTAACAGTTTCAACTTTTAAATAGTTGCATAAAGAGAAATTATATCAATATGGCTAAAGCATAAATATTCGAAATTGAAAGAAGCGAAGCAATCAAATTATTTTGTGTTATTGTGTTCCAAGCAGATAACATTTTGGCTTGAATTAAACATTTAATAAATTGTAGAACAGCATTATTTCCTAAATATTTTCTTATTGACGAACAAATGATATATATTCTAAGGTATGTAATGATTTTGAAAAAAGTTTTAACTATGAAAAATATAAAGGGTATAATATTGAATACTGCTGCGAGAAAATTTACTGGGTTAAAGATCATGATATTTCATAGTTCATATAGACACACACACTCTCTCTCTGTCTTTATATATATATATATATATATATATATATATATATATATATATATATATATATAATGTGTGGCACAGGAAGTTACACATCTGTATAAAACAATTTATCACGTGTTAACAGAAGAGTGTTCAGTGTAATATAACATTTATTAAGTACATATTTACAAATATGCATATTATGAACTGATAGTTTCTAGATTTTAATTTTGTTTAATGACACTGACTTTGTGCAATTTCATTATGAATAAAAATCTGGGTTATCATTTTTTCATTTTTTAAAAGATTAACCTAATATGCAAAATTATATTTTATTTATTTACCTATCTATATATTGCATATACTTTATACCTGCTATTGAACATTTTAAACCATGAATATTTTAAAATATATTATTATCATGTATAACTAATTTTCTACTTGTAAGAATATGTAAATTTACTAAAGTAATATTTGGAATATCAGCAAAGAATCTTAATGATAATTTACTTTTTCAGATTTCGAACGCAAATGTCGTAACTTTTGTTTCCATTTCCGTACAAAAACATTAAAAATGTTCGGGATATTAGGATCGTACACTTGCAGATGAATTATAACAGCAAAATTTATAAGAGCGTTTTTCATTATTTTGTGTTACCTTTCTAGTATATCGTATAAGTAAAACGGTTCTATTTTTTATCTAAATAATTATTAGAGCTAGTTAGGAAACGTAATACTTGCCGAAAGAATATGATTATAATATTTTATACACTACGCCTTTCGAACATTGCTCTAATTTATTCATACGCTATAACAAACTCCATGCTGTACAATTCAAATTTTCAATCTGCTTACGTCATAAATATATCCCTCTTATGTTTGAACATTTGAATTGATAAAACTTTAGAAAACACTATTCATCAACATTTTCCCTTGCCAGCTGGGTTTAATAAGAAGCAATACATCTTCCTTAATATTTTAGCTAATACTAGTACATTTAACAGTTACAGGCTTGTAACAATTGAAGACGATGTGTAAAGTTTGAAAAAAGAAAAAAGTGCAGAGATAGCATATATTTTTATATTCATTTGACATATCCAGAAATCCGGGAAATATGTATATTTGTTTAGACTTTTGCAAAACTCTGTGTCTTAACAAGAATAGAATTTTACATGCAGAAACGTTTTTGATCGGTATATTGTCTCCATTGTTTGTAACATCTGTCTGCTATCGATCGCTGAAACTTATTTTTTCCGATAGAAAATCTACATGTCAATTCTACAGTGAAAAAAATTTTACCTAAATTTTTCTAAATTCAAGATACCAGAACAAATGACATTTCAAATAGATTAAACAAGAAGAAAATTTAGGGTGCTGGAGGAATTTGCATTTCATTTCTTAAATTTCTGCAAATCTCTTTTAGAGCTTTTGCGCTGTCGTATTCAAAAATTACAAATGTTGATTTGCCAAATTCGGCATGTTTTATTATTATTATTATTATTTTACTTTTTAAGATTTTGATTAAAGGCATTGAAATTTGTGAATTAGTAGCAATACATCTATGCGGTTATTTCCTCGGCAGCTGCAAAAGACTCAGTTAAATATTTCTTTTGCAATCCTCCAGACGTACAACGCATTCATTGGGTGTAAACCGGCATTAACAACTGATTCGGAACATCCTAAAGTTTGTTTCTAGCTCTTTTTGCGTCGAAAGGTATCATAAACGACCCATTCTCCATCGCCTGTAACAATTCTGCTCAAGAAAGGCTCTTTTTCTTGGCGTAAAGACAGAGAATTCGCTTCAGAAACACGTGAATGTTGTTACCCACATGTTGCGTTTGGAAACGAATCAAAGTTTCTTCAAATGGCTAAAGGCAGTTGAGATATCGATTTTTCAAATCTCTTTCGCTGAAATACTTGCATTATACTTCCCAAACAAAGCATCTTCATCGGCGTCGGAAGTTCGTCTCGACTGTAGTTGATCGTTTTGGTACAAATCACACTGAGGAAATCTGCCAAACCACATTTTGACCATCCGAAGTGTTGGGACACGATCCAAATAAATCTTCAGAATTTGTTTTGTTGCAGTTCCAATGCTAACTCCTTTTCAAAATTCAAAGAGCATAATATTACGACAGTGAATCTTGTCGTGCTTCATATTGAAGGCATTCATTTGTCGATAAAATGTCAACAGTTTCGAAGTTTCGTTCGTAATTGAACGAAGCTAGAATTCTCTAGATTACGCCATAAATGGACACGAAACAAACACGACTCTATTTTGCGATTACTTTTATATTAAAAAATTTGCAAAATTATTATTCTTACTTCTCTTAAAAATCAAGGGCCAAACATGTTATACATTTTTTGTGAGTGAAGTGTATTCAGTCATCTCTAATTTTTGTGGTTATATGTATGGGAACTTATAACAATATATTACAGCTTTATAATACTAATAAAACTTAGTCGATTATAGACTTATAATATAAAAAAGAAAACATTACTCACTCTAACGTTTGACAGAAGTTCTTGTTTAAACTTGAAGCCAAAAACAAAGTAAATATTAAGTGACTGATTTAATATCCACCTGTATTTCTACTGATCTAATTTTAATTATAATTACTGACTTATTTCATTTAACTGCAACAATATATTATATATCAATTTAGATGATGTCAAAATAATCGATGTTTATTAATATAACGCAATACATCAAATTCATATTTATTTCACACTTTCTTACACTAAAAATTGATTTTATGATATTTTCGTATATTTGTTACTATCCTGTGTATGAGGACAAAACCAATCTAGTAGCATGGCCTAATTTTAGAATTTGTTATTATTGACGAAATTGAATGTACTTGAGTGCATTATTAACTTGAACAAAAACATGTTTTATTGCTATGTTTTTTTTTATTATGAAAATGTATTGAAAGCATATAAATTCATACTTTCCGATATTTTGATGCAATTTTAGACTATAGCTGGGACCATAACAGACGCTAACTACCCAGGTGACGTTGGGCCTTGAAACAACAATTAAAATGTGGTTCCATGATCATTTACTCTCCGGGTCATAAGTCCTTCTACCAAATATAGATTTTAATCATAGTATGGATGTTTCGAGAAAAAACATTCATTGAATGCGACGGTCATTTTCTTTGTACAACTGCCAGAATGTATTGGAAAATTCTTCTTACGCAACTACGAATTTCGATGATTAAATTCTCAAATTTTAACAATATTTGATGATTCCGTCGTTACTAAGTCGCTGTTGTAAATCAGTATTTGGTTTTAAACGTATCAAAGAAGTTCTTATTAATCAAATTTCTCCAGTTCACAGCTGGCTGTTATCTATTTTTCTCAGACTCGAGTTACCTTCTAATTTATTTGCTTATCAGCACTCTTCTGAAAGCGTCATGAGTCATTTTCAGCTATGTTTGAATAAAAACACTTGTTAAAATCAGTACGTTGCCATTATTGTATGTGGCCAATGAGATTCGGTCGATGTTACAGTATGTGTCCCACAAAATTCTGTCACTAAAACAGTATCTATTTTATAAAAAGCATTATACTGAAGATATATAACTGTTTGTAAGGGTTAGTAGTCGATGTTGTAGTAGGACAAATTACTTGCAATAAATAGGCAAATACTTCGTATCTATAAACATACGCTTACTGAGGTAGGGCAATTCAACCCACTTAGGCTACATACTAAACCAAAATCAAAGAGATAGGCCACATACCATACTGCTTTAATTTTATTTCGAGTTATATATATATATTCGTCTCAAGTCTTTTTCTGTACGTCTTCAGCAATTTCATTCAGACAACTGAACATAAGTTACATAAAATATGGTGCTATTAATTAATGTCATTTTAGATTATTATTTTGTGATCTTCATTTAATTTCTGAGATTTTGACGTTTAAATTCTTGCATTTTGATTTACATTTTACCATATCTAGTACATCACAAAAATACTACTAAGACATATGTATATTTTCTTAATAGTGACATATTTTAACGTTTAGTTAATATCAAAATAAGAATAAAATAGCACGTATGTTTCGTAGCAAAAGGCAGCTGAATCGTATATTAATTTTTAATTAGCAAGGTTAAATGAATTGACATGAAAGTCGATCTTTTATTTATATACATATTGTTTTTGAGAGTTTGTCTATACATTATGGCATATATTTATTAGTAAAATTATTTTTGGAAATATTTCCGAAAGATTAAAGATTATGACGCCTTCGCAATTTATGATGTTGTTAGAGGTAAATTATGAAGCTTTCTATCGAACATTATTTTTATGTAGATAATGTTATCGGGTGAATAATTTAATTTAATTAATTTCTAGTTATTCCAATCTTTTTACTATGTACGACTTAAAATCTAAGCACTCAAATAATAGTATGCTAATTTTGGTATTTATAATTGCTTTAAAAATTTTCATAAACAACTATTTCTAATTAGAATGTGCTCGAATTCTGATTACGCCGTCTTTCGTGAAATACATAAATCTCATATACTGTAAATATAGTAATGTCAGTAACAATTCAGGTATATATGTACACTTAAAAAGCAAGTGCCAATATCTTATTTATTATGTACATATATTTTCAATTGTATTGAATAAAAAATACTGAAAAATAATATAATAGTGACTAAAATGTGAAACGGCACGTTATCTATGGAAAATAATTACGAGAAAAAAATTTGAGTTATTTCTATATATTCTGTCATTTATATCTTACTTTTTCTAATTTTTCTTGCTAATGCCATAAATTAAAGTAATATTTATTGAAAAATAATTTTATCAGACAACACTATTTTGTTTAACGATTTTCAATTAAAAACTTCCTAATAGCCAAATACAAGAAATATTAGAATTTAAAAAAGTGTAGTGCGATTTGTGTCAAGGAATGACAGAATTTCCTGCCACTAGTTCAAAACGACTTCATCAAACATAGACATTATACCCATCAATATTGTCAGTATATATTTCTATCTTATTCATAAGAGAAAACAGACATATAGTATAATTTATCCATGAATTTAGATTTATCGTTGATTACGGTGCAGGAACGACGGTGATATTATAATTATCATTATTGAAAAATAGTTTTGTCACTCGAAGGATATTAATTTTTTTCTAAACCTGTTTAACGAGGTTTTGTGAATCGATAAATGTAAAGAAAGCTACAAAGAAAGTTAAATGTGAAAACCCATTCAAACAAAGTACAGTAAAATGTGAGAAGGCACGTATTGTCTCTTTATTATTTACCATATCAGATAATAATTATAAGAATTGTAAATAACTTCTCGGCAGTTAATTTATGGGGTGTGGTGGGAGTATTAATAAGCTTCATCTATCAGTAAGATAAACATTCTTCAAGGAGAATAAATACCTTGAACGTCTTTTCAAACAAACTCATCACGGATTACATGTAACACAAAATTATATAGGATATATTGATACAATGTGAAGGAAATGGTTGATTCATTGTATCACATTAGTTAGACTCTGGTACACATTTATATAAGAATTCGTATCCGAATAAAAGTGGGGGTATCTCTACTGAAGGTGCCATTAATCATTTCCCTCTCTTGATAGTCCAAATGAGTTTACTTCGAATTCAGTGTAATGGATTATTTTCTAAACAACAACCTCTATACAAGACAGCATGTCAGAATTCTCTGCTCCTCTTTCAATATATACATGGCAACAGCTATGATGTGCTACATTTTTTTCTTTCACTCGACTTTAACCTTTGCAACTATGACTAGCCATGCCACGAAAACGAACTTGAATAATCCTCATTCTCTTTGAATTCTGAAGAAAAATCTGCTTGAAAATCGGCATGAGAGTTCTACTTCTGTAGATAAATTGAAGTGTTCATTTCTTACACAGAAATACCGACGTGCCAGAAATATATAAATCCAAAGTGAAAGCTTCACTGTCCAAACGAAATAGAAACAAAGATGGCATTGTAACAGATGTTGCATCTATACATGATTTCGGCGGCGACAAAAATCATAGAAATTATAACTGAAATGTACAAGACTTGCGAAATCCAGGATGAACTACTCGCAGCGATTTTCATAACACTACCTAAGAAATCAGTTGCAAATCCATGTAAACTCCACTGAACGATCAGCTTAATGAATTACGTAACAAAGAACATCACTCGCATTCAGATGCACAGAGTCCGTAAAAGAAAACGATAGAAATATGACAGAAAATGTGGTTACATCAAAGAAAAATGAACAAGGAAAGCTATATTCATGCTTACAATGTTATCATAAGAGGCGTATGAAAATGAGAAGAACGTGTACTTGTTTTTCATCGACTATGCAAAGGCATTCGATAAAATACGACACAAAAACATGTTAAAGATGCTTGAAAACCTTGCAATATTCGGAAAATGACTTAGAGTAATCAAGAACATTTACTGCAAGCAAACTGCCTGCATACGGACATGAAACGATTTCAACCGATACACAAAGATAAAAAGGTCTGTAAGAAAAAGATATGTAATCTCACCAGTGGATTCAACCTATACAGCGAGAAAATTCTGAGAACTGTCAGGATTCGTTATTGGCAGCCGCAGTGTTAACCATGTAAGTTATACAGATGATAAAGTGCTGTTATAAGATAGAGGAAAATAAACACATCCTCCTATAGGAAGTAGTTAAAGAAAGCGGAATATAATGAATATATATCAACTACAAGAAAACTGAATGCATGTTTATGAGTAACAAGAGTATACCAAAATGACAATTGCAAGATGTGTGATAGAAAAATCAAACATGCGCAGGAATTGAAATAATTGGGAATTGTACTAACAAAGATACGGAATATGTGACACGGGGATCTGAAGGCTTTTTGGCACGGTCAAAGATGTATTCTAGAAGCTGAGTTGTATATTATGAGACAAAGAAGAAATACAACATTTTTGAGCTGAGTCTGTCTCATAAAAGGTAAAAAGAAGACTTGAAGGAACAGAGATGTGGTTCTACAGAAGGATGCTGAGAATAACATGGACGGAACAGCAATGAAAAGGTTTTTCAAATGATGGACACAAAAACGATAGATAACATCAGTAAATGATAGCTGAACTTCTTGGATCATTTAATAGGGAGCGATTTTTGGAGAACAAAATGCTCACAGGTCAGATATAGGAGAAGAGTAACGAGGGAAAGTAACGCAAGTGATACGTGATGGACTTGAGCAGATGGATGGTTGAGCGGGGATTGATTTGACTAAAGAAATAGGGAGATGTTGAGGGCAATGATAGCCTTCATCTTTAAGGATCACGGCGCATCATAGAAGAACCAGATGGACCAAAACTTGAAAATGTCAAAGGAAAAAGCAATAGTCCTCCTATAAATAGTTTATAACATTCAGAGAATCGAGACACATACAATTTTCTTTCTGTTAATGATTTATAGATATTTCAATATTTGAGCAGATATTTCTAAGAAATTTAAGTTATGCTATAGATAGATTTTTATTGCTATTTTAAAAAATAAATAGATAATAATATTCAGAAGAAACCGAATGGTCTAGAAAAATATGAAATTGTGGAAAACCATGAACGCAAATTGCTGAAGGTCATAGTACATAGAAGTTGATATAGAAAACAAAAAGATGGGAGTTTTAGGTAATTTTTATTTTTAAAAAAAAAAGCAGCTTCATTTTGTAACATATTTCATTTTTACAGCCAAAATGGAAATGTATTCTAGTTTTATATGAATGTCGATAAGGAATACCTCCTTAAATTATAATGCTATATATATAATGAAAATCAATAGGCAAATATTTTGACGAACAAAAACATTTAAGATTTATGAAAATTTAATGTGGGAAATTTCTCACACATAATTAAAAGGTGTAATGATAGCAGCATCCTAATCCTACATTGAACAAATGTTCTTACTTTCTTAAAATTTCATACCTGTTAATTTTCCTAATGATCCAATATGTCCTGCAGATATTCATTACTCTCTGTAGAGTTTTACACCAAATAGGTATTCGTAAAAATTGTTTTTGTCGAAATCAAATTATAGAAAGAAACATTTAAAAAACAACATTGTAAAATCCTATTTCATATTACTTGTTATCAATCCGAATTCCCCACAGTACGATTTCCGGGAGAGAATTTACTCAATAGAATATTTGATGACGGTATATTTGGAAGCTGTGTAAGATCTTTTTCGGAATATTATCCGGAGCGTTGCAAAGCAAATTAAATTGGTTTTGTTCGGTTAAATTTGTTGATTATTGCACACCTTTGTGAACTTGTACTACATGACATCGTTAAGCATTTTCTATCTATCGCCTATCGAAATAAAAAAAAATGATTATTCTGATAGACGATGCATAAATGTATTAAAACAGAATGACGAAAATGTTTACAAAGATTTCCACCTCAATCGAGAATTTCTGTGAAGTATCTAAATTTCAATAATCAATATAATTTTATTTCCAGTTTTGCTAGAACACATACTCCACGTCTTGCAAATGAAATTTCATTGACATTCACGCGTTCATACAAACACAAACACACACATAAGTTATGATATATTCATGAGACTGCCTATGTATAAACACAAAATATATAACTTGGATGTTGAAGGCGACATTCATGTTTCTGTTAAATGAGTATAATCAGGAACTGTGCCTGACTGATGGGGGTACTTGTCAAGTAACACACACTCACAATTAGATGTTGAATTCACTGAATATTTTTATTTGCACACACACACACACAAACACACACACACACACAAGTAACCTATTTGAAAAAGTAATGTAATTTTTTTAGCTTTATATTCAGTTCTTTTAATTTAATTATTATTTTCAAATTCATTTTAATCATTACGTAATTATTCAAATTGTTTTCAGTATTTACTGCCTTTATGCTAACCCTTTCAATTTAGTCTTTGTCCGTCTGCTGTTAAGTATGTATTTAAACGGGTTTCTTTAATTTCATCTTGGTTCTAATTATTTCTTTGTAGACGTATTGACTTAAGTTAAAACTATTTTTGTTATTTTTTACAAAATTATTTTAACTTTTTTTTTAGTAGGTAGGCTTTCTTACTACAGCCTTGATACTTCTCCCTATTCTTTTGAAAAGGAGGTGAGGCTCATCCCATGTTTCATCTTTAGGAAAAGATTTCCAGTTATTTTCCATTTCGCGGTTGCTAGCGAAGGATTTTGCGTTTATGATTGTGGCAACGTCACGTGATACTGAGTCTACATAGTTGACAGTTCATTGGTTACTGTTTTTAAATAGTAGTTAGTTGCCGGAACTCTAACGTGTCGGCTAGAGTAGATGCTCTGATCAAAAGTCTAATATTATCGGAGTTCTTGCAGTGCCATGATGCGCATTTATGGGTGTCTTTGCAAGTGATTCATTTGGGCAAACCTGAGACCAAACTATATTGTAGTACGGACCAATACCCTTTCTAAACAAGTCGGATGTGAAAAACCTCTGCTAATACTAAACTAGGCATCAAATTTCCACTACTTCTAAATATGATAATTTGTAAAGAAATATTAAAAACTAAATCAGCTAAACAAAACTACCTAAACTCCACATCAATTCATTTAACAACACTGTGCTATATACTGAAATTTGCAGTGCGGAATATTTCCTCACCGAAAGGTCCCTTGATTATCTAGCTCTCTAAAAAAACAACATTAGCCCTAAAATTTTAACACCTTATTTGTCGATTTCTGGCCATCTTCGTTAAGAATGAATACAGTTTCTACATGCATTATCTAGGTGTTTATGCGAATATTTCCATTTGATAAGATTTCTTTCTCTTTAACTTCCAGTCTAATAAAAAGTAGTCTATGTATCTACTCTAATAATAAATGAATTTTGCCACAGAAACATTAGTCTTTTTTGTAATTTAAATGGCCAAACAGCGTATGTAATTTCCGAAGATATTTTAATATATATATATATATATATATATATATATATATATATGTGTTTGTGTATATATATATATATTTGTGTTGATATCTGTGTACATATATGAGTTTATGTGTATGTATACACATATAGGGTTATATATGTATAAGGGCATATGTATATATATATATATATATATATATATATATATATATATATATTTTGAAGCATTTAATCTCTTAAAGTCGAAAGCAGCACCATCATTTGATAAGACAGACGTTTTGAAACAATTCCAAAATTTGTAGTGATATTATAACCTGTTTATATTATCAATTTTATCCAAAATTAATGTAAACTATTATATATATTGTCACTCGAAGACAGATCTGTTTCGCTGTATCACAGCTCTTGAGTACGGTTAGACATCCGATTGCTTCTAGCCAGGTTTGAATCCTGACCGAACTGACATCAGTCGGCGATTTTACCTCTGAGGTATGGTTGCTCGGTAGAAAATAGCGAACTTAAGCGTGTTATATACAATTCAAACACACGCCAATAGCCGAGAGTGTTCAAATTCATTACTGAATGTACGATTTATATATATATATATATATATATATATATATATATATATTTATATATATATATTTATGTGTGTGTGTGTGTGTGTGTATGTGTGTGTGTGTGTGTGTGTGTGTGTGCGTGTGTGTATTTTAGATAAAGGCATATTAGTTATTTGCTTTATTTTTTATTTCTATATTGGTATACCATGCATTTTACATAACCTTCATTCAACACGTTTTCACATTATGATGTTTTCATTATATTTAAAATAGAAACTACATAAAAATGAAGGACAATAAATTATTTCTTAATTTAAAATTTGATCTCATAAATTTTGCGTATCTTTTAAATATTTTAAACATTTTGAAATTTTTTTACTTAATGTAGATTTGCATTAAAGGTTTTTGTTGCACAAGATTCTTTGATTATTTTTTTTCATGTAAATATTTGATTATATGTTTGTTGAGCAAATGTATTTTTATTATCTACTAAAAAACATAAGTAGTGGCGATATTGATATTTTAGAATTATAATTATACCCAAAATTAATTTTTTGTCAGTGAACGATAGTAAAAAAGAATATGCTCTCATCAAGTTGAGAGTTGATAACCTGAAAATTACTCCAGAACCTTCACAGAGGAAGTAATTTTGCATACAGTATGTGATTCATTGTGTGGTGTTTGAGTGATAATATTCTGTTTTTGATTAATGAGTTATTTGGAATAAATCATTTCCTCCGTATGCCGCCGTTAATTTCAACGGTAATCTGGTTGTTAACTAATCTCATGAAACCACGCTTATTTTCTGATACATTCCCTGGTGAAGTATTGCTTCCTAGTACATTATCATTTAGTTCTCACCTTTTGCCGTTGATACATTTATATATAGCCACCGCTTCTACTCCAAGATTTTCTTTTACTTCTTACCTGTAGAACTCCTTTTCATTGGAATGCCTCCTTGGTAAGTAAAATCTTCACAAATGTAAATAAATAATCTCTTTCTGTCATCTATATTTTGAATCACGTTCATCATTTCTCTTTTCTTTAAAAGCCCTCTATATCTGATCTTTTTACTCAGTTTAATCCCACTGCTCAAGAGTGGCGGTCTTGTTTTTTCTTTACGTGAATTGATGAAAAAATATGTATGCTTTTCTACTTATAATTAGAAGAATAAATGGATTCAATAAATTTACCAAGGTTACGTTCACAGAAGTGAGTGTAACACTAACTGAACTGTAAGTAGAAATTGGTTTTAAAATTTGTATTAACGAACACTTATCACACAAGTCGCACATCAAAATTTAGATGGCATGGTATTTCCCGGAGTCAGTGAGTTAAATACAGACGATAATGTTTTAAACTGAGTATATTTTATACGCGCGTTTATGTTGAAAAAAATGAAATCAATGTTATAAACATGGAATTCCTATTTGAATTAAATGTTCACGCAGCAAATCAACTGAATATATAAAAAGAAGTACTCCAAATGCTGTTGATTGAAACAACTTCACAAATAATCTTTAGTGCTATTTTCGTTTCATTTTCTAAAAAAAGAGATAAGAATACAAGAAAAATGAAATGAAATAAAATTTAACAAAAATGTCAGTCGTTTTTACAGAATCTTTTTCTCGTTTCTTTCTCAATGCCTCCACACACACACACACAAATATATATATATATATATATATATATATATATATATATATATATATATATATAAATTGGTGCGATAAGTAAATTGTCAGATTTGTATATTTTTAATTACTTGATTGCTTTTTATTTATTTTTAAATTAATCCTCTACACATTATACATGTGTCTATTGGGCATCAATAGTGAGAAGATATTCTTCAGTGGAAATTTAGAAGGAGCATATTCTATTGCTTGACATTTGCATCGAAACACCTATACAAACATTTGCGTGTTTTGGCTTCAACAGTTACAAAGAACCACCACAGACAACCGCACCTCCCTCCCATTAGCATTATTGAGTAGGGAAGTTACAAGTAAATAATTGTAAACACTATTACATTTATATAAAAAAAAGATTAATAGTAACATAAGAAAATGTAAAGCATGGATACAATAAAATATGTATTATTCAACCGGTTATTATGTAGTGTTGGATAAACGAGAGAAAGAATACTGAGTAAGAAAATTTGATTTTTGTGGTCAAATGTAAATTATATATGGAACATATTTGACAGAATAACGTAACAAATAATTAAAGTGTATAAAGTCTTCCTCATATATATATATTTTATAGATTAGTGAAATGAGTGTCCAGATGGTTTCGCTACAAATCTAATAAATTTTTTGGGGATATCATACCTTGAATTTTTGTGGAAAGTTAAAAAATAAATGTTACTCATTTGCTCTGAAATGAGATGAAATTTTCGATGAACGTTAAAACGAAAATTTTGTGCAATCTCCTTATCCAATAATAAGTGTCACGTGTTTGTATAAGAAGATAGAAAAAATGACCTCCACGCTCTTTTGGTTTAATATATTTAAAAACAAAATTATAATTATTTTATCATAATTATTTTTCAAACTACAATTAATGTGTATTTATTTTTGTGGATACGTCAATAATTCGCAAAAGTGAGATATTATGGACAGAAAACTCCATTACATATTATCTTTTTGTCTTTTAGAAATTATAGCTCTGTTCAGCAGATGACACTTTGAAGGAAATTTCAAGCATAGATGGCCATATATCCTTTTTGAGAATGTGAATCAATTCAACATATGTATTGTCGATATGAAATAAATGTATACAAAAGATATGGATGATCTAACGTTTTCGGTTGTTAATTAAAATCGATAATGCCTTCATCGCTCTCATTAATGGTTGACATGTGTAACCTTTGTACTTTGTTAAAATCATTTTGGATAAAAATCATCGGGGTCAGATCGGTAGTTTCATTTGTTCCATTCCAGAAGAAACAGGAAAGACACATATTCTTGTGCTAGATCATGACCTTCTGAGATAGCTGCTGGTTCCAAGCTTCATAATGTGAACCCGGGTCAGACAAGGTCGGAGTCGAAACGTACGTCTATTCATTAAATGCTCTTGTGCGTTTGCAAAGAACGGAAACAGACCAGCGGATAAGAATTGAGGATAGAGTGGTTACAAAGGTGCAGGCAAAAGTGATTGATCAGCCCGTGAAGGTGTTCTTATTTGTTTCTTGATCAGCAACAGATTTAGCTGAACAGAAAAGAGAAATGACAACTGATTGTAATACTGTAAAAACACATGTATCTCTCAATGAATTCTAGCCGTATATTTATGTTGAGGAGAGCCCCATTTTACTCAATAAATAGACTCGTCTAAGGTGTACAAATAAACCTGTCTATACAGAAAACGTCAGTGATTGTCAAGGAGCATCTCTCAAGTGTGGGAGAAGAGCAAATATGTTGATTGTCAAGGAGTTCAGTTGAGTAGTTGGACCGCTGCTTAGTTGGTCAGTAAGAAGATAGACACATTTACCGGACTTACTTCTTTCACTACGAGATTGTATCTATTTGATTCCTACTAACAGTATTCCTAGTATTCTTGAATTACTAACCCATGTCCCAGGTTGTATATATTTTGTTCAATATACTTATATTTTATCTCTCCCTCACTGTTTTTATTATTATTTTGTGTGGTTTCTATGAATGAATACACAATAATTTATTTGGAATAAACATGTTAATGGATGTTTGCTGCAGAAAAATCCATGGAGCTATTCTAAAACCCATACATCAAATTCATCAGCATTCTCCATTTGAACTCATCATGAATCACTTTCCGTCTCGATAGCGTCCGAACTACACTGCACGTCCTTTATGGTGATAACCTATTTACTATGCAATACCAATTTCCAACAGATTTAAAATTAAATGCATTGTCAAAAGCTTTCCTGCTGATTACACTTATTATATTGGATATAAAGAAAAATGTCTGAGAAAATTTGACGTTCGGGACAGATTGAAGTATAAAAAAAAGAGATGACATATGTTACAAACAACATAACAAGATTGACACAGTCTTCTTTCCCGTTATAGTGGTTGATGTTGAACGAAGCACTCGTTACTTTCAGCTGTCACGATGTGGAATTTTTTTAAATAAATTGATTGGTCACCTGCTAAGAAAATCTCTTAAGTGTGTCCTCCTAAAAAATATTTCTCTTTACTCTACATTTCAAACATTTTATATGACTACTGTCTGTAAGGTTATGCTTAGATTATTGCTGATATATGGTCCGGTGTTTTAATATTTATTGAGATACTTGATACCCCCCCCAAAAAAGCCTATTAGTATTGGTCATGATCTAGCATATCGGCTTAATTAAATCTTCCATTGTTGTAAAGTTTCTTTTCAGTGCCATTTCTGTAAATAATATCATGGTAATTTTTCAGATAAACTCTTGATCTCTGGTACCAAGACATTATGAATTTATGCACTGTACAAGACCAACAAAATCACATCAATTTACATTAATTGGCAACATGTAAGCGTTATTTTATGCTAACAGTTTGTTTACTCGTACTTCTAGCTTGTAGAATTATCTTCCCTCTCCAAGCTTTCCACCTAACTTTGATCTACAAATATTGAAATGTAATGTCAATACTTACGTACTGTTTTTTTTTAATATTCTTCTCTTTCTCTCACTCCTTATTTTTGGTTTTCTTATTGATTTGTTAATACCCATTATTGCCTAACTTGTGTTAAATCCGATATAAAAAAATGTAAATGTTTGATTGAAAAAGGTTTAACAGCAGAAGAAAAATCATGTGAAAATAACGCATAAAATCCTTAGCTAGTTTTAGTAAAAGGAATAAACTCAGAAGAAATAACAAAATTAAATACAATTATTAATATATAAGAAGGACGGAAACATATGGAGAAAAGTAATTGCTTACATCCTGAAATGAAACGTTACTTAAAGAACAACAAATTGATAAATATAAGGATGACGTCGTAATAAACTGTAAAATGTTAATACACGTAGTGTGCACTGTGTAAGTTATCTCCAATTTTGATGTTTAATTTTACTCATGCACATCGTTTGTTTTTGATTTTGTCATCTGCAAAATATACTAGGGTCAGTTAGGCAACGCACAGGAGAAAAAACACTATTTCACAATTGACTACTTATAAAATATGGAAACTCAATGATGCACTGCTTGACATTCGCGCCTGAAGCTTCAAGACGAACTTATCATTGTACTAGTGGCATTTTGAAAAGAGTGCAGAAAATTCAGAAAATAGTTATGAGTCTAATCGTGATTATGAAGGTAAGACAACACGGAAAAGACACTCTTGTCAATCTGACAAAAACAACTTACAAGTATTATGATGAGGAAATCTTACTCAATAGAGTGCCACACATCATTGCATTGAAGTATTACTGCTTGGTATTGATTCTGTTTGCTACAATATTTTATATCTAGCAGCAGGTATGTGCACCATGCTACATAGGCACCCAACCAGATGTGACAGTATATTAAATGCCCGGGCGTAGATTAGAATTATATAAGTGCAAGATGGATTTAAACGAAAAAAACTTCCTGGCCCTTCATAGTGAACCAACCTTCGTAGAAGCAGATTTAGCTCTAGATTCAATGTAGTCATTACTCTTGATGTCGGCTGATAGAGATAAGCGTAGGATGTGCAATGTTTTGTTTTCTGGCTGACTACCTTGATCTATGATGATGGGTAGTTGTAGAGGTTGTCTATGATCGTTAAAAGCCAGCGTCTTGCATGGATATTTATCAAAATGTATGCTGCATAAAATGAAATGTCATTTTCTTATGAGAAAGAATGAATGTAAAGATAGTACGTTTAATGTTTCTGGAAGAAATACAGCGAACTTGCTTGATATGATTCAGTTTCCATATCTAGTAAGCATGGCATTTGCTAGTTGCCCTATCCACAGTTGGTTAATATGACTCAGGAACCAAGCATCATCTTTCTATCGTAAACTCAGTCTCTTATCACTAAATTAGTCATCTAAAAACAGACATGAATGCCTTCTGAAAACATATATATACAATTAATAAAATATTACAAAAATAAAAGAAAATGATATTCAAAAAATATTTACACTTTTTTTTTACAGTGACCATACAATGTAAGGAAAACACAGAAACTGAGCATGTAAACACACACACACAAACACATACTGTATATTTTAAATAATTTGAGTTAAATCCTGTTATCATGTTTTGTTGGATTGTTATTTTTCAATTACCTTTTAATCGTTTCACAGTATAAAGGCCGGTAATGCCACTATTACAGAAAATGTGAAGAAGTATATTTAATGATCAGTCTGAGAATAGAGTAAAGGAGAATATATTCAAGAATGAAGGACAGAAGATGACGATTGTTGTTAAGCTTAAGATTAAGTTTTCGAAGATTGTGTTTGTCTAGAAAGCAAGGACTGCAAGGTGTTTCACAGACAAGAAACGCGAGAAAAGTAACTTTAGTAGTATAAGTAGTGGATGCATTTAGCTATTTTAACAGTAAAAGGGTGAATCTAGATGTCAATTTAGTAGCGCGATTACATTTATATAGTCGGGTTATAGTCGAGTCGAGATACCTGTTTAGGATCACTTACATACTCTCCTTTTGATTTTTCAAGAATATTAATATGAATAACAGTAGCATCTGACTAGATATATCAACAGTAATCAGTGCACGGTTGAATAGTAGATTTATAAATGTACAAAATGGATTCTGACGAGAAATATTTTTGGCAAGACAGTGAACTAAATTTTATACAGCCACTGATTTGATATAGTCACTTTACTTCATGCCAGTAAAAAATGTAATGCCATGAAACCGTAGTATGCTGTTCCCTTGGAGTCTAGCGTCAGCTATGCTGATGGCCAGCAAAAATGTTTTTATGTGGTTGTCAAATTAAAGCATTTTTATGAGTTCATTATTGCAAGCAATTCTTTTGTGACTACGGAAAAATGTCTGTCAAATCACATTAGATATTCTCCCTTTAAGTATTTTTTTAAATTTTACATGTCGGGCTAATAGTACAATAATTTATGTGTTGTTTGGTAAACCAATCGATCAAAATATAAAGAACGTAGGTATAATGAATGATTTTAAGAAGGGGATTAAAAAAAATTAAAATATTTAAATATAAAAGAATAAGAACAAAAACAAATTCTATTATTGAAAGCAAATTTTCAAAAAACGAAATCAAGAAAAACAAATAATTTTTAATTTATTTTCATCTTGCATGAATGAAGTAAGGCGCCCATCAAACGCACATGCACTCATTCTGAATAATATTCGATAATTCGTGTGAAAGTCCTTTTCTCACCTGTGGAAACGTTTTCGATTTTATCTTGAAGATTATCATGTATATTTTATTGAAATTTAGCATTAAATGAATCTGACTGCATAGTAATTCTCTCATTTTTAAATTCGCCTGAGTTACTTTTGTATAGAACGTAGTTTAACCTAAGTTACAATTCATTTAAAGAAATATAGTTTGATCTTTTATTAAAATTAAATATTGTTTCTTGTTTTATGATTTGAGAATCGGAACGTGTTTTAACAAAAATGTTTCTCACAAATGTATAAAGCATTCATAATGTCGATTTCTCTATGATTTAAAACATAATGGATAGAATATAGCTGTCCGCATTTTCCTATGCTTCGTAGATTTAAGCTATGCTTTGTAGATTTAAACTATGCTTCGTAGATGTAAGCTATGTTTAATCTATTACTATCTTACTTGGCCTTTTATTGACACAAGATAAGTTCCCCAGTTCTCCAAATGACTCCTTTTTCTTTCAATATGCTCTTTCTTTTAAAATGATACGAACGATAATTTCTTCATAAATTTCGTCGGGGTCATGATATACCTTTAATATTTTATGAGAGAAACTGTGAATTCATGGGTATGAATCTTCATTTGAAATATTAGCAATCTTTTACTGTGGGAAATATATATATATATATATATATATATATATATATATATATATATATATATATATATATATACTGAATTCGAAATAACTCCCACATGATGATAAGACATCAATTAAATGAATATGTTGTTGTAATTAATATCTTGTAATGCATGAGATATTTTGCCGAGATATATATATATATATATATATATATATATATATATATATATTGTATTAGGCATAATACAATAATAGTTTGAACATTCAATCAGATATTACCCGAAGTTTATTTTTCTAGAAAAATAAAAGAATATTGTCTAAATGGTTACATTGTTAAATCTTCTTGGCTTAATTGTTAGTTTCTTAGCGTTTGTGTTTTTTGAAGTTAGCGATGCGTAACGGCATTCTTTTATAGACAGGGCGGTACTCATGTCGGTGTATATGTGGCTTAATATGTTTGAGTTTAGGTTTCAAGAAGATAGACCACTCAACTTTATTCAAGCCCTCTCTTAGTACATTGATGATCCATTTCCTGAGAAACAGAATTGACAGCGCCCTCACCAAAACGATAATGGATTGTCTCTGTCCACGTTAATTTGGAATAGCTAGTATATATATATATATATATATTGCAGTTTTAGTACATATTGATGTGTTACTCTTCCCAATAATATATAAATGATTATTTGCCTTCTGTATAAAGTTATTTGCATGCGGGAAATACGGATAACTTGTTCACAGAACTTGATATTGTATGGTTGGTAGTTTGTTTGAAATAGAATTGATTCATGGCACTGTGAATAAGACATCCATAGTCTAATTATATTTTTTAAATCATTTTACCCGAGCAAGGCTTTCCACAGTCACTATTGCGCAGGTGGTCACATGAGAAAGGATGGTTAGATAGAGGAAATGTCAGAAGGAGGGTGATAGACGGGTAAGGTTGCCGAGAATGAGGGTTGGTTAAATGGTGTGAGTGTTTGAGAGAATAAATGCTAATTACTGTGTTAGGAGGTGTCTATTGAGCTTACATTTAAACTTCTGGAGATTGTAGCTGTCGGGGAAGTAGTCATGTAGAAGAGAATTCCACAGGCGGGAAGCGCGAGAAAAGAAGCCGTTAGAGTAGAAATTACGGTTATATCTGTAACATTTTTCACTGTAAAAAAGCGGGACCTATTTACTAATCTAGTATCTCGTGTAAATTCGTACCTACGCGGCACCAATGACCTAAGTTTATCGGAGCAGAAGCCGTGAAAGTACTTACAGAAGAGGCACAGGGGAGCCACGTCACGCCGGTGAGAGAATGGTTGCAGTCGGTCCGCAAAATCAGGATCGATCAAGTTACAGTTTCTCCGTTGCATTTTGTCAAGAAGCCCGAGGAGAGTAGCAGGGCACCGGACCAGATGTGGCAGCAATATTCAATACACGGGCGGATGGTAGATTTGTATATGTGAAGGATAGATTCAGATGGGAAATAATTCCGGGCTCCTTCATAACATAGGTAGATATGCTGATGAAACGTAATTAATAAATCATCTTAGATTATGTTTAGTTTTCTTAGACGATCTTTGAGAAGTGACATCCAACAATCATTGTTAACTTCCGAAACTTAGGTCATGCAAAACATGGATAAGCACATATGTAAAGCATGAAGGTATTTCTTTAAGGTTTCTGGCCCATAGAGTGCAACCTTAACATAAATTATTTTTCATGTCAACAAACGGAAAAAATTAATCATTCAAAGTAACTTGTAATAAACTTATAAAAAATAATTATGACTGTATTTTATAAAGGAATATTTAATTAAGAAATAATGATTTAGCCTAAATGGCGACTATTCCATCTCGAGATAATAAAGATTGCAAATCTAATAATTAACTCGAGGGCTCCCAAAAATCACCTAAGTTGGCCAAGCAAAAAATTGAATACAATATGGAAACAATTAATCAGTCAGTTTAGTGCCATACGTGATACATGCTTTGGCGATCATGTCTCGCAAGAGACATGACTTACTGGGCAGAATATTATCCCGCAGTAGGTTGCCATTGCTCTCTGCGGTAGACTGGTTTCCGACCAACGCTATAGAACCCAATCTGTCCTGTTATTTAACACATAACTGGAAGGAATAGACGGATTAATACCTTTCCCAAGGGTATTTGCGCGTAAGTGAAGGCAATGAATTCAGCTGGAATTCAAACTCGGCTCCCCGATTTCTCGTTCCGATGTCCACTGCACCACAACACACATCCTCATAAATAAGAGTACTAAATAAAACCATTACATTCAAAGATTGGCATATGAAATCTGGTAAACAATGTTTATTGAGATGTTATGTTTTCAGTCCAAAATATTCATACATTGATACGCAATGTACACATTAACCAATATATATATATATATATATATATATATATATATATATTCATACAGATAGGTGTAAGTTTGTAAACCTGGGTTGCACACTCTTGCGATCGTCAGACAAATTGATTATTTTTTTAAAAAATTGGTTATATGTAGGGTTCCGTATATTCGTGTATTTTTGTGGAAGTGGGGGAAAATCTGTCGTCATGACAGACGCAGACATTTGTGGAAGTGGGGGAAATCTGTCCTCATGACAGACGCTGATATATATATATATATATATATATATATATATATATATATATATATATATATGTATGTATGTTGCGCACATACATACGCATTCGGTTGGTGTATTCGAATAGTGTAGCGATGTCAACGCGTGGCCACATATACATATATATACCGAACCCCGCACGATTCGCATATGTATGTTTATGCAAGCCTCAGTGAATATGTCTGCTCTATCATCGATATTTAGCGCTTTTAAATAAGTAGCACGCATATATAATATGTAAACAATATAATATATATAATACATTGCATACATATATATATATATATATATATATATATATATATATCATGATATTTATAAATATATACATACACATTTCATATATATATATATATATATATATATATATATATATATAATTTGATTTTGTCAGGAGATTTTTACTGCAATAAAAATCGACTGAGGCAACCGAAACGGACGAAACCATACTATATATATATATATATATATATATATATATATATATATATATATATATATATGCTTGTGTGTGTGTAAGAGATACTGTTACTGTGTTAAATAGGATATACAATCCTGACAAATAAGTAGATTTGTGTATATGCTTAAATAATAAATTTGTAATAATTGCATTAACTTTGATATTTTATGATGAAAGAAAGAATAAAATGGATTACTTGAAAAAACAAAATTAATATTCATTCTGTATATTTTATTTATAATATTACATATTTATATTTTATAATGATGAATGTTATTTATATATTTTCTTAGTTTTTCTGAATTGAATTTCAGCCAAATTCACGTCTTATTCTTAGAAAGGCTCAAAAGCAACTTTTTCATGAAGCTATTTCTGAAGTAAATCTAATGTAAATTCTTATAATTTTTCAATTTCTGGAATGTGTTGAAAGGAGGTTGTGTTAATTTTTATGTATGCATTTTATGTGTCAACAATATCTTAAAAACATGATATAGAAATACGACTAATCTTAGAAAAAATACGTAAAAAAGTGTGTGTGTGTGTGTGTGTGTGTGTGTGTGTGTGTGTGTTTGTGGCGGGATGGCAACTTTATATTCCCTGTGAAATTATTAAAATAATCATCAAAATCTAATGGAAATTACAACTATTTCAAAAAATGTTTAACGCATATACATTTCCTATAAACAATATTTTAAATAGAGATTCATTTAAGAAAAAATGCTCATTGACTAGCCACCTTAAATTTACAGTTCATTCAACTTGTAAATTGTTATTTTTACAATTCTCACAGATCATGACATCCAAGCTTTAATGATAAAAAACCTCAAATTTTAAGCTATATATATATATATATATATATATATATATATATATATATATATATATATACTTGGCGAATTTAGAGCAGAGAAAGTTCAATCCGTGACCTCAGCGCGGGATAAATAATTTAACGTCTAAATCGATTATGTTGCCAAAAATATAGTGAATCGCGCCAAGCAATTTGTAAAACGGCCATTTTATTCTACGAGTGAAAATAAATTTTGCCAACAATGTAACTTGAGCCAACAGCAAGTTTCACTACGCCATGAATGGATCCATCGACTTTATAAATGCAACAACCCTTAGCTAATATGACACATGGAATTAGTTTCTAAATTAAAGATTTCACTCTTTCGTCTTTTCTTCAGAATCCTTTTTACAACTTAAAAAACCGGATACTTGCAACTTGTACACTAAGGAATGTTGTTTCGTATTTCTTATGATTTTTATCATTTTCTGTCTCTTCATGTATAAAGCCAAACACTTGGGGAGCTTAGATTGAAATAATTTGTAGATACTTCATCTTGTACACTTATATGACAAATTAATAAAACTAATATTTTAGATAAAATATTCACTTGTCAAATCGAAAAGGAACGCTGGAACTTCCCAATTGTTTTGTTGAATTCTATACAATCTGAATGTTCTCATTTAATCTTGTCTTTTTGTAAGAAAGGTATCAGCCGTGATTCGGTCAATTTTTATTTAATATTTCATATGACTTTTCTTTCTCTGGCAAAGCCCTGGCTACTGTCACTAATCTGTTCCCACGTCAACAGTAATTAATGGATTTTTACGGTTACATGTATAACAAGATTTCCTATAAGTCTCCTGTTTTTAACAGTGTTTTTTAACTCCTTTATAATTTTAATTTTTATATTTTAAGCAATTTATCTTATGTTCTTCAGAAACATTCAATCACTGTAACAACTAGAGACAAGACGGAAAATTTTTATTCGTATTCCTAAATATTTCCGTTAACGTAAACCGTGAATTTTAAGCGTGCTATTACATGTACTATTTTTCTTTATTCTTTCTTTCCTATTTTATGCTTCAATAATTAATATTTTCAAAATTCCATAAGTATTCTATATTTTTAAATTTTCTTTCCTTATAATCAAATCTAATATTTATAGATAACTATTACTTTACATAGAAAACTTTCCAGGTTTTGATCTTTTAAAAATTCTCACTTTGAGTTTTATTTTTGTTCTCTATTTTTCTGTCATTTTATTCCAAATATTTTCCGGACTGTATCGATCCTCAGATTCTTCAACCTTTTGTATTTTGATGATTCAAGTGATGTTTATTATTTCTGTAACAATCATATATTACTTTTAGTTCTCCTCCATCATCTATCATTTTCTATCTGCTTGTCATAAGATTTGTCTATGAAAGGTAATTTCCATTATTTTATTTTCTTTATAATAATTTTTCCTCAAATTTGAATCTCTCTTTTTTGACGGCTAAGTTTATCAATTCGCATTAAATGTTTCTCGTTTCCCACATTTTTTATATAATCATTTCCCCCATGCAAAGTATGACCACCACAGGTGATCAGGGTTACAGTGAGGAGGAAAAATGAAAAGTAATAGATACTGGTGATGTTGAAGAAATTATAAGAGAATGAGGATAATCAAGAAAAAAAATGTAATTAATGTTGGATTCAAGTATTTGAGATTATAGCTATCAGGGAGACAATCAAACGTTAATTCCAAAAACTGGAAGTGTGAGAATAATTTTTTTGTAGAAGAGGTGCTTACATTTACTTATTTCATATATTTATTTCATATAAAAAATATTTGTATCTTGAAGCTAATCAACTAGCAGTCGAAAATACATGTTTCTGCGGCACAGAGGAAAAGAAGCTTGCTGGAGGCGTATGTACGAAAATACTTGTAAAAAAAGAAAAAGGGAAGAGCTCATCGGTGAGAAAATCACTGAAGGTGGGCTGCTAAGTTAGGATCAGTTATGTTGCACACCCTCTTTTAGATGTTGTCGAGAACCCCAAGATGAAGGGCAGAAGCACACGACTAGATATAGCAACATTATTCAATTTTATCTGAAGTCCTTTGAGAGAGTAACGCCCAAGCAGGCGCTGGGTCTTGTCTTCTAAATGACTATCATGTTCAATTTTGATGATAGTTCGAAAAGTTTTTGTATGCTAGTTAATGGACGGTACAGTTTTTTTTTATTTTTATTTTTATTTCTTTTTTTTTTCTTTGTCCAAAAAGATTGAGCCATTTTTCGGTTTTATTCAAACACAAATTAGAAACAGTTTTGATGGGAGACAGCCAGGTTTGGTTTCTTAATTTTAGCCGATTTTTTGAAAATCATTTCACCCCAAGCAAGGCGTTACATAGGGGAAGGTAAAGAGAAAGTGTGGTTAGATATAGGAAATGTGAGAATGAGGGTGAGAGATGTGTTGGGGAGATGGGAAGAGTGTTTGAGAGAATGGATGCGAGGTGGTGTGTTAGGAGGTGTCTATTGATCTTACGTTTAAACTCCTGGAGATTGTAGCTGTCGAGCAAGCAATCATGTGTAAGGGAGTGGAATTCGGGAAGTACGGTTACATTTTATCGGTTTCACTGTAAAAGTGTGGGACCTAGTTGCTAATCTCTTATCTCGTGCAAATTCGTACATTGGGGGAACCAATGATCTAAGTTCATCGGAGCAGAAGCCGTGAAAGTATTTATACAAGAGGTACAGGGACGCCACGACACGCCCGTGAGAGAGAGAGAGAGAGACTGCAGCCGGTCTGACAAGTCGGTATCGATCAGACCACAGCCTCTCCGTTGCATTTTGTCAAGAACCCCGAGGAGAATAGCAGGGACACACGACCAGATGTGGCAGCAGTATTCAATGAACGGGAGGATGGTAGATTTATATATGTGCAGGATAGATTCAGACGGAAAAAACCTTCCGGGCCCTGCACAGAGAACCGACTTTCATAGTAGCGGATTTAGCAATGGATTCGATATAGTCATTCCACTTGAGGTCCGCTGAGAATTTCAGACCAAGGACGCGCAGTGTTTTACTCTCTGGAAGGCAAGCATGTTCCATGCTAATGGGAGGTAGGTGCGATTGTCTATGATGGTTAATTGATAGCAGCTTCGTTTTAGAAGCATTAATATTTACGAGCCATTACTTACCCCAGTCCACTACGGATTGGAGGTCCTTTTCAAGCTCGGCTTTGAGGTTCGCTTTTGTCGCACAAACCAGATTTTTGATCAAGGCTAGTGTAAAGTGTGGTGTCATCGGCGTACATATCTACTTGGGATATTATGGTATCAGGGAGATCATTAATGTTTTTCTAATAATTTCACCCCAATCAAGGCATTCCAATGACATTATTTCGCAAGGGATTATATAGGGGAAGGTAAAGACAAAGCCTGTCTAGATATAGGAAATGTCAGAAGGAGGATGATAGATGGGTAAGGATACTGAGGCTGAGGGTTTGGTAAATGGGAAGAGTGTTTGAAAGAATAGATGCGAGTTAATGTGTTAGGAGGTGTCTATTGACCTTACATTTAAACTTCTGGAGATTGTAGCTGTCGTGGAAACAATCATAAAGAGCGTAGGACCTAGTATAGAGCCTTGAGGGACACCCGCGTTTGTATGGTAATTCTGGGAGGCATGTCGGTTTAATACCACCTGCAATGTGCGGTTAGAGAGGAAAGACTGGATTAGGTCAAACAAATGTCCAGTTATACCATCGCTCCGCAGTTTGCATAGAAGTCCAGCATGCCAGTCTCTGTCGAACGCTTTAGAGATATCCAAGGAAACGGTTCGGGTTTCGCCATTCTTGTTCGAGCGCCTGGTATATATAGTCGCAGATGGTCGTTAGCATATCTGCAGTAGACCTGGTGAAGTGGAAACCATACTTCTTTTCCGAGAGGAGCCTGTGGACTGTGAGTTTCTGAAACACTTCGGCGTTGATAATGGCGTCGAACACTTTGACAAAGATCGGAAGGCGGTAATTTGCTGGGTCCGAGGGTTCTCCAGTGTTCTTAAATATAGGAACTACAGACGAAGATATCCAATAGGCAGGAAAGCAGGAAGCAGATAGGCAGAAGTTGTAGAGCTTAGAAAGGACAGAGAATAATTCAGGGGCACACTTCTTCAAGACTATAATTGGGATTCCGTCCCCTCCGCTCGTTTTGTGAGGTTCAAATTTTGATATTATGTTAGAAACCAACGAGGATGTAATGTGGACGTCATTCAGTTGAGCCTCAGTTCTAGGTGGGAAGTCGGGTGTAGAAACTCCAGACGAATCCAGTTTCGAATGGATGGAGAATTTGAGAGCAAAGCATTCAGCCTTGTCCCCAGAGGAGGTGAGGACCTCAAATTTATTGATTAGTGGGGGTATTGAAGACTAGCACTTTAAAGCACTCTTTTAAAGAGTCGCCAGTAGTCTTTGGCGCCCTACTTAGAGGATGCTATGCGTTGCTTCATTCTGGCTGCAAACAACATCTTAGCTTCGTTAAGTATCTTTATACACTTATATCGAGCTGAGGCGAAAAGGCGCCTGTTTTGGTCCGACGCGTAGCTACGATAGTGCCGGAAAAAATGATTCTAGTGGGCAATGGCGGCCGAGCAAGCGGGCAAGAAACATGGAGACGAATGAAATTTAATCTGAAATTTCCTGGCAGGGATGAAAGCATCGATGCCAGGCTTAACCCAGGAGGACACCTCGGATCCACAGTCTTCGACGGGAAGACTAAAAACTTTGTTCCAAGGGGCGTCAAAGAGGAAGTCTCGGAACGAATCCCAATCTGCTCGTTGGTAGCAGTAGGATATTCTAGTGGTCTAGGTTTCTTGGGTAGGGTGGGAGTGGAATGAAATGTTGACGGAAACTATGGTGTGTTCAGAGTTTTCGACAGGGCAGAGCTGCATGGTAGTCAGGGAGGGAAGTGAAGTAGAGGTCTAGTAATGTGTCCCTTCCGTTAGGGTTTTTGGAGAAACGCGTGAAGATGTTCACCACTTGCGTAAGGGATTGAGTGATGGAAAAATTCATTGTGTGGACAACAGCAAGGTCGGTGACAGAGTTCCCCAGCCTACTTGTTGTGGTGCGCGTTAAATTCACCAAACACAAATATATAGGCAGATGGATGGGAAGAAATGGCTTTGTCGATATTGTCAGAGATGCTCTCAAGTACCGAACAGTCAGAGGAGGAGGGGGAGCGGTAGAGAAAGAAGAGATAGCTAACCGAGCTTAGAAGTGAGGGACGGACGGACATGAAAGAAACATCCAGTGATTCAAGAGATGTCACCCTAGCTAGGGGGAGGTGTTCGCTGACATAAACACCCTGCATATGGACATTGGAATCCTACCTGAAGAGGGGAAGGTAACCAGGAGCGTAAAACTCAGAAGAGGGGATAGAAGGGTCGAGGTTAGTTTTCCATAGGGTTAGGATATCAGGTGGGTTAGTGTAAAGGAATGATTCTACGCTGTGAAAATTATTGCGAATACCTCGTATGTTTGTGAAAGAGACGCAAACTGGTTTGGTCGTTTTCTGACTAGCTGGTTTAGTTTTGCTATTGATTGCTTTTTTAGTTTAGTTAAGTTTTAGTTAAGGAGAAGTCTAGAGTAGAATCAGTCGATCAATTGTTTGCAGCATGTGAAGTTTGGAGACTGGAGCAGCCTGCATTTTAATGTGGCCTCGGGGTTGCCCACCGGAGGTTCATGCATGGGCGCCTGTCCATGCGCGATATGGCACTACAAGAACTACGCTATTATTCACATGTTGACCAGAGCAGACTCTCAAGACGCTACGCAAGTCAAAAGCAGCAACGAGGAATCTGCCAACCCGGTACCCTCAGTCGTTGCCATCATACTCAGTAAATGCAAAGAGCTTCCCGCTGAACTATCACTAAGACCGAAGAAGGGAGATGAACCGGGAACCCCTTTCTAAACAAGAAAAAGGGCGATAACCTCTACTCCTGTTCAAAAGAATGGTATGGAGTGTGAGACCGGGCGATAGTAGGTACTATCTACTCCAATTTTGCCTATTGAGACATGTGTAAATGATAATCTGTATAGATGCCTACTAGGGAAATAATTTCAGAAAAGATCATTAATGAGAATACGAAAACTCGTAGGACCTAACATAGACCCTTGAGGGACATATTTTGTTTATTGTATTTTCAGCATTCTTTGGTAAAAGCACATATTCATTGCATATTTATTGCATTACATTTTATCATAACTAATCTTTTTATAATTCGAAAGTTATTTCTTAATCTCGGCACGCATGTACTGAATTTCTTTCGTATTCGTTTACTTCCAACTATCTTCACTAATTTTCTAATTTTTTTCACAACATAAACCCAAATGATACGTCAAATGTTCAGTTGATATTAAGTTTGATTCGAGTTATCCTTGTGTCATAGGACCGAGTTTAACTTCCTCGGTATTTCGGATAGATTCTTTTTCAATTCCAAAATGCATGCTTCTATATCTTTCAAAGCGTGCCAAGTACGTCAATTATTATAGACAGGTATAACCTTCATAATCCCAAGTTTTCTTCTATTTTTTGTATTCTTTTCTATTGCCTGCAAGCACAAACGCATCTAGATGTGTTTGACATTCACGAGAACAACCGTATCCGGTATTAAATATATATATATATATATATATATATATATATATAGAGAGAGAGAGAGAGAAAGAGAGAGAGAGAGGTACGTTGTTCATATAATACACTTTTTTCTAGTTTTCTTGATAAATCCAGGAATGACATGATATGAAATGCCAGAGTTGCTCCTATTGTCTTTCTCTTAATTACGTTAGCTATCGCTAGGGAGGAAGCTGTATGTCACCTGATATATTCCTTTCAAGATCTTACATCATAAATATATTTTAGATTTTTTCAGATTCTTAAAATTATACTGCTGCTCGCAGACCACATTCTTTCGTCATTTTCTTTACTGTGCTCTGTTATGACGAAGGCTAGTTATAAAATCGATCTATTCTAAGCGAATGACAACTAAGACGTTCTGGTCTCAAACTTATTTTGCCTGCGCTACCTGACCGTAAGATACTTGCAACTGAGTCTACAGTTATTTGCTTCCATTCCGCCCCAGGTAATCGAATATGTCAAAGGATCAGTCGAAGAACTTTCACTCTCTCTGCCATGCTGTAATTTCTTATCTCAGAGTAAGTAAAAGACCTGGAAAAAAGAGGCAATATAATTTTCGTGCTGTTTTTCTCAAAAAAAAAGAAAAGAAAAAAGAAAGAAATCAGTAAAAAGGATGCCAAGAAGAGATGAAGTGGTCATGGCCAGACTCCGAATAGGACACACCGATATCACCTACTAATACATATTGAAAGTAGAAGAAGTACCAATCTGCATATCATGCCGAGAACCCTACACAGTATAGCATCTACTGACGAGCTGCATAGACCTTGAACAGATCCGATTAAATCATTATCAAGAAAATAATCTAAGGGATATTTTCAACAAAGTTGACCCTAAAGATATTTTCAGATTCCTAAGAGAGACGAAACTATACAACAAGATATAGTGAAAAAGTTCCTCTGAATCAGAAGTAACAATTAATTTCCACTCATGATATTACAACAACTAATGTTTTGGTATTAAATGACCCACAAAGGGTTGATTTGCCGTAAAACAAACCAATCAATCTGTTTTTCTCAACTACTGAAAACAAGATTTGGTTGGTTGTACATGCAGAAATGAAGGGAAATAGGCAAGAACAAGAAATACCGAGGCAGCATTGAAGGCCGGTCTATGATGACTCATGAATATATTGTAATTTTCCGTACATTAACAGAAAGAGGATAATGGAAATTAAATAAAATATATTCCAACATTTTAAAAGGGTCCACAAATTACTTGCAGCCACTGCGTATATTTTTCTTTTGAGGGAATACAGTCTTTATGCTCCACTGTCTACAAGCTGTGAGAGAGAGAGAGAGAGAGAGAAAGAGAGAGAGAGAGAGAGAGAAAGAGAGAGAGAGAGAGAGAGTTTTTCCGCGTGTTACATGCCAACGATTTGAGACTCTTCTGCTGTATTTTCAAAATCCGTTGTGTTTTTTTTAAAAATCCGCTACAATATGGAGCGGGCTTTGGAAGATGTTGTGCTGTCTTCCCATTAAAATATAACATCCACTTCAATTATCTGCTTCAGCTCAATTGCACATAGGAATTCTGTATTTATTTCCCCTACCAATAGGGCAAAATGTGGAACAAAGCTTTTTTAACGTGGATTCTGCGGATCATATAGCCATGTCGATTCCGCTTCGTTGACTTTACACATTCACCTTTCAGCGGTAAATGCAAATGCAAATGCACACTTCGTGCCTGTTATTTTAAAATTATACAGAGGATTTTAACATTCGTCGATCTTTTATTTGCTTTCGTTCTCGGAGAGAGCAAAGGGGAGAGCAACAGAAAGAAAGAACAGGGGTCCTCTTGCCGGATCAGCTGGACATTGTCAAATTATTGTCATATCAACATGCCATCGAGCATTGCACTGTGTTTCGTCATTCTATTTCTCTCGGTCACCCCAGCGTTTATTTACTTTTTGCTCTCTCTCACTCACTCTCATAGCTCCTCCTAAGAAAAGAAAAATGTGATTTTACTAGGAAGAAAAAATATATACACATTTTCCAACTATCTATTCCTGGTTTCGAATCGAGTATCCATTGATATCTGATTAACATGTGCAAATAAGGAATAATTGCAGGGTTACATCTGTTGAATACGTTACTGTATTTACATTTCATTGTTTAGTTCTTTTATATGAGATAAAAATAAACGAATTGTACATTGCTTTGATTCTATACCAGCACAATAATTTGTAAAAACTTTTAATGTAACTCTAAAAAAATACACGAAAAATTACTGCAATATTTTTGTTAAATATTTGAATGTGTTAAAAGAAACAAATTTTTAGATCGCTGTTGAAGCGACAATTTATCCATCGCTAGTTACAGGAAATGCAAAATATAGAATGTTAAATTGGATCCAATTTAAAATCCCAAACAATCGCCATTGATTGGTTACTTTTATTTTCATTTTTTGTACAAAAAAATGAAAATAAAAGTAACCAAATAGTTTCCGCGCAAAAGTTTCTGATTAAATACTGCGCTTAAATTGGAATGATTTGTTTTGAAACTGTCACATGATTAAAACGTTCGAATCTAAAATGTATCGTTAATTTTACGATACATTTCAACTCACATAACAGCGAATAGATCTTACATATAATGCTAAGACTTGAATCAAAGGAATAAAAAAAAACAGAACGAAAAATTATTTCATCCAGATTACATAATTTTGCATAAACCTTTTTCCATATTTCTGATTTTTGAAATTAGCCTAAAGTCTTTTGTACTATATTGACTAAAGTGAAAATTCATGAACATTTAATCCAACAAACAAATATTGAAGTTTTACAATATTGCTTAAATTCATTGTTCTACATATTCTTCAATCATTCACTTGAATTCAACTGCAAAACATACATAATCCTTTCGATAACATTGTTTAAATATATATGTATTTTTGTATATAGAACTAGTTATCGTTAAAAAGCGTCGTTGAAATATTGAATGTTGACATTGTGCCATGAAAAAATTAACATTTTTGCAAAGTTCTTACACGAAGCCTTAAATAAATTCCTTCTGATATTTAAATATCGTTTTTCGAACACAAACTCTGCAACAAACCTATACACAAATGAATTTGTAGAATTTATCATTCCATATATTACATTCGTTAAGATAACTTTTCACATGGTCGTTGGTTTCAATTTCATACGAGATATGATATTGCTAAAATGATGTGATTGTAAAACAGTTTTAAATCTTTGAGGGAAAATAAATGCTAATATTATACGAAATACAGAAAAAAATATTTTGAGCATTGCATATCTCTGAATTTTTTAAAATAGAACAAAATATCAGCTTCTGTTTAAACAAAGTATACATGTTACATTGAAGATATCGGTCGGTGTTTATCTAACGTTGTATTTTCAGGAACATGTTATATGAATAGGGAGGGGTCAAACATTTTGTTATTCAGTTATGGCTTGTTGTGAATTTCGGAAAAGGAGCACGCACAAATAAATGAATGAAGAATAGTAGTCCAGGAATACGGGTTAGTAAAATGTATATGTACATGTCTCTGGATGTGAAGCCGTAGTATATTGAGTATGTCCGCGTCGGAAGCTAGAGGCTACTGCGTAATAATCGTCTCGATGACTGGAGCACAGAGCTACTCTGAGCTACTGTATACTGATTCGTAGTCTCCGGTTAACTCACTGTGAAAACGCGGTATTCAGTATTTACTTACCCAACTTCACTAGAGCAAAATGTGGCACAAGTCCTATTTAACGTGGATTTTTCGGGCCATTTAGCGCAGCCAAAAATATCTGTCGAATTTTTCCCAGTCGTGTCGCTACCTGCGGCGGAGTAACAACTGGCTTAATACTCTCCGCCCGAAGACAGATGGGATTGACAGTGTCAAAGGAATTACCGCGAGAAAACGCGGAATTCTGTATTTATTTCCCCTCCCAATAGGGCGAAATGTGGCACCAAACTTTCTTAATGTGGGTTCTCCGGACGATACAGCCCAGCCAAAAATACCTGTCTATTTTGCCCAGTCGTGACTCTACTCTTCGGCGGTTCCACGACAAGGGTTAATGCTCTTCGCCCGAGGGCTGCGAGCTGACAGTGTCAATGGAATTACACTGAGAAAACGCGGCATTCTGGTATTTATTTGCCCTGGCACTAGGGCGAAATGCGCCACAATAATTTTTTAAATGTGGGTCCTCCGGGCCATAGAGCCCAGTCAATACTTTCTGTCTAATTTTGCACAGTCGTGACTCTACCCTTCGGTTAAGTCACGACTGTGTCAATGCTCACCGCTCGAAGGCAGAGAGCTGACAGTGTCAATGCAACTATCGCGTAAAAATGCGACATTCTCCAGTTTCGCTTCTATAGCAGTAGTATAATATACTCTGGACGAGTCCCTCTTTATGAAAAGGGAGAACCTCACAACATGGCTTCATATCTACTAAAATTCAAATATTTTTAGCATTTAAGGATAATACTACTTGAAACTGGCTGCATAAAAAAAAACCCTCCAAGAATCAAGGTTCCACTCAGTTAAAAACCTTGGACTTATTCGTTGGTTATCGTATCTTCTCTGTCAATTTTTCTATGATCATGCGAATAAAATGAACGTTGTCTTGAAAAGTCCGACCCTTTAAATGTTGCTCAGAAGATATGTGACGATCTTAAAATAATTTTTCAGGACCATAGCAAAAATCTTTGACTAGGCTTTAAACACCGTTACAGTCCAAAATTTAGTAATAACAACCCCTCATTGTCTGCTCCCGCGTATAATCTTCACCACACACGTGGAGAAACATCAGAGATTACTACGTTTATGGATTTAAAAGAATTTCCAGCATGGGGACACATATAGACGACGTCCTCAGATACTCTTCGTAGGGTAGACCATTAAGGGTCGGACATTTATCATTTCCGACATCTTTCAACGATTATTCGACCATCACAGCCTACTGATTCGGTCAGGTCGACGCGAGGAAAGTCAGCCAAAGATTTATTGAACTCAGAGCAGACTCATTAGTGGAAAGCTGATTAGAGTATTCATGAGACTCACCGCATATGCTCTCATTCACCGTCAGTTTCCTTCCGTCTGGTGATGTAACAGATTTAATATGACTATCAGTGGAACTTCGAAAATCTTTCGCCCGCAATTGTATATAATCTAACTCTAACGACTTGGGCTTGGCCATTACTGTTAAACAAGATGGCCAGCTCTAACTTAGTTATAGCTACATTATCACAGTCTTGTGATTTGACAGCATATTCTAGTACCGTTTGTGCTGCTTGTCTCTCTAGGTTGTTTAATCATCTGTATTCAACAGCTAAAAACTTAATGATGTACTTAACAAGAAAGACATCTTTTCCTGTTGTATTTTTAATAATAACTGTTTCCGGAAATTATTCTACTTCAAGAAATGTTGAATTCCCAGGATATAGCCTTTCTAGGTTTATGAAGATACACAGAAGCTTTTTGTCGATACAAAATATTATCCGAAACCATTTCCATCCTAAGAATCCCACTTCGACTCTCCTAATTATAATTCCGTCGTAGCTAGAAATCTGCGTATTTTCTGAACCTTCACCATTAGTCCAAATTCCCTTTTCCAGCATCTTTTGTTTAATTCGAAACTTATCAACCAGATCTAGTCGAGAAAATTCCCGAATGTTTTATTTTATTTAACTTTTTTTTATTTTTACATTGGAAGTAATGTTTTTTACCCCTCGTAGCTTTACCCCGATCTAAATCGGGATGAAAAACGGGGTTCCAATCACGAACTTTAACTACCAAGTTTAACCAACCGATCAAAACTCCGAAGGAATGCTACATATTCCCCATGGTCAGTGGGGACAGAATTCACAATGTGTTAGGACGCGCTCATTTACTGTAATATCCAACTACTCAAATTTGCCTGACAGATCCGTGAAAACAAGTGAATATGTGTCCAAAAAAAGACTTGAAAGAAACTAACAAAGTATACTGATAAAACGAGGGACCACTTCAACAGCACACACTTTATTACACCTGTAATAAGATGAGTATCTTGAATACAAAATATATTCATATCGAGACTTTTTGAGTTCGCTAGTGAGTCGTGATTTTTCGACTTAGACCTCAACTCAGGAAATTTATAATTTCTAAAAAATAATCGGCAACTACAGCTGTTGTGAACTCGAGAATATGCTTTTCTAAAATAGAATTTACATGTGAATAATTTAACATACACACACAACAATATATATATATATATATATATATATATATATATATATATATATATATATATATATATATATATATGTATTAGGGTAGGTCGAATTTGGAACTGTAAAAATCGAACTTAAAGAAAGTGGCAAAATAATGTCAAGAGTTACTACAAAAATTTTTCTCTTCAAAACTTTGTATTTATTTGAGCATTTAAACTTAAATATGAAATAAATTAGGATTTTTATTGCGATATAGGTGTCACCGGCAAAACATGTGTCGTTTAAATAAAACCCGAGTTGTAACAAGAAGAAAAAATACAATACGCTTAATAATAGAGATTTTTAAGTTTAGTATTCTTTATTTTAAGACATTGAATGAAAACATCAAAATTAAAAAGAAATAAAAACATTAAGATATTTATTTTAATATACAAATAACTATTTACGTATGCCGTTTTATTTATTGTTATTTTTATGGTATTCACCTGTTGAGATTACGATTGTTTGTACTTTGTTTACTCTTTTGCGCTTTTAATTATCACGAATATCTATGAAAAAGTAAATGGGAAATAGAGAGTTTAAGAAAACATTCAGTTTCATCCTCAACAGCTTCAACATCAAATGTTCAGGCTAACGTTTCTTCCCACTCCTACTCACCTTCTCCAAGTGACAAACCAGAAGAAAAATATTTGCAGCCAAGGAGACAGCCCTCATAATTTCTAAGTTATGCTTTGAAGTTAGTTAGGGACACATATATTCTAATCTTAGAGCCAGCCTTGTCAATGTCTTGCTCTTGGATTTGAAGGCTATGGACCTTCTTATACCAAATATTAATATGAAAGATATTATAGATAAATGCAAAGTTGATATGGCAAAGTCTAAAGTGAAGGCAACTGCCCAACAAAAACATGATGAAAGTGTGGAAAACGTTATATGTATTGCAGTTGATGGGAGAACGAATAAGAACACATTGCTGTATGAAGAAATTGTGGAGGAAAATGGACAGAAAACTATGAAAAACTAAGGAACAAAAACGACATTTAACTTTTACAAAGGAGGCACCACATGAAAATCAATATCTGATACATAGAAATCTTGCTAATAGTGGTGCAACAGGTGTTGTTCATGCAGAGCAAGTAGTTGATGTTTTGCATGAATTCAACAGTGAGAACACTATCAAGGCAATCCTTGTTGACAACAGTAATGCCAGCACAGGCTTTGAAGGTGGAATGGTTGCAATTTTAGAAACAAAAATTTAAAAGATGTTAATGCAATTGCTTGCTATTTGCACCATAATGAACTAACTTTCAGAGCTTGGTTGCACAAAAGGTTCTACGACATTCATGGTTCTCTGGGGGAATTATGCTCAAATGATTGCCATAATTTACCACAAATATCATTTTCCACTATTAGCAGTCCTCTGCATTCAATTTTGAAAATTGATGAAACACGTGATCTTAGTTGTGACCAAAGACCCTGTATGAAAACACAGTGGATATTTCTAGAGGTAAGGTTGACTCTAGATATGCCTCCTGGAAATATAGTCCTTTAAACCAGGCAATATGGTTAACTTTGGCCATCAGGCCTATGCGTTTATTGAGTCATGGCACATACCCACAAAATCTCACAACAAAACTCCACAGTTTTATTTTAAATGTGTATGCCACTTGTTGGTTTGAAATTAAAAGAAATAATAAGTTTCACAATTAGAAAGTGGACATTTATAATATGGTCCAGAAGATCAAGAAGCAGCCTCAAGAAATCCAACAGATCACTTTAAGAAATATACAAGGAAGTACCTTTTGTTTACTTTCTGAAAACCTATACTCCATGAATCAATAAATGAATATTTATATTCATTCAGGCGTGGGGAGTCAACCAAGAAAAGCTTAAAAAGAATACCAACCATTTATTTTAATGCCACACACTGGACACAGTTGATAGATTTATCATTGTGGCATTTTTGAACCACCAATGACGGAAGATTTTTCTGAATCAGAATTTCAGGAATTATTGTTAAATGGAACCAAGCTTGACTTGCCAAATTTGCCCTCACATTCTCAAGGCATGGAATGGGCAGTCAAGTTCACAACAGAAAATTTGCAAACTGTGTACGGTTTTGAAGCAAAGCATCAACATATTACAGCCAAAGTTTTGAGTCAGAAATTGAGACCAGTAATTTGACTCTATATATTAAGCACTATTAAAATAGTGTTTGTTTTTCCTTATTTGTTTCTTATATTTTCACTTATAACAGAAAAAATCATTTAAGGTATTCAAATATCGCTGCTTAATTCATAATGTTTTTGAAAGGAGATACTGATAATGGGGGAGGGGCAGATTTTCAATTTGAAGATTAGTCATCATTTCTTTAATTAATATCATTTTTATAAAATAAAATGACATTCCTGATTTAAATACTAAAATTATTTGGTTGTCTCACTAATATTCAAGCCAAATTTTGGAAAAATAAAGAATTTTCAGTATATTTTTGTCTGCGATCTTTGATGCCAAACGCTCAAAAAAGCGTTGAAGTATTTGATCTAATATTTTGCGTTAGTACTTAATAGGTCCATACACAACTTTCGGTAAGTGAGATTTTTTAATATTAAAAAAAGTGAAAAATCAACCAACCAAACTTAATATATATATATATATATATATATATATATATATATATATATATTGAATATTATTTTCTGTGCACAAATAATATAAGAATCCACCGATTAAAAGGATCAACTAAATCATGACACATGATGCATTCAAACATTGTGCAGATATGTGCGCTAGTTATCGATATCGTAGATGAAGTTAATCATGTAAGCTTTTCAATCGTTATTGAAATCAAAATATAGCATGTCTCATCCTGAAATAGAAAAAATATATAAACGCTCAAACTCAGCAAATATTCTTTAAGGATGTGGTTAACTTTATACATTAAGATTCTGATGTAATTGACTTTACCGTTGAAATCTTTTTTAAAAGATATCTCCCTTCAATTGTCCAAATTCAATTGTAAATAACATTCAAGAACAATGAAACGTCAACAAACATTAACAGAATTAAGATTTCTTTGAAAGCTTTGTAAATTCGTTTATATCCATGCAAAACTGGATAATACCTCTCCCAAAAGATATTAAATTTATGATGATGTATCATGTGTGGAATCGAAATTGTACAAAGAAATCAAGCAAGGGTTTAATGAATCAGGAACACAAGAATGTACACATCATACTCTGTGACGCCAAAAATATATAATTTGAAAATATGACTTATTAGAATGCTTTTACATATATTCACTAAAGTGTAACCTTCTTAATTCAAAATTAACTTCATAAACCGACAGACATTATCGAATTTCTTGTATAAACTTCCCGTAAATCATACTCATTCAAAAAGCTATTTGTTAAAAGGTTCTTGCTGAAAAGACTAATATAAACAAGAAAGTACATTTTCTTTACGTTTTCCTTTTTTAATTCTGAAAATAATTAGGCCGTTTTCAGTGGTATTGCAGGATCTTGTATATGCGAGATCTGGCTTGTCACACTTGTGTAGAACATTATATAAGTTCCTGTTAATTTTTCTTACTTAGTGAGACTACTAAGATTAGCCGAGGCAATAATCTGCATAATACGCACATTAAGCTGTGACATAATTTGAAGCGCGGTTATGTTTCTGATGGCGTTAATTTTGCCCTAAATTGAACTCTAGATGCAAGAGTGATATTAAACTTATAAATCTGTGCCGATTAGATCGTGTCTATTAAACACTCACGCGCAAATTAATAAAAATATTTTAGTTTCCTTTCGTTCATATACGGTTATTTTTAGACCTACTGGAATTTAAGTTTTCGTTAGATAAGCTCATTTGAAGTGATTTGCAGTATTATCAGTCATTTTCGGTGATTATAATGAAATTATTTTAGCCATAAAAATATTATATCATTTGTGATTGCGTAAGATTTTTTTTAACTACCAGACATTATTGTTTTGAGGGATATTGTTAGTATCAATGTTTTAACTGTCAGTCGTGTAATCAAGTCGAAGAAACTAAATGAATTCATCAATCAAAAACTTAATAGAAAATGAGGTCATGATAGAAATACAACGCAATTTAACGATGTATACGTGATCAAAGAAAACGTGAATTAACTAAGTGTCATGCATAATAGACTAAAATGTATTAATAAAGTACGGAGTTCATACTGTTTCAGTAATTTATAAATTAGTAAACGAGGCCTTCATATCATATATGTTACGGCAATATCGTCTGATAAGTCGCATTTTGATAACAATCTGTGTATGCTCAATGTTTGATATTTGTACTCTTGAAATGACGCTCAAGAACTTAACTGACTTAATCGTAGAGTCATGACTTTGAAAGAATATTTATGTTATGGTGCACAAACAGCAATGGTGGTGGTTTTAAAAAAATCATTTTACATTGATCGAGCTTTGCCATCATAACCAATCCAATAATCAGTTTGCTAATTAAAAAAAACAAAAATCAAAAATATTTTGACAACTCGCTTATATATATTATATATGTAAAACATGATCTATAAGATACAAATCGTTTATCATCCATCAACTAATTAAAACACAAAATAGTAAAATTACACACACGGAAAAGTGGATATCAAACGACTAAAAATCATATTGGAAAGACCCAAATATGCCAGACAAAGTAAAATTGCACACGCGCAAAAGTAGATTCAATTGACGAAAGTCGTTTTAGAATAACACATACCAAGAAAATTCACAAGTCATTATGAAAATCAAAATTTTGGATCCTGATTGGATCAAAAATAAAAATGTTCATATATAACATTTTTCACACCTAGAAGCAAAAATGCTCGCTGGATCCGGTTACATGACCACATTCATTACTTAAGAACATTCCGCAATGGGCAAATGCTGTCAGAATGGGAGCGGTATCTGATAATATCACAGAATGTCAGGAGGAAGCTTCAAGCAAACTCTGTGATGTCTCGTCGACCTCTTCTTCCAACTTTCTTTTCTTCTTTTTTCAATCCACGCCCCCCAGATATAAGGGTACATGATAGATTCATTCGACCTATTATTCCCATCTTTTCTTTCCACGCCGATGAAGAGAACAATAACAATAACAAAAACAGGACGTGCTAAGTAGAATTTCACTATTTGTTTAATAATCACTCTCACTCTGTCGACAACTTACCAAAAAGAGAAAGGAGATTTTATATTCTGCTACTATCAAACCATGAACTCTAAACTTCTGTGGACATATTAAATACTTACATGTTTCTTTGAACAATTTTAACTACAAAACAATATGCATTTTCTTAATGAATATTTTTTCTCTCAAATATGTTATAGTGTACAATTCACTGAAATTTTTCTTCTTACAATTTTGTCATACTGTTAATCAAACTTTTCTTTAATATCCACAGAAATATAGTATATTTCATATTTCAACATCAACCTTTAAATATTTAAATTGTGGAGACATCGGTCGTGTTTGGCACAAGATCAAATCACCAAGCATCAACGTGGCCCCTGTTGCTTACTGTTTCTTCTGACACATGTTATTATAAATAAGGAAAAGTAAAACAAGATTTCACACCAATATAACGAAATGATGCTACATTCTACCGTATTTTCTTGTATATAATGATACATTTTTTACGGATATTAATTACAACTAGGGTCAATATGGTTATACTATACACGAAAACACGTTTTTAGACATTTTTATTTAAAACATTATTATTTTAAAAATCAAAACCGTAGATACTCCCACATAAAAAATAACAAAATGTAAGCAGGCAACAATTGTTTAAACATATTTTTGATATATCGGTAATTTTTCTTCTTTTAAAATCAACGTAATTAAGTTTTATTTTGAATAAAACATTTTACATGTTTTTGTAAAGTTTTCTCTTTGTTAATGAAAATCTTTTTTTCATTAACCAAAAAGATACTTTTCCATAGCATATTAATCAATAGATTTATTATAAACTCATACCAAACAGAAAAGTATTTTAGATTAATTAGCTCGTTATAATAACCGGTGTGTATAGTTAGTACCTATCTTCGGAAACATGTATTGAACTGGAGATTAAAAGAATCGTCACACGGCTCAATAATTGCTTAATTTGTATTCGCATTATCGTGAAAAATTAATTAATTTAATGAAGAATGTGTAAGAAATGAATATTTTAATGGAAAATATGATACATCTTTTAAAGGACATTCCATATTTCATGTACTAAGAAATAATATTATACTCCCAAATTTTTATTTTTTTATTTTAGCTTCATAAACATGGGTTTATATTAGGCTCAAGTCGTAATATATACTAGAAAATAAGTAATAAAATCATTAAAAATTGTGATAATACACGAAGCTATAAAAAGAATGCTAGTGTGCGGTTAGAAGCTATAAATATTTCAATCTACAAACTGACACAATATGTCCGGTCGACCAAGGTAGTTAGACGTAAGAGGGTTGGAAAATGGAAAAAAGTCCTATATCCTCATATGATTTCCCGGATGAGTTTGACAAGAGAAAAAATGATGCTCACAGAATTACCTACACTAAAAAAAAACATATATATTCGAAGCAGGTAGTCGTTCTATGATTGAGATTAATTTCGAGATAATAGGATGCTGCATGTACGCATGCCTATCCAAAATATATTCTTGGAAAAATCGATTATTAAATATATTGTTAATAAAGATTAATATCTTACAAAGAATTTGATACATTATGTCTAACGGAAGATATGTTAAAACCTCCAAAGTGATTTTTTCATACTCTGCGGTATAAAAGTGGAAATATGAGATATCACAACATCTCATGACACTATTTACATAGTTCGGACTATTGTCCTCATTTTTATTTCCGAGTTCACGGTGTTTTGGAAATTGTACGCTCCGCCATAAATTAAGTCCTAGCAATTTCGAACCTAACTCGCCGGGGTATATCATTCTCATTTCTTCTGCGAAACCACTCATGGTAGTCAAGAGTTATCTTCCTTTATCGTAACTCTCTAAGTTAATTTTCATCACTGCTGGTACTGATCACATAAATTTTGGGTCAAGTCACTGGATCTAAAAAACGTCTATATACTGGGCCATTTGACCTTGACATTCAGCATGTGAATTTCTGGAATTTTTAAACCTAATGTCTCAGTATTTAATTTTTTTATTTAACGAATTCCTTTTGCAATCTATGATGCTAATGTTTTTTGCTATCATTTTTTTTTTTTACTGAAGCTCATAAACTTAAGGAATCAGCGCATTTGTTAGGACACATCAGGGTTCAATTTTATATTAAAATAAACTATAATCTTGATATTGAGCACATTTCCAAATAACTATAACAACCTTCAAAAAAAATTTCTAATATAAATTTTAAAATATTAGGCATTGGTAGCTGACACTGAAACTAGTTAAAAAGTCTTTACAATTAATGTACAAGCGGCCATAGATGTAACTCAACACAGCTATTCACGAAAAATAGTCAAAGCGTCAATCGATTGCTCCTAAACACGGATGCACCCGTCGGTTCATTGACCAGCGGAATGTTTTGCGGATTTGTTGTCGTTCTTGCAACAACAATGTTGAATACGTCAAGTTTAACGACAGATAGAATGTACTATATATTTGATTAGACAAAATTTCAAAATAATTCTTCAGAAAGATAATTTTAAATTACATAATTCGTGTCAATTTCCTATCCCTACGTAATGAAATATTTACATTTTAATCACTTGATGTATAATCGGCAAAAATAAAATTACTCACAAGCTACAAATGAACAACTGTACTGTGTACAATCAAGGTTCTTTAGTTGACAGAACAGCAGAAGTGATTTACGATGTTTCGAGTTTATGATTGTAAATTTATTGATAAGATACGATCATGCTGGTTCTTTACAACTGATGAATATATCAATATATTTACTAAGATTAACCTGCATAATACAACGCCTGAATTAACAGATAAAAAGTAAAGTGAAGATTAAGTATTCAAATCATTATTCTGTTTGGCTACAAGATGATCTGAGTCAATATAATGTTTTGACTCGCCTTTCTGTGTGTTAGGTTTTGTATAAACGCTATAAAATGTACTCCTTTTGAAGGAAATCATGTGGGGTGATTGAGAAATGGACAATTTACAAAGATGTTCAGCGAAATGATGCTGGTGTAAGAGAAATAATCTAAATTTAATCATCACAAATGCTAGTCATTCTTTGCACCTGTTAGAACTGGAAAAGAATCCTGTTCTATGAGATTCTATCAAGTAACTAACCAATTGATTCCGAAATGTACTGCTTGCAACTGTATAATTTAAAGTTAGCAATTAAAGCAAAACACGCACATAATTTGCGAAAAGATAAATAGTTTTCAATCAGGATAATGCCAGACCTCTCTTTTATTTGGCGTCTAGGGGAAATGTTGCAGCGTATCTGATATATGTTACTCCGCAGGACATATTTACCATTAATTCTCCTTCAAAATTTTATTTTTTGAGACCTTTGTAAAACACTGTCAGTTGTAAGATTTTAATTATAGCGATAACATTAAAAACGACCTTAATGAGTTCTTCGTCAAGAAACCTCATACTTCTTGGTTGACGGAGTTATAATTTGAGAGAAAAATGTAGAAAAATTGTAAAATTGTTAATATGTATTTAAATAAATATTTAATAGCATATATTTTTTTATTTCTTTCAAAAATTGGCATGAATTTTCCAGACCCCATAATAGCATGATAAAAATACAAACAATGACACAATAAATGTAAAAGGGTTACAAATTATATAAAGAGTAAATATAATGACTATATAACAAATATTTACTCACATATTACTGACATCCTGCTAATTAAAGTTTTATGAGAGGACCTCGAAATTTAGACATTAATATCTGATTATTGAACTATACGTATACTAAAATCCAGTGAACATGTTTCTGGAGTGTTGGTTGGGCTCAGAAAACATATATATCCTTCCTTTCAATGAGGCGAGTCCTTTAAAAACAGCTCAATTTTTGGCTTTATCTGAGAAACAAATTGCATGTAAAAGTCATCCTTGAGGTTTTTTGAGACCTTTGTAAAACACTGTCAGTTGTAAGATTTTAATTATAGCGATAACATTAAAAACGACCTTAATGAGTTCTTCGTCAAGAAACCTCATACTTCTTGGTTGACGGAACTTTAATTTGAGAGAAAAATGTAGAAAAATTGTAAAATTGTTAATATATATTTAAATAAATATTTAATAGCATATATTTTTTTTATTTCTTTCAAAAATTGGCATGAATTTTCCAGACCCCATAATAGCATGATAAAAATACAAACAACGACACAATAAATGTAAAAGTGTTACAAATTATATAAAGAGTAAATATAATGACTATATAACAAATATTTACTCACATATTACTGACATCCTGCTAATTAAAGTTTTATGAGAGGACCTAGAAATTTAGGCATTAATATCTGATTATTGGTTGGGCTCAGAAAACATATATATCCTTCCTTTCATTGGGGCGAGTCCTTTAAAAACAGCTCGATTTTTGGCTTTATCTGAGAAACGAATTGCATGTAAAAGTCATCCTTGTTTTTCCATTATCAAGCTATCACTCATCATTAAGATTTGCATAGACTCAGAAGTCTAACGGAGAGCGCAGATTCGATCATTTGTCTAGTCTTTCAAAAAACCCACAGGAACATAAACATTTTTGCTGCTTTCCCGTCGCTAATAGAAATAGCTTAGAGATAAATACTAGGTCTATTTTTATGTGTGTCAGAAAACTGTCAGCGTTTCAGTCGTTTCGAAGTCTCAAAACATTTACATGGGTGTAAGTAAATGGATTCTTCCTCATAATACTCTTATTGTGTACTAATGTCATGCTAAGGTGATTGAATTCAACGTTTAAATTAGGTAGCATAATTATAATGGAAAATATTGAAGAAACCTGACATATATTTAATCCCAAACCTTAAGTGAATATATTTGTCCATTCATATGAATAATGAAATATCTTCTTTTCAGTTGCCAAATTTATGTTATTAGATTCCGTCGAGCTGTGTAGTATCTTTACATGCCATTTATTTATTTATCATAAAAAATAGTACTATTCCACTCTGCAAAATAAAAAAAAGCAAGACACAGCAACCGACAAAATACTTCGGTCTTTAAACCGATAAAAATCGCGTAGTTCTCTCCCTAGCATCTCATTTCGTTTTTTCTTCCACACATAATTTCAGATGTAGTTTGACATTTTGCTGGAATTTCTCTGTTATTTTGTTTTGATTTCAATTTTGATCTCTCCCACAGTTGTCTATCACACACGTATATTTCTCGTATATATAAACGTTTCACTCTTATTACGCGCGAGTAGACACATACAACGCATATTCTCTTTCAGTTTGATTACTAATTTTACTATGTTTTCTTTTATGGTATATATATATATATATATATATATATATATATATATATGTATATCTATATGTGTATATATATATATATATATATATATATATATATATATAATACCTTTATGTCATGCATGCATTTAGTTTTCTTTTTTATATTGTTTTGTTTTACTCATTTTCTTACTTGGACTTACATTAGTGTCCGCAATAAATATTGCGGGATAAATCTTCCAGAAGACATATTTTTATTTAAACCAATGGTCATTTCTAACCATATAAATACTTCATTTTTTCAAAAAAGATTGGCAAAAATACGACAAATTTATAACTCTTATTGCTGAAGTACGAAATGAATGTAAATTTAGACAGTGTATATAGACATATAATTCAGAATATAAAGTTATCCCCAGGAAAACATAATGACAAACTTAAACTTGCTATTTTCCATCTACACACAATAAAACAGCTACAAATATTCAAGTTTTTATATCTAGAATAATACTCCAGAAAATAATAGAAGCTAAATAGACTCAAATACTCATGTGGCATTCAACACTTCATTAGTATTTAAACTGTGGGTTAGGATATTAAAAATTAAAATCAACCTTTTCCTCACGTTTACAAAAATTGCACTCCCGCAAAATCGGATTTTAACGACTAAAATCATTTTGGAAACCCCAAATAAGTCAAATTTCACAAGTCATTGTAAAAATCTAAATTGTAGATTTTGACTAGTTAAGAAATAGAAATTATTTTTTCACATCTAAAGTAGAAATCACCTGTGGAAACCGGACAAAACTGAATCCCGGTAAAGACAGCCAGATGGGATCAGCAAGACGAACCAACTAAAATATAACGGGAGGAAATTCAACCACGTAGCACATTGCTTTCCTTTTTCTTCTTTCTCGTGTGTTGATTTATTTTACTTCTTCTTCGTGCAAAGATATTCCTACGAACAAACGCTCATACAATACATACAAACGTTCGTACACATATACCCTTTCAACAAATTACTGCTACAAACATTCATTTTTACGAACTTTCGATACCTTTAAATTTAACTGATACATATTCTTGTTATCCCTTCTTGTAATAAATCTCCAATTTATAATGAAAAATGTCTATTTTATTCTTTGACTATTCTACACATTTCTAACTTTCTGCTGCCAACTCAAATTCCAATGAGAAACTTCTGATAACTCTGGATGAAACTTGTAAGCTGTAGAGAGTTCGGTTATATAAGACACAAGGCCGAATCAAATAAATATTAACCATCTCCCTAAGGCTACAACAATTTCGAAGATATGGAGTAATTCATACTGTATATCATCCATATATACAGAAGTATTAACAATCAAGTATAATAACGTCATGAGATGTTGTGACGCAATATTTTGCACTTTTGTCCCAGCTTGATCGCAGCTTATAAACAAAGCTCTTGATGGTATAACATGTCTTCAATAACAATGTCTTTGGTAACAAGTCCATAATCTTTATTACCAATATATTTAATAATAGATTTTTCCCAAGAAGAATTTTCGTATAGACATGAGTATATGCAACATCATATTATCTAGAAATTGATCACACCGTGGACAGATATACTGTGACTCTTCTGATTACGATCTCAGAGAGAATGTTAATATCTTTTAGCAGAGATGACACAGATTTCCAATCTGATCATCATTGAAGGAACTTCCATTGAATATAGGCTCAGAAATTAGATACCAAAAACGCAATTATTACATATTGATCGAATAATAATAGATTATCTGTATCAATGAAATAACAGCACTAGAATTCAAATAAAGGAAACGCTATTACAGTGAAGTAAAGAAGCAGTTTCAACATTTCAATTATTTTATAATCATATAGCCCCAAGCAAGGCAGACTACTGCCACTGGTGTCTAGGCGTTTACATAGAAAGGAAGTTATGATAAAAAGTGACACGTTACAGGGCATGTCAGAAAGTGGGTAAGAGAAGTGCTAAAATAATGAGTGTAGTGGACGGTGAAATGAACATGAGAGAGAGGATGTAAATTAGCAAGATAGGAGACGAATATTGACATTACCCTTAAACTCCTGGAGATTGTAGCTGTCGTGTATGCAAGAAAAACGGAAGGGAATTCCACAGGCTGGAAGTGCGAGCGAAGACGCTGTTAGAGTATAATTGCGGTTATATATGATCAGTTTTGCTGGAGTAGAATTTGCGTTTACATTTTATTGGTTTCACAGATAATAGGTGGGATCTAGTTGCAAATCTTGTGGCTCGAGCAAATTCATAACTGGGACAACCCAAGAGCTAAGTTCATCAGAGAAAAAGCCATGAAGATATTTTTTGAAGATTCACAGAGAAGTCACATTGCGCTGATATGAGAGTGACTTTATCTGAGCTACCAGGTTGGCATCTATCACATTACAAATTCTCCGTTGGAGTTTGTCAAGGACACCTTTGTGGATAGCAGGGGCACCCGACCAGCAGTATTCGCTGCAAGGATGGATGGCAGATTTATATATGTGCAGGATGTTTTCAGACGAGAAACATTTCCTAGTCCTACACAGATAACCGACTATCTTAGCAGGGGATGCAACTATGAATTCGATATAGTCGGTACAATTCAGGTCTGTTGAGAGGTTTAAGCTGAGGAAAGGCAGTGCTTGGCTCTCAGCGAGACTAGCCTGATCTATGTTAATGTGGGGAGAGTAGCGATTGCCTCCCGTGGTTAATAGATAGCAGCCTCGTTTTGGAGGCATTAAAATTCTTACACCAGTCCATCACTTATTGGAGTTCCCTTTCAAGCTCAGTAGCGAGTTTGCTTTTCAGACTCGGCAGATTTTTGATCGACTCGAGAGTAAACTGTAGTGTTGCCAGATTATATGCCTACTTGGGATTTTATTACATCGAAATGATCGTTAATGAAGATCAGGAAAAGCGTAGGATCTAGAATAGAGCTTTGAGGGACACACGCATTTGTATGATATGATTAGGAAGCATATCCGTTCAATACTACTTTTATTGTGCGATTTGAAATGAATGACTGGAGTAGGTCAATCAACTGTCCAGCTATAAATACCTTCGCAGCTTGCGTAGAAGGCCAGCATGACAGACACTGTCAAACGTTTTGGAGATGTCTAGGGCAACAGTTGAGCTTCGGCATTCTTGTCGAGAGCCTGGTGTATACACTCAGTGATGGTCGTGAGCATATATGTAGCAGACCTGGTAAAGTGGAAAACATACACTATGTCAAAGAAGAGACTGCGCGCTGTGAGATGTTGAAACAACTCGGCGTTGATGATGGCTTTGAACACTAGTAAAATGTTAGTAGGCGGATAGGGCGATAATTAACTGGATTAGAGAACAGGGAAGTGTTTAGCAGCACATTTCTTTAGCGCAATGATTGGTATTCCGTCACCATCACTCGCTTTATGAGGGTCAAGCTTTAAAATTATTTTAGAGACCACCGTCAGTCAGTTGGGCCTCGGTTCGGAGTGGGAAGTCACGTACAGATGCTCTAGACGAGTCCAGTGTCGTGTTGGTGATGAGTCTACAAGCGAAGCACCCAGCCTTGTCTGTTGAAGATGACCTCAAATTCGTTGATTAGAGACAAGATTGAAGGCTTGCTGCTGTTTAGCACACTTTTACAGAGAATTCAGTAGTTTTTGGGGCCGAACTTACGTGATGCTATGCGCAGCTTCATTCTGGCTGCAAACATTAGCTTAACTTCTTTAAGTATCTTCTTGCACTCTTTGTAAGCAGAGTCAAAATGGTGCCTGTTATGGTCTGACGTTTGACTCCGGTAAAACCGGAAGAAGTAATTTCGGTGGGCGATCGCAGCCGAGCAGGCAGGAGAGAACCAGGAAGGTTAGTTGGATTTTCAATTTATGTTAGTTGAAAACGCTACTAAGACGGTAGGTGTTACTAGAATTGAAAGAGGTTAGTCTTCATAGAAGAGAAATGACAATAAAGATAGGCGAATACGGAATAAAAATTTCGATTGTTGTTACTCTTGAAATTTGAAAGATAGAAGAAAAGTTCCAGAACAGAATTCCACAAGTAAGCTGTGCGAGAAAAGAATCTTAAAATAGAACTTACCTCTTGATAATTCATCTCTAAAAAGATAACTATATTAAAAAGAGAAGTTGAAGCCACATTATCGTTGATGGAAATTAACTGATGTTGAAATGACAGGTAAAAATGGATATCGTTACAGAAATTCCTTGGATTTTGTTGATAATCTCTATATGTAGTACAGAAACTTCAAAAGAGATATAGCAGCAATATTCAAGGCCCGGTAGAATGGAAATTTCATAAATGTTCAGTTTGTTGTCTGATGAGTGAAATCGTCTGACACGGCAGAGTGAACTTCTATATTAGCAGATCTAGCGAATTGATTCAATAAATTCACGCTACATTAAGTCAATGAAAAGCGGAGACAATGAAAGCGCAACGAGATGATCTCTTTGTAGTTAGCTTAAGCCATGCTGCTGAATGTCAAAGTTGGATCTCTATCAACAATAAAATACAAAATTGTCCTTTCTGTCGCAAGAAATTTTACAAGATATTTCATACCCTAGTTAACAATCGAAAGTGGTCATTTTCAAGAGTAGCACTCATTGTTGAAAATTAATAAAATTACTACCTCGGAAAAATTAAATAATTCTTAACGGCATAAATGTCTAAATATGGGAACTGATAACACCGTTCATGTAAAAGGAACAAGGATGATGGTCGTTCAACACGATTTATTACACAACGAATTAAGACAAACATACAATCACACTTTTCCTTAGTCAGTGACCTTGTTAAGTAGGTTAATATTTCAGATATTAACAAACATATTCGAGAACAATAACTTGAAGCTCAACGTTCAAACAATAACTTGAATTTCACCGTTTTTATTTAATGCTAAGAAAACAATAATTATTGAATAGAAAGGAAAAGTAATATTGCCATTAAATATTCAAATACTCGCAATATATAACAGGAAAAGTTTATCTTGTCCCAAATGATAACGAACTGGTAAATTTTTACTTTCATTTATGAAATGTTCTATACAAAGTTTAGTCTCTCAATGTTTTTAAATATTATTGTATATATTCAAAGCAATAAAAGAAAAATAGAAAAAATTAAGTAACACCAATCTAATTAAAGCTTTCGATATTAGAGAATTAGTATATTGTATAAATTCTTGCCAAACATTGAAAAAATAGACATTTCATCTGTCAATAACATTCAGTTTTATTCGAAATTATATTTGATGGAACAGTATCCTGCCTCCTTAGTCATAATATACAATTCATGACAAATCCACCTTGAATGATATCAAATATAAATCATAAAATGTTAATATTAAACTCTATATTGTGTATCTCTTTATCTTTGAATTCGCTGCTTTTAGCCTTCTATCTTTTTTACGCAATGCAATCATATTTCCATAAATCACATAATGAGTTGATTTGATGAAATATGCGTATTTTTTAACAAATTAAAACCAAGAAAGACGTATGGAAATAAATAAATTTTAATAGCTAATATACACATAACATTATAATAGAGTAATTCAGGTTTTTATAAGTATATTTATGTAATATACCTGAACTAAAATGGTTCATTACTATAAAAGCATCAATCTCAACAAAAGCAACTAAATTAAAATACGGGAATTTATTTACGTACTTGAATCAAGCATAAATTCACTCGTACAACCACAAGCAAAGAAATGTAATTGTGAGATTTTATCATTGAAGTGAGTGTTAAATTAAATACTGAAAGTAAGAAAGCAGAACAAGCTACACTGAAATCTGTAACATTATCTGGTACGGTATTTGCAATTGGCTTTTATTTGCGTGCTTGTTTGACTGTTCAGCAATGAGTTACATGTATAGTAAGGCAGTAATATATATATATATATATATATATATATATATATATATATATATATATATATATATAAGGAGATAAATTGACATATTTCTGAAGAGAATCCCATGATAGACTAAATGATGATTTCACCTATGTGCAAATGGTAATATATTAACTGATAAATTAGTACGAGTATGTTAAATATAAATTTTTTTCTCGTTGGGTAAGAATTTACTGTTAACATGCGCAGAAACTAAATGGTCTTAACGTCTTTCTTATCTCAGAATTTGTAGTCCAGCTATCCCCTGTACCAGCAGAATATTTCTTGAAATTTTCGCAAAACATATTTCTGATAATAGCAGGAATATTTTGGATTATGGAGCAAAATTCAACACCTTCAAATTCCGAATCTGACTAAATGATAGACGGAATCGGAAAATGAAAACGAGTTTGGATATTCTGCAAAAAAATACACAAGAATGAAGAACTTTAGCAAAACCACAACACCAAATAAAATACTAATGTCATCGTACTTATCAAACAGCAAAGTGTTTGTCAACAGTTATACCAAGAAACATTTGACGTTAAGACACATTCTTAAAATAGTATTTAAAAGAAATGACGAAAAATGAAAACTGGAAAACTTCTAATTGCGTTTAGATGGGAAATGGATCGATGGCAAATATAGTTAAGTGCATTTTTGAGAAAGAATTTAAGTTATAAGTAATATATGTACAAAAAAATTGATTCAGTTATAAAAGAAAGGAAGAAGAACTATTGTGGAGGAATTCAAATTGCAGACAGGTTGCATGTAAACATTATTAGTAGGAATAGAACTTTCATTCAGTTACAATGGGTATTTAATCACAAAAAACAGGAAGAACCACAATTCATTTGCTGTCAAGCTTATAAACTTGACGGCGTTTTTCGCGTGGCAATGTAAGAAGAAATTGGAGGAAACAATACGCCGCGTAATATCGAAATACTTTTATTCAAAATCTTGTAAATAATTAGAAAATGCGTAAAGATATATATGTATATTTGTGTAGAGTATATATATTGAGAAAAGCTGAGACTGTAGATTATACCTGCTCACACGTATGTGATTTATACGTATGTACATGCATAGGTTATGTATGAGTCAGTATAATATATCTGTATTTTTTACTGTATTTTTTACTGTGTGTATGTGTGAGTATTAGTGTGTTATCGATTAAAATCTAAGATTACATGCATGCATATGGTTTCTAAGAAATATTTTCTAATTGAACTATGTTCAGAAATGAGGCAGGTGACTCTGCGGGAAAACGTGATTGTCGTAAAACCAACATATATAGGGGGTCTGTGATTAGAACCAGAGTTAAAATGTATTAACTCTCTTGTAATTTGATACACTACATTGGTTATCTGTAAAGAATTTAGTTGAGTGGTTGTAGTTTTATTTGAGACTATGAGTTACAATTCTTTTAATTTTTTAAAACTATATAATGAGCTTAATATGTTGACATTATTAATTGGTTTAACATTTCTGCCTATAAAATTTTGAGTGTTGTTTTATCATAAAATAGTCACAACACATTACATTGCATTTATTCATATGGTTCTGTTGTTAAGATTTCGTTCTATCACGTGGTGTGAAGACGTAGAACCTTATTAGAAATTTACAACCTGAGTATGTTATTCGTTGACTTTTATTGTCGGATAGCAAAATTTGTGTGCCAACACAAGTTAATACAGTTTTGATGGTGGATGTCTTTGTAAACGTCCCTGTAACCTCTCTGAAGATTGCGCAATTGAGGCGAAATCTTAGAAACACCATAATAATTAACTATCAAAATGTTGGTCTTTTATCTTTCATTTCACATGAAATTAAAACACAAATACGATGTATAGAACGGTCAAGATTAAATATAATCGACGTTCATTGTAGATTATATATATATACATATATCTGTATGTATATGTATAATTATTTATATGTAGATTATATATATATATATATATATATATATATATATATATATATATATATATATTACTCTGAATTGTCTGATGGAGAGGCTTATCGGATCAATGGGCTGGTTATAGCAAATACCAGAGCCTTTCCAATATCAGTTTCTGCAATACGTTATAACAAAGGTCTATACACTAAATATAGAGCGAGATAAGTAACTATCTCTATACTATTTATAGGCTTTAGAATTCTATCGCTGGCGGCCAATCTCTTCGATATGATACATACTTAGACATGACTGTAATGTTACCAATTTTTAAACTGCGGCTTTGATTAGGGCAACAAATGTTTTAACGAGTGTTCAGCGTTACCCTCGGATCTGATTATGCAGACTTGTGCAGCCCAGACCTCTTAAGGACATTATGTCTCCTCCTTAACAAGTCACAATATCGTGCTTTCTGGAGGAGGTTGATGAGATGATTCAGTGAATTTTACTACAGAATCTGTGAATAAAAACACCTGATTCTAAAAAATAAATTAATATTTTCGTTCCATGATGTTTCGCGTCCATGGATGAATCATTTCTATGAAACTCCTTTTCATAGCAAATGTGTTATCTAGCAGAATTAATCACATGAATTTTAAAAATTGCGAAACGGAATTTTTTCAGTAATTTTCTACAACAAGAAAACTCACCGAAAATATATACAGGATGTAAACATGAAATAATAAATAAACATTCCCACATGAATAACTGAAACTTTTTATAGTTTTCTTTCGATGCAGAGATTTTGTTTCCCTTCGTACCTGATAAAATAACCATCTGCGTTAGAAATACTGGATGGGGGTCAGTTATTACCGTAGACTCACGCTAAACAGAACAGAACAGAAGAAATCATGCAACTTTCACATATATCCTTTATGCCATCACACGTAAAATCCCGAGAAAATGTTTGTATAATATTGAGCCAGTGGAACAATATTACCAACTCACTAGGGTGTTTCAATGACCAAAATATTCGGAGATCACTGGGATAACAGCAAGAGTTGCACAACATGTGAAAAATGTTGGATAAATGGATTCAGATCAGATTATTGAAGCTGAATTGAGATAAATTAAGTACAATGTCCCTTCAGGACGTAGGCGATCATGGCACTGCATGTCTCCCTATCCTTAGTGGCTCTTAGCAGACTTTCTCTATTTACCCCATCAAAACTCAGCACTTCAATGCACCTAGTCAAGCATGTTAAGTATGTTACCTACTGCTTTCCCCTCACTAATTTTGTTTTCTCTGATACGTGAGCACCAGATTCTCTAATCCCTCCCTCCGCATTACATGCTGCAAGAATTTTAGCTATCTTTTAATAATGCACAGTATTAACTTTCTTTTCGTTTATTTTTTTTTCACAAACTTCATGGTTGATCCATGTTATCCGCAGCAACATTCTGTAGAACAACTGTTCAATTGTTACAAGTTTGTATTTAATCTTTTATGAGATTATCCAGCATGTGTGTTTGTGTGTGTGTGTGTGTGTGTGTGTGTGTGTGTGTGTATTTATATATAGTTAAATATAACAGACAATTAAAGTCTATTAGTTTTAATTTGAGCCGTTATGAACATCGTATTTTGGGTTTAATTCAGATGAAAATGAAGAAAGACTGTCCAATATTTATTTATCATGCTGTTTCTAATCTTTACCCTCACATTAATCATCATCAGAGAGGATACCGGCACGTTAACGTAAAAACGTCCCCCATCAAAAATGATATTTTCTTGCGTTGACATAAAATATTCCCATGCGACCATAAGAGTCACCGATTAGCAGTCGCAGGTAGTAAATTTGTAATGATGTCGTATTAGAGACTGAAATGTTAACAACAGTACTATCAGTCTAATTGCAATATAATGGGCTTCTGACTCGATTGAAATGTGATTTTATTAATTGTGGGTAGCTTTGATGTAATGTAGATCACCACAAGTATCTGAAGTTTCTTTTTATTGTGTCATTCGGATGTATATATATCATTAAACATAATACATTCATTATCTTTTATACATCTGTTTTTAATTCCGTTCAGGAAATTTTCTAAATATATATCTCCCGAAAAAACAGAAACAATTAAAAATAACAAGCAATTCCCATCTACCCAATGTACCAAAAAATATGACAAACCAAAAAAAAAAAAAAAGCCGGTAGAATGACAATATACAAAAACTTTCAAAACATCGAAGAATTATATAGCAAATAAATATTAAGTTAAAGCACGAAAACATTTAGCCTTTATGTATTAAATAATCGAGTTGTTCTACCACAGAATAATTGAAAGCTTAATGAATTATTTCGGCTAAAAATAAACTTATCCCCAGCGGCTGTACCATCTTATTCCTTAAGAAAAATGACAAACTGAATATAAATGAATAACCTCAATATAAATAAACACATTACACAGGGGGTTTAGGCAGAGATAGTAAATTAAATCTACTATGTAAAGAGGTAAGAATTTCACAGATTAATGCTGCTGAAGAGTTCTTACACATGCCAGTAAAGATTTTGGTCCCTTAATCAAATTTGTGTGTATATATATATATATATATATATATATATATATATATATAATCTGCACACATATATTCGAGTATAACACACAGACAAACACGTAATCATTTCATTACACACGTGTGTAATTTTTATATAATATTTCTCGGTAAAATTTATGTATGTTTCGATCGTGTTTTTGTTTAGATTATGTGTGCGAGTGTTTGATCTATTAATAAATCATATTTAATTTTTAGTTTCGGTTGTAACTTCGATTAAGTTGACTTTGATAAATTGAAAAGTTTCTTTAATATATTCATGCTGAATTATTGTTATGGGGTGACACACCTATTCCTCAGATAATGGACTCTCCCTCCTATATTAATAAGAGTTAATAGGAAGTTCTTTGGGACGTTTATAGGAGTTAGGAATTAAGTAGCATTACATAGATCATCCGAGGTATTATGGTGGACGTGGTCAGAATGGTAAGTAAAAATGTGGTATTTTGATGTATATTTATTGTAAGTGTGAAAGGGTCGACGAAAGTGAATAGCTAAGTTACATTAGAACAGAGGATGAGACCAGCCTTCCCCTTCCCCATTTTCGGCCTGGTGCCACATTTGTAAATAAATATTGAAGTTCATAAGAGTTCATTAGACCTCTATTAAAGTTCAGTAGAACTACTAAGCAGTTGATATTAGTCGGCAGTTAGCCTAATACTAAGGAGTGTAAGATTACCAACTTCTTAAATGTTTGGTAGGTTAAGTCGAGTAGCAACAGGCATAGCACGATTACAACCTTCAGTGCAAAAACTACCCCACAACTATTATGGATGCATGTATTAATATTTCCCAAATCATTTATAGCGGGAGTAATATTCATTTAAATATTAATTTTTTGCAACCGATGATGAATCGTGTATATGTATTGTAAACAGAGTTGATAGTTTAGCTGTCGTGTTAATTATGAAGACTTTTTACTACAATCCATCCCTACCTACTTTAAAATTAGTTATGACATATTACAGAAACTCTTATGTTGCTGTATCTCTAAGGCAAATTTATATGACCAAAATAACAGCAAAAACCTACACCAGAATCGTGTTTTTTTTGGATTCAATTATAGATCAAAGAATAGTAACATTTACATGGAAAATAATTACTTGAATATTTATTTAACACCTTTATAAAGATAAGGAGGTGGTTTTCTCATCCTAGACAAAGATATAGATAAAATACACGAAGTCCAGTACATTGTTTTTATGTTCCCAGATAAATTTAAAACAATAGTAATAAATATTATTTTTTTATGATGATACACACCAAAAATAATACATTGATCTATTCCACTAAAAAAAATAATCTAGGATTCAATCGTGCCTATCAAGTAGACGAGTGAATTCCATAGCTATATACAAAACAGCGAAAATGAAAACTTGAATAAACTGAGCAAAACATAATTTCTAAAAAGAAAAATATATAAAAAATAGTTAAAAACAGACTTTCGCTAAAAATGTCATTATTAAGATAATTGATAAAGAAATTAGACGGTGTATTAGAAAAGTTAACAGGAATAAAAAAAAGAACACTCTGTTCAGTGTTATTCACGAAAATCCCTAAATTCTTATCGCAATCAAATGCATACTATCTATATGGGGATATATTAATTGTCAATATACGCATATTTAGCATTTAGGTGAGTATATATAATGCGAAGGAGAAATTTCAATTCATATTTTACATATTACACTAAATACTTAGTCAATAAAATAGCCTTTGTTTTTAAATACAGTCTCTAGATATTTCGGAAAGTTTTATAATTTTGGTATTGTTTATTTTTATGTTAGTAATTGCTGCTATAATCTTAACTTTCATTTGATCTTTAGAGTTGTGATAGACATGGCTGAATTGCACCCAGCATATAATAATCAAGGGAAATAGATTTAGTTGCCCATATGAAATGATTATATAGTCGTAAAAATATTCTGACTGCCATGGTTGCCTTTTCATTTTTATGTGGCATGGTACAGATTCCATTTGCCAGATATATTGTCTTCCAATAATTACCTTTTGATTAAGAATAGGACACATCCTCAAGACACATTTATGTAGGCTACCGTGTTACATCTCAGACTCTGTGGAAAGTTGAATGGATTTAATTTCGCCATCACAAGTGATCGTCAAAATCATCTTCTTAATCACTATTAACTATTTCCTAATCCTCTGCAATATTTTCATATTCTCTCCCAAACTCTAGTAAATGTTCGAATTGATGTTACCAGTGCTAATGTTTAAGAATACTGCATGTATTTTACAAATTTATGTTGGAGTCAATTAAGTCATGTAGCTCTATTTTTTTTTCTTTTTCTTTTTTTTTCACATAATAAGACCAACTGACCTGTGTGGTTACCGAAATAAAAAACTGCATGCATGCGCAAAATAAAAATATTAAATGACAGTTTACACAACGCCCCATCTGTCTCTCTTCACACACACACACACACACACACACACACACACACACACACACACACACACACACATATATATATATATATATATATATATATATATATCATACACGTATGGATATAATCTGTCTATATAAAAATGTTAAATGGTCACACACACATACAAACACGCATACATATACACTTACGATACAGGTATGTATATAATCTCTCTGTATAAATATATAATCTGCACAACCATACACACAGTCACATACATTTGCCATTTATATATATATATTTATTTCTACCTGTTAGTATTGTCGTTATAAAAAAAAACCTTCTAAGCTCTGAATATATCTAAATATATTGGTTTTAATAATATCCAATGTCAAAGATAACATATTTCCTCGTATAACTCTCCGGTGATATGTTTTTTCATACTATTCGACAATTTTCTTTTTTAAACAACGTAGCTTTCCAAATCAGAATTAATTTTCCTTCATTCCTCACGCTTACTTCGAACTCGTTTCCGCCAATTGTCATGAGTTTTCAGCATTGTTATGATTACATTCATCCATTAGCCAGACTTTCTCCTATGGTACTGCATGTATTTTCAATAAGAAAATCTCTTTGAATTGTAAAGTTATATTCTGATGTCAAAATTATTTCTTTACTGAGGTCTGTTAAAAAATATATTTAATATCTTTTATTTTGTATTTATCATATATCAATGAATGTAGTTATTTTGTATTCTGACCTTACATTTTGTTCAACAGTTAAAATTGTATATCTATGTTCAACCGCATTTATATATACTGTTCAACAAATGATTTTCTTTTATGTCTGTGTTGTATTATTATATAAATTATTCATACACTTACTTACCTGTGATTCAGACTAGCATGTTTCATTTCTTGTGTATAATTAATCAGCTCAAATTGTAGGTAGTAATTTAGAAAAAAAGCCTAAATTTATTCTGTCAGAGAATATATGATTGCCACGAATGATTTTTACTGAAAATATGAATACCTGATTTCTTCCCCTAAACATGATTTTTATTGTTTAAAATTATACATAGATTTTAATATTTTATTGTAACTTTGTTCCTGTTAATATTTGTATCATATAGATATCTGCTGATGCCTGTTAGAATGAATAACTTCTTTAAGTGCTGATAATCCTTGTGTATTTTTGGTCGTCATACCTATGAATATTAAATGAACTTAAAGACATTAGGCAATCTTATATATTCGAAAAGTGCATCTAACTACCTGCACCAATGCTTTTTTTAATAATGAAATCAATCGTGAGCACCCTTTGATTTGCACGCAAATTTTATTTTTGATTAAAAATGCACACACACACACACACACACACACACACACACACACACACACACACACACACATAACATATTTATGGTTTCAGCGTCATCCTGGGAATTTTCTAAATTCGTGGTCACTTAAATACATATCTGTTTGGAAGAAAATTTAAGAGTTACTTTAGGATAGTCAAGCTTTCGAATTTTAACAATTTGGGAAAAGACAAATCCTTGTTTTACATAGCTTCCTATATTTGTTTACTTACTCGTTTTCAATTCCTTTGAAAGCGATTTTTTGTAATATGATACAAATATAATTAAAGAAATGAAATGTTCCCACTCTGAGAATATCTCTTTTTTGTTTGAAACATCTCTCAATCTGTAAGTTTTGTGATGTCACTGAGTCAAAATCTTATTTTGCTCTACGTCGAATGAAAAATTCTCGTTCCGTAAAAAAGAGAATTCGCTTATGCCAAAGAGTATTCATGTAAAAGAGTTAATTCTTGTCGTCGGTCAGCATATAAAACAAAAAGAAAAAGCAAACAAGATTCTCTCTTGCAAGAAGTCCGCTTTTGTTTCAACAACGGGACTCTCCTGGATCGACCAATGTCGGCGTGACCCTTAATCTCATTCTTGTTACATTTGTATGATGGCTGCCAAACCCTCTTTATTGAATTTCCACACCTCAACAGGTAATGTAAAAGGTTCAATCTGTAATAAAATTATAGGTTACTAAAATCAATGAATTAAATGTTTAAAGGTTATGTATAATTTTGTTTTAATTTTATTTCCTTTTCGGTTTTACAGCATAAACTGCATTCCCACAAACTGAATGCTGGAGATATATTTTAAATGAGAGTAAGTGTTTCAACAGACACAGTCCAAGATGTAACTCTCTATTAGTCACATTTATAAATGCCTGTCAAAACACCTCCCTAACATTTTCACCGAAAGCGATTATGTTTCGTATTTATACTGGGTGCAATGGCTAAATTGTCTCCATTTCATTATGTTTTCAATTTTTCGCATACGCTGTTTTTGTTTTGTCGACTGCACAGCACAATAGGGTCCCTTGGGCACCGTCTGTGAGAAAAAGAGCACCATAACTCAATTAAATTCGACAGAAATTTGGAAACGGCTTGCTGAACTTCTTGGCATTCAACCCAAAATTTTATATACGCTCATTTCCGAGTGTTCGCTTGTTCATTTGACAACAGTAGAGATTATTCGGAAAAAGATGCTGATGTATTCACAAAAAATCATGATGTTTGCAGGGATAACTACAGATATCGGCGTTATTGCTCCATTTATCTTTGCATGGAGCCTCAGAATCAACATGAGGTCTTTCGTCAAGTATCGAGACTGTTAAGATCAGTTTTTTACGCATCAAGTATAGAGATTGTTATGATCACTATTTTATGCAACATTATAGGAAATTCATTTATACATAGGTAGTAGTTTTAGAAAGTTTCAATGTTATACCTTTTTGGTGTCCGGTTACAGTAACGGGAAACGTTTTTCTTAGTGGGATTAAAATCCATACGAAACAATTCAATGTGGGCACTCTATGAAGATTCTACTTATAGGCGATTATATACGGTAGGATTTCCTTTAAATTGGAAAAATACGAAGAAATTATACTTGCCATAGAACGGACAAACATTTCTTGAAAAACAACATCCCCCTACACCAAAAAAAAAATTGGTAGGAAATATTACAGCTCTCTTCTTACTACCCTAGATATAAGACTATGCATCTTGTTAGTGGGAAAGTAAATGAATCTTGGTATGTCCGAATATGAACTTTATTTCTTCGTTAATAACCACTTCGTTTCTTCGTTAATAACCACTACACCATGCTTGCATAAAGAAACATACGCATTCTTAAGCGAAACACAAATATGCGCGTTGATAAATATATGGATTTTTGTGTTCGGTATGAAAATATAAAAGAATATTAACAAAATTTTTTGTCAGTCAGTTAGTGAATGGTTATTGTAACAACCGCATACAAACAATTTGATATTTGCAGCTATGTTTTATGGTTGGAGGTTCCGCTCTGAACGAGATGGATACCAGCCTAAATTAATTTCCAGACGAAATCGTTATACATAGCTTTGAGAGTGTAAAAACTCTGAACCCCTCTCTCTCTCTTCAGCTACGGGTTACCAGGAAAAACTATATATTCTACTTGAAGTTACGAAACGCTAAAAAAAATTCAGCTATACACTGAAAACCATGAGAGAAAAACACACTTGAATTCAACCAAGCTCCACTCTGACTAGTTGCGTTTTAAATCAGAGCTTGTTTCTGAGAATACTGAAGGAACACAAATGATACGATTATCCATAAAGGAGATACGAAATCCCAATGGATTGGAAATAGCTTTTAATTCGAAACATCTGTTACATGTTTGTTTTTAATTTGCTTTGAATGTTCCAAATGTAAATGTTTCAATGTACATAAAACTAAGATCATAATACACATTTTAATGCTGAAGCATTTCCTAAAAATTCAAGCTGTATCAAAATTTATTTTCTTATTCATTATATTATACTAATTTACTTGTAGTAATTATTTCATGTTTTCTTCATACATAATAAATTTATTTCTTTTTTAAAATTGAGAAAGGTTTCTTATTTAACAATTGTATTATTCATAGAAAACCTGGCTTACACACAACTATAACTTTTCGAGAGCCAATTTGGGATAACAAAAAATACCTCTTATTTATTTGCCAATCTGCGACAAATAAAAATGTATAAAAGTTGATATAAATCTATTTTTCACAAACGCATAAATTCGCGTTATATTTTTCAGTTAACTTTTCAGAGCAACAGAGGTCGTCTGCCGGATGACAAGTTCAGGTAGAATATACTTTCTTACTCACTCTTTCTCATTGGAGGCGCATAAATTATTTCACCTTTTTACTTTTGTACTCTCAAAAAAGAAAGAGAGCTACCAGCCGTCTGACTAATGCCAAAACTTACATTCTTGCACTTTCTCTTTCTTTCTTTGTTATATATTGCTTTAATTGGTTTAACTATTTCTTAATTTTATTATCGGCTACAAAAAATAAAAAAAGATCAACTAAGATATCATTTCCGTCTATTCACACTCGGGACGAATCTGTTCACCTTCTAAAATAGTACACATATACAGTGAAATCAGATTTGTATTTTTCTCTCAAAGCCATTTCATTTTCTTTTAAGAAACTGACCTCTTATAACACGCATTAAAAAAAACCTTTAAGCAGAACTTTCAAACATAAATATTATTTGATAATGGATAAAATTTCTTCACATTAAATAAAATTGCACTTATTAATACCAACAAGACAATTTTATTTTCATTCTTTAATGAGTGGTGGCTCCGATTATATTTGGCAAAGGCTCTTTCGCATGCAAAAACGGCGCTCCCTATAATACAAAATATATCTAAATTTATAACTCTACAAGTGATAGAACAAGATCTAAATAAATTAAATAAAGGTTTTAGTTCAAAATTCATTGAATGTCAATCACTTGATAAAGACCTGAGAGCACAATAACGTTTTTTAAGAACAAGCAAAACGAGAACAAATACCTTAGCATAAATATATTTTTGGTCTTAGGTGACACATATTGCCTATAAATATACTGAAAATATTAATGACAGTTTTATTGTATACTTAGTTTAATTAGACATCAGAAATGCCTTATACGCCGCCATACACAGACGCATATGAGAGAGAGATATTAAATAGATAACCTTTATTACACCTTTCTGAGTATAAAATAAGTTAGATGTTACTGTGAATATCCTGAGCTTTCTATCGATATTGTTTATTTACCGAATAAGCATCATTTTTATTTATATTCGGAAATATACAAATATTCTGGAGATATGGATATTGTACTGGAACGAGAAAAATTATTCGTTTGAATCTATTGGCATAACATAGAAGGTTATTTGTGATTTTACTTAAAAACAGGTTTATAAAATACTATATTGTCTTTTAAGCAAGGATGAATTTGTTTTTGAAACAGAACACCGCTTCATCTTATTATAACTCATGAAATATTTTTACTCGTGTGAAGCTTTTCCCTCGCTGTGTATTTTGCAACCCATTCAACGCGAAATTGCTTTCAAGATATACATTACTTGAATGCACGCAGTAATTCGTATTTGGAGAAATATATAACAAGAAAGAATGATTACTATATTTGTCATATCTACAAGCAAACATGTAATAACGGTTTTGGACTATTTAGACAGAACATAAAAACAACATAATATTACGAGGCAATTTCTTAGCGTTTGCTGTAACTGTAGGTCGCAGTGAGGCACATTAAATTTGAACGACTTGACGTAAAAACATCTTAAAATATATTTACCCTGCGGTTTACATTAAGAATGAAAAAAACAAACTGAAAGTTGAAGAATTAACGAAGTTTGATGCAAAAGACTCTGTCTACCTCGCTGGATAACAAGCAATATTTTGGTTGGGTCAGTGAAAGCACCGTGTTGACCATCAGCTTAATGCGTTTTTGTGCTTTCATAATGGAATATTGCCTGAGAACAGTTAACATGCTGGCCTCTCTTGTGACTGATGATATTTTATATATTCTGAATTTACTCTTCGTTACAGTTTCTTGGACTTTACATTTACTTTTAGGCAAAGATAAGTTCGGCTTTCGTTTACTGAAAAAGGTGAAAAGAGTTATTTCAAACACACGAAGAATTACGTTCTAATATACGAGGCTATTCTTAAAAGTAATTTCTCATAAAAAGTATTGTAAACTTATGAACGCCCACAGAAATAGACGAAGAAATACATTTGAAAAAGTATGAAGATATAGACAGGAATACTGGATTGTTTTTACAAGGGTGCTGAGAAGAGTATACATTTAATTTCTTTTCTTGTACAGATATTTTCAGATATTGTCATTTGAAAATTGTTTTGCGTTTTGGTAAATGCATAAAATTCTTCTTATATACATAAAGATCAAATCTCTATTCTCACAAATACATTTACTTTGAAAGTTCTTGCCTCCTAAAAATGGTAGATGAAAAAAGTCAAAAGAAAGAACTTGCAACAAATTACGAATTTAACGAATTTAAGGTCATCAGTAAAGGGAGGAGCCCAAAATGCCAATTACAGGTTGGGGATATTAAAATCATGCATGTACGAAAATGTATACTTGGGAAGTGTTCTAATGGAATACGGAAAATGCGACACTGTGATACGAAGACGAAATGGAATAACCAAGGATGCATTCCAGATGCTGAGCAGAGGATTAGAGACAGAAAAATTTTGCTAGAATACAATAATAAAGTAGTGGATTACTAGGTGACGTCTGACCTTCAATATGGTAGTGGCCACTTGAAGATATCATCAAAGATGAACGAACAATTTGAAGCAAATAAATTGTGGTTCTACACAAGGATTCTGCCAATATCATTGGTCGAGCATGTGAACAATATTGAACTCTTAGAAAGGAAATTAATACTGAACATCAGGAAGAGACAGCTGAAATTATTGGGACATACAGTGAGAAAGGAAATCTTCGAGAATATGATACTCACATGTTAGAATGAGGGGAAATAAACAGGGGAAAGCAACGGGTAACTTATTGGAATGGTTTCAGAAGCTGTATGGCAGTGCGGGGATTGGGTGTGATATGAGAAGAACGTGTACTAAGAGCTACTAGGGATATGGAGACGTTGAAAGCCACGATTGCCTACGTCCTGAAAAGACATGCCACATAGAAAAAGAAAAAAGAAGAAAAGGAATTACGAATATGAAATTAAAAGGTAAATTATTATGTATAATTTCAATCCATCACATAAATGTAGAACAATTGGTAACATCACGATCGGAAATAATTTTTACCACTACATTTTAAATGTGATGATGCTATTTCTTTGTAGATATGTTTTTATTACTTTTTTTTCGGTTGGTATAGAATTAAATTCACCACCATCTCTCATCTAATACATGAATCCATCAACGCACATGCACACGCTTACATGCTCATACACACTTCTTTTTTTAAAAAAACAAATATTAATTCTCCACCGTCAGAAATGAGCTCAATATAAATTCGTATATTCTTATAATCCTATTTATAATATTTTATAATACGTTGTTTTTTCACGATAATTCTATCATCAAATGCTGCATGTAGTAGCTGCGCGCTTATATGTAAACATATTTATTCAGTAAAATGTAAAGCTTGAAATTGATATAGTACATTTCAAATAAGAGCTTTAACATTCAACTAAATATAAGGACTCAATTTAAGGATTGCACGTTGTGGTGTAATGGAATAATGAGAAAATCGGAGACTCGAATTCAACAAGTTTTTTTTTCAATCAATTACGCACAAATATGCTTGATAAATCTATTAATCCATCTCTACTCTCTCCGGCATGACAGATTGAGTTCTGCAGTCTTGGTTGGCACTCAGTCTATCGTATAATATAAACAAAATCGGGTAAATCATGTTCTAGTTATCTCTAGGTTCACAACTAACAAAAGGATTTTATTTGACCATGTTTGTCTACTCGGACTGACTTGTTTCGCTTAATTTTAGTTTCTAAAATTATACACTAAACTGTCAAACTTTATGAGGGTAAGGACATTGAAGATTCGTATACGTCCATCTCAGGATTCACAAGAAGTGAAGAATTAACAGAGAAACATATTCCTAATTTAAAAAAAAACAATAAGTGTCTTTTCAAAAAACCTTGTTATTTGTGTTCATACAAATATATCAGGAAATTTATTTGCTAGATCAAGGACGATTTGGCGTATTGCTCAATTCGATAAGCATTACAAAAAATAATAACCAAACTTTATGTGGGTTATTGTTTTACCTAGAGTTCAGTACTGAATCACCCTAATGAAAAATGTCTTTTTACTGTCGGTAAATATTTTTCGAGTCGACTACTAGAATTTTAACCAAGTTAACAGATGTGAACTAAGATTTCATTTGGCTGTGTAGTTTAAATTGAACCGGCAAATAGATGTGTTATGTCTTACTGTAGCAGATAAGTTTGAATTTCGATCGAATGAATTCATCGTGGTTACGAAAGTTGGGAATACTTCAACGGCATTCCCATAAGCTGTGTTTGCGGAAAGGTGAAGCATGATATTGACTGTTTATGGAAGTCGAAATGCATGATGGGACTCTCGGGAATCTAGTAACCTCGATGCCTTTTCCCTTAGAACAAGTGCGAAAATATGCACTTTGAATTTCCTGTCCGCAACCTGTAGACCGATCTTCTGTTTTGAAGTTTAAGCAATTCAAGTCGTCAGGAAAGGCTACATTTTTCACACGGCGCTTTACAAAAGGGAATTTTGTTTAGGAAAATGCTAATTTCTGTTAGACTTTGATTAAATGCACCTTGAATATCTAATGAGGTTTGATTAGATCAGAAGAAGAAACTAAGATTTCCTTTTAACTAAAACTGTTTTAGAGCTTTAATGTCAGAGCAAACAGAACAGAAGACGGTGTTTTGAATAATATTTGGTAATAAGTAAGCATGATATATGGAATGAGTCAAGGAAAATGAAACCCTTCATTAATGCCAATCATCTTCAGAAAACGATCATCCTGCTTGTACACATGAAATAAATCACGATTGTCATCATCCTCTAAAGGGGATAATAAGTATTATATGCTTGCCATAGTTTATCGGACATGGATTAGAAAGCATCCTCTCTAAAATCAACTTGATAAAAAGTGCTCTTTCAAAGATTGAATTTCACTTTTTTGAATGAAAGTTGATCTTATTTCAAATGTTGCTTAAACATCATTATGTTCATTGTTTCAATGTTTACTTTAAACTTTTTATAAATGGAATTTAATGTTTTTAATAAAATAGTATTTTTCTGCAAATGTTTTCAGACCTGAGTATTTTCATTAAATTTAATTAATTTATGAAAATGTCAAAATATTATATCTGTCTTTTAATAAGTTATAATCAAATTCTTATTCATGTTAATTTCATCTTGTGTACTTGGAGTATAATATGTGATTCGAGTAAACTAAGATGGCTTGTTAAAGAAAATCTGGTTGTTGGATGATTCTAAAGTAGGAGTTGACGCGGACTGTCGGATTAAAAAATTGATCGATTTACACGTGAGTTTTTATGTTTTTGGTAATGATACATGCTATTTTAGAACATTTTAACAGACCAAAAATACATGAAAATAAAAAAGTCTGGCTTGTTAACAAATAGGAGATGTAATTGAAGTAGCTTTAGTTAAGATACAGAGACTATTCTTGCCTATCGATAAAGATAAAATACATGTAATTTCGTCTATATTAAAGATTATCTACTGAAGCAATGAATGCTAGGGCAGAATAACACAAACAATTCAAATAGTTAAAATCGATTTATATACGGTTGGATGATCTTTACGGATAAAGCAAATTATGTGAAAGATTTCGAAATTACTACTTGTATCGTTTAACTCGTGAGCCTAGATATATTTCGTTACAGGTTGTTTAACATATTTACATTACTATAAAGTGTACAGTGAAGTTTTTATGAACGAAGTAATATAGTTGCTTAAAATACTTCTGAATATTACGAATTTATATATGTAAATATTAATATGTTGTCCAAGTTCTTAAAAAAATCAGGCGAAGAAAATTTCTGAAAACCCATGTGAAAAGTAGTTTAAAAACTAGAACATGTAAGAAAGGATAATGCCTCATACAATTCAAAGAATGTCCATGATGAAAATTTTCATTTTTAATTCGTTCCAACTGTTGTCATCGACATTTAATGTTGCCATATTCATGACGTTTCAGCCATTGCGTGATCCGGCGATCTTCAAGCTTGCCCAGAAACAATAACGAAGACAATGTTGACGCATTCAGAAAACGTACTAAAAAAATCGGCCTAATTCAATTCTATTGAAACAACTGTTCTAACATCCAAATTTTTAAAAATATACTATCCTTTTTAAGCGCATGAAGAAAATTCAACCATAACATTTATCCAATGAAGTAACATGCAAAAAATTTATTTAAAAACCTAAAATATCCGTATCATTTTATTTACAACGCATAAAAAAGGCTCATGAAAAACGTAATAGCTATATAAAGAACATTGTCAGCAATAATATATTAAACAATAACAGATATATATTACTCCTTTTAACGTCATAAAATCCACTATATATATAATCTCATCGAAACAATATCCAAACAATCATAACCACTTTTAGAACCATTAAATTTATAATTATATATGAATCAAACAAAATTAACTACTCAGAAGCAGGTATATGTAAAATTATTTGCCAAAATTGAAACTCACATAACATTGGGGAAACATGGAGAAAATTAAAAGACATCTTTAAGAACACAGAAAGGATCTCATGAACAATAATTTAAAATCTTACACAACAATATATTTGACCACAATTTCGATATCAAAATTGACAGGCATGAATCTCATTTACTCAGAACGAAAATTTTCGAGATTCCTGCCAAAAAATATTGCTAAAATATTAATCCCTTCTTCGATTTTCCCAATCACAGTTCTCCTAATAAGAATAATACTTTCCTAAGTAAACATATACAACAAAATCTTAAAAATCTACGAAAATACTTAATTTCTATATTTTTAACAGCTTATAAAATAACATTGTAAAATATGTCTATTGGCCCACGCATTCTAGAAATATCAGTCAAGGAAGAAGAACGCATATTATAAGAATGCACCGACAGACATATTACTAAATATTAAATTCATAAAAATGAACATATATTTCAAATACGAAGTATCCACTATACCATGTGAAGATATGCAATATCGGATCATTAATAAATCTATTCTTTCTTGAGAATATAAAATGTATTATCATTATAATAAGTCCTTTAGTTATTCAAAATCATTTTCTAAATTTTCTCATTCGCAGAGTTTTCTATATTTTTGAGGGTCATTTAGCTTTACATTACTTTTTATATACCAACTGTCGTCAGGTGAATTTTATCACACTTCTCACCTTACCCGGTGAGAAATGGCATCAAAAGAATTTTACGTCCTTTAGAGCGTGTTTCATCTTTTTTATTTAGATTGTTACACGATTGTTTCTGGTTCAAACGGGATAACATCTCCCCTTTCCCAACGCAACAATGGTAATTTGATTTTTTCCATAGATTCACTGTATTTAAATAGGGATTTGTCTCTTTGCCAGTCAAGAGAATAAGTAGAACTTGTGTCAGTAATATTTTAAAAAATAAGAATATTTTCTAGGTTTAAATAAGATGCCAAAAAATTTCCAACAAACCAAGCAATCAGGAATGAAGAAAAATAACTAACACAAAAGTTATCAGATAAAATAAAACAGAAAATATTGATTTTATCCTGTCTGTAGAAGTGAGGCATTTTCCTCGAAAATCACCTTTGAAATGTCATTTTTATAAGCTGAAAATGAAGCGAACTCCTGTGCAGAATTCGGATCAGTGTTATCACCTCCAGCATATATTATTTCCTCGAGTATATGTTTCAATTTTGTCCAGTTCTAGTCATCTATTGCCAAATAGCCAATAGCAACGAATGTGCCTGCTATGTGAGAAGTTTTTAAAAGAAGACTTGAAAACTTCAAAACTTTGACGAAAATACACAGTGATAAATATAACAAAACTTGGCATATTGTCAGTCACTTCGGGAAAATATTCCGAAACGAAAAACCATTAAAAACGATTTTCTGCTGTCCAAACCATAGATTGTGCTTGCCATTCATACTATTAATAGCTATTGTTATATATGTTAAGATGAGTAAAATTGTAGAAAAGCTTATTCTTCAAGCACTAAGACCCCCTGAAGACATTACTGATTTATCTGAATAAATTAGTAAAACATCTCTATTGCGACACGAAAATTAAAAAGATAGGGATAGAGAAAGATGACTTCCAAACGTTAATAGAATTGTTAGAATCACAAAAATGATGTTGGAAACAAAAAAGAATACTGAACAGTTACGTAATATTAGTCCTAACATATGGCAGTGAATTTTGAACAATATAATAAGGGGAAATAGATTGGTGCAGAAACGTGATTCTATAGATGGATGCTTAGAATACAATGTACCGAACAAGTGAGTAACAAGGAAATATTTTTGAAAATGGAAACTAAAACAAAACTCATAATTGACACCAAAAAGAGATAGTTGGAATTTGTAGGGATCATAATCATGAATGATGTATTTGTTCATTTGACACTAGAATAACCGACGAAAACAACGCATGATTGTTTTGTAGTCTTTTTCTTTCAAATTTCCTTTATATTTTCTAGTAGATGTTTCGCTCTAACGATGCTCATTCGTTATCGCAATTTAAGTATAATGTAAAAAATATTACTACGTAGATAATGTTTTGTACTTTTTTGATGTCGCTGCCTAACATTCATAATTCTTTTGATCTTTCTACAATTGATTTTATTTTCATCACTTTCTCATATTAAATTCTGTTGAGATTCTTTAGTTTTCCTCATGTCTTCAACGAGAACTGTGTTGTCGGCTTATCTACAGTTGCTTAGATATTGGCCACCAATCCGGGAATAACTTATAATTCTCTCAAGACTGTCTCGAATTAAAGATTGATTAAGTCCGCTTCGAAGATACATCCAAGTCTTATGAGAATTCTTTTAGTTATTTATCCGTATTCATGTCTTTTGCTCACAGTTTATATTTTACATTATACTAATATTTTTTTCTAAACAAGTCTAGCTTACCTTGCATTTTAAGCAAATCTTTGTGTTATTTATCAAACGCTTTTAAAAGTTTATTGTAAAATAAATCTTGTGACATTCTAATATGTGTCTTTAAACTTTTCATCTATTTCATCCGCAGAAGTAGGTAAGTTATATCAAGAAAAAAGGATGTTTAGAGTAATGTTGGGGCTTATTTATACAAGTGAATGCAGGAAAACTTTACAGATGATGATGTAAATACTTGAGATAGCAAATATATAATTCATAAAGAAGATGACGTGATTATTAAAAAATAGAAAATCTTAACTAACGAATTTTAAGGAAGAATTGATAAAAATTACACCTTTACTTATAGAAAGCATTGAAGTTTCTTATAAATATGAGGACAGTGGACTTAGTCATTCACAAAACGTGTGGAAATCAAGAGAGGAAGAACAGAATTACATGCATAAACCTACTAAAAGCTATAAAGCTAAACAATATATGGAGAGACATGATCGACCACATGTTGACCGGGAGAAATCACACAAATGTATCGCTAGTTTGTAAACATGAAGCAAACAACGAAGAAGTGCTATTGTTCTGCGCTTCAATGTTTTCAATCTAGGCTTCCTATTAAACATTTCATCGGAAGCAAGATATCGCTCCAATGCAATAGGTTTGAAATTGAGAAAAAAGAAAGAAAAGGAAACAAATTTTAAGCAGAAAATATAAAAACAAAAAAGAACAATAAAAGAACATTAATTAAAATTGAAAAATAATGTTTATCGTGGCTTGTAAATTTTTAAATATCAAAATTACATTTGAGAGCAAAAGTTTTCTATAAACGAGAAAAGTGTGAGAATAAACAGTTGATAAACACCGTATATTTATCTCAACATTGCAACAGAAAAATGAGACCTAACTTCCAACCAAATACTGAGAAGCTACATTACAGCGACAAAGTAACGACTTAAGCTCACTTGCCATATCAGAATCCGTAACACTGCAGTCTTTTTATTGTCTTCGTAAAAGCTGTACCAGGTGCATATGAATGGCCCTGTGTAGGGGACATTTTGATCACAAACATCCTTAGTATATGTCTCCATTGAGTAGCAGTTATTGTTATTATGAGAATAGTCTAAGAACATTTACTCAATTCGCGAATCAGTTCTGTAAAAGGACTGAAGAAATCCAGACAGAAGTTAGATGAATATCAAATGGAAAGATTGAACCAATTTTGATTACTTGCAATGTTGCCATATTTTTCTCTAAGATTTATTAATAATCATCAAAATATTTTCACATGAGCTACAATTTAATGAATGCAATCGGCAATTTAATGGTGCTAATTTATCCATACTCAAAACAAGATTAACTTAATTGCAGAAGACCTTATAAAACATGACATTAAAATTAATTGTATATACGTGAGTAAAGACTTTTTGGTTTATACTTGACAAAAAAGGTTCCATTAATGTTTGTGTATATTTCTGTGATGCGGTATATTTACATTATTTATATGTTTCGGACTATTGTCATCAGTTTTATTGCTAAGCCATGCATATTGTACAAACAATACAGTATATTCATTCAGAAAAATCTTCATTATCAGTCTCTATTGATTAGCGGGAATTTTTATTAGTCCAGGACATGTAGAAATTGGTTAGTTCCAGTGACTTGACCCAAAGACATATGGTTCATTATCATACTGCATCAGTTGTGAACACGTGACTAATATAGTTAAAGGGAGATAATTATATAGAGAGTAGACGTAGTATCGCACATGGAATGAGAATGATATATGACAATGATCGTTCTAAATGGTTTGGTTCGAGATTTCTAGCACGTAAAAAAGGCCTGAGTGTACAACAGCCAAAACGTAGTAATAATTGTTTTAAATATGAGAACATTGATCCGAACAATGTATTGAGAAGGATCTTTCCCCCTTGAAATATGCTTCAGATATTAATGCATCCCCCGCAGCTGTTTATTCTATCTGTATACATGTTTTCTCTACCTCTCTCTGTTTCTTGATATATATAAATATATATATATATATATTAAAATTTAAAATTTTAATCTTTTTGTTAAAAAAAAGCAGTAGCTTAATATTATAAGATTTGAATCTCATGAAAATTCAAATTAAATTCAAATCGATTAAAATTGTTAGTTTGAAACATTCACCGAATGAATGCATAAAATTCCGTTTCGTACCACAGACGAAAGATAATATATCAATCTATCTATCTATCTATCTATCTATCTATCTATCTATCTATATATATATATATATATATATATATATATATATATATATTATACAGCTCTGTTAATAAATTAAGCACTGTTTATTAACACCTGAAAAATGCAACTGTACATATGTGCATGCTCATGTGTCTATTTATTATTTTTCGACAATATATATATATATATATATATATATATATATATATATATATATATATATATACAAATTGCATATCTAGTATTATTAATAAACACATATTTTCAAGTACATGTGTTTGTATCGATATCCTTGCATATTACAGAAAATTTTAGATAAATCTCAACCGGTTTTATGTAATTAATATGATGCTATATTTATAAAGTGCTAAATATCAGAGGAGCGCCATATGCAAATATAATAGTGTGTTCTCTGATTGCCACACTAAGAGAGAGTGAAGGGTTCGTTGGCCATGCTTGGTACAAGGGCACGTCGAAACATAGTCGACTTCCCCGCTTTTAAAAATATCATCAGGTTGAATAAATGGTTGGAAAATAAATGTTTTGTTTGTAAAATAATTTGAATTTTATAAATAGAATGGAATACCAAAGATGTAAGTAGTAATATACTCAAATAGAAAGTGTATGTAAATAATTAATTCTTATGCCTTTAATGTTCAAAGGGAAAATGTAACTAGTTAAATGTTCAAAGAAATATTAGTAAGTAGCAGAATACGAATATGAAATTATTAATCAGGCGACTAATAAAGTTCTTTTTCCTTTTTTTTTTAAAGGTCTGCGAAAGAGTGATTTCTGAAGGTGAAGCAATAAAGGAAATTGTACTTACCGTACATTATTTGTTTAGGAGTCAGTTGACCTATCCTTCTTTTGTTGCTGTCGTCGGTGTCTTATTCTTTGTTGGCCGCGAGAATATTTAGGAATAGAGAAAAAGAAATAAATAAAATTGACACGAGTGAAGAAGAAAAACGAACGAAACGAAAATGTGTCCGTGTCGGCTTAAATTATCTTTTGTTACAATTTTACGTGTCGGCTGTGTGTGCTCACATTTGACTCTGTCTGCATTTACCGGTGAAGTGACATGATTAAATTACGGAATGTAGTCATGTGACAGGATCGAAAATGCATACCCTTTTCTAAGTGTTAAGAAAAATTGACGGAGATCATAGATCACTTTTCTATTTCCTATCCAATTAGAATCCAGAATCATAATTTTCACACCGACTTGTCTGGTTCTATTCCAAAATGTTATCAGCTTCTGTGATCCAATTTTGCTGGTGTGCAACTTTACTATTTGCGTTTTAACTAATTGCCAGATTATATAGGATTTATATCCTATAAACGATAGCCTGTTACATGCTGAAATATAATCATTCTGATCCATCTGAAGACCACATATTTGAATGAATGTTTCGAATGTTTTAAACTTATTTCATAAGAAATGTAACTTCTTCAAATATCTGTGAATTTGAATGATGTCAATTTAAAATCGTAGCAACAATTGTAATTACTTGAATGCAACCTCTGAAATCGGACGAAGAATTTATCGTTAAAGATATCTCGTGTAAAACGCGCATTAATTTTGAGTATATTTAGCAACCATATTTAGCTTAACATTTGCTTATTAATTCATACAGTTATTTTTGGCTGAATTTAAGAAGCTATTTAAATTATATTTCGAGAGAAAACCATTTACACACAATTTTGATCAAGCAATTGTCTACAATTCTTCAAAATTTTAAATGTCTCCTGTATTTTTAAGCTTAGACAAACTCGTGAAATGTTCATTCATTCCAGTGACTACTTCTCGTAAACGGATTAAAATCAGTATTATTTCGACTACTATTTGATAAATCATGCAAAAAAAAGAAAGGAATCATGCATCATAATGCGCTGTTTTGGCAGTAAAAACAATATATTTTTTAATAAGAAAGAGAGATAGACACTGTTGTCTTATTCGAGTTCTATATGAACACGCCCACACAGTGTTCATTTTAGTAACAGATGTCCAGAAAGACATTCGATATGTTCAAAATCTCATTACGAAAATTTAATTGACTACAAATATATTTTTGCATCTGTTTTAATGTTATTAATAGATTTTCTTAATGATATAGTTCATTAGAATTATTAGAAATTTGTCTTTAAATTGACTGTCATTCATGCAACAGATGGGGTACATATAGGAATTTTATTTTTGTGTATATACTTCACTATTTATTTCATGTCAAGATTATGTTAAGATTATCCAGTTTCCGTTGTAATTTTAATAGAGTTTTGTATTTTTCTAATGAACACGTAGACAACCTGTATTTCATACCAAGACAATTGAATCGTTAAGGTAGCCTAATATCTACGTAATTCTAATTTCTTTAAAAAAATGGATTTATATCCGTTACTAATCAGTTATTTCATTATAGCTCTATTTTATGTATAATCTATTATATATATATATATATATATATATATATATATATATATGTGTGCATCCAAAGACAGATCTGTTTCAATGTATCACAGTTCATCAGTACTCGTTAGACATCCGATTGTTTTTACCCAGGATTGAAATCCGACTGAATTTGGGTCAGTCTTCGAATCTACCTATATATATATATATATAGGTAGATTCGAAGACTGACCCAAATTCAGTCGGATTTCAATCCTGGGTAAAAACAATCGGATGTCTAACGAGTACTGATGAACTGTGATACATTGAAACAGATCTGTCTTTGGATGCACATATATATATATATATATATATATATATATATATATATATATATATATATATATATATATATATATAATTCATTTTTAGTACCATATAATAAAACCGATCTTCCCAATCCTGATGAATAGAGCGAGAAGCAGAATCAGCCAAGAGATAGGACAAGAACCGTGCGGTTTCGTCAATAACACTGAAACAATGGATGCCATATTTATTATTAGGATGCTCTCTGAAAGGGCAATACAAATGAAGAAGGACTTATACCAGTGCTTTATTAATTATGCGAAGGCTTGTGACAAAATACGCCACAAACCGCTTGTATACGGACAGGATATGAATTCAGCAGGTATACAAAGATAGAGAGGGGCTTAAGACAAAGATGTGTCTTTACACCGGAACTGTACACCGAAGATATTTTGATGACCGTAGTAGTTATACCTGGATTTGTAATTGGAGGACACAAATTTAAACAACATAAAGTACCAGATGATACAGTACTGATAGCAGACAAGGTAAATAGTACAAAACCTCCTACAGAAAGTAGCTGAGGCGATTGATAACAAAGGACTATAAATAAACTACAAGAAAACCGAATGCATTATCAACAGTAAAAGGGTAGCACAATATGCCAAATACAGGTCGCTGATACGAGAATCAACTAGGTATAAAAATTTAAATACTTGGGAAGTGTTATAACAGAATTCGGAATGTGCGACACAGAGATACGAAGACGAATTGGCATGGTGAAGGAAGCATTCCAGAAGTTGAGTAAAGCATTAAGAAACAGAACAATTTTGCTAGAAACAAGGAAGACGTACTGGATTGGTATGTGTTGTCAGTTCTTCAACATAGCAGTGAATGCTTGACAATATCATCAAAGATGAAGGGAAAACTTAAAGCAATTGAAATCTGGTTCTACAGAAGGATGCTGTGAATATCTTGGATCGAGCATGTGGGCAATGATAAGGTCTTAAAAATGATGGAAACAAAAGATAAATTAATAATGAGCATCTGAAGTTCCTGGGACACGCAATAAAGAAAGTGGATTTGGAGAACGTGATACTAACAGGCCAGAAAGAGGGGAAAAGAGACATGGGAAATTAACGAATAACATATTTGAAGTACCTAATCAGGTGGATGATGGAACGAGGGTTGCATGATGTAACAGGAGAACTCATGCTAACAGCCACCAGGGATAGGTATACGTGGAAAGCCATGATCGCCTACGTCCTGAAGGAACAGGACACATAGAAGTAGAATGCCATATTGAATACGGTAACAAGTATTACAGAAATAGTTACATGTTATTTATTCTGTATGTTATATTTCTTTATAACATCATCAAAATTTTTGCGTATTATACACCGACAATAATAAATAAGCTCTTAACATATTTAAATAGTTATTCCGCAAAGTGTTTTTAACTAATTGAAGCATATTTTACGAACATTTTTGTAACTGTCACTTAGCAATATTTGCTATGATTGTCATGGTTAATTCTTTATTACAAATGGCTTATTGTGCAAACAAATTAATGAATATTTCATGATGAAAAACTATTTCATTCTCTTCATCAATCTAATTAGAGAATTACATATTGATATGTGATGTCGATAATATTGAAAGTTTTGGAATAAAAGACATGAAAGAGATATATAATTTTTACGATATTTTACATGTCTGGTTCATGATTTTGCAAAATATAACAAAACCAAAAAAAATATGAATGGTTGAAATGCCTTTAGCTGCGGAAGACTATATAAAATCTAAATTGCCACGCGTAAGCATGTTCTTGTTTTGATCACTGACAGAATAAAGTGGCGCCTCCACGAACGAAAACTGTCGTCTGGTTGACACAAATAAAAGATGTTTTACGGGAATTTTCCTTGCCAAGAAATCCAATTATGAAAGTAACGATGGCACATCTGTACTTTTATTGGAATTTGTATCTAAATAGATGTTGGAAAGAGATCAAACAGAAATTGCAAGAAATTTAATCAGAGCAAATGAACACTAGAAATTGCGTGATATTCTAGTCATTGGAAATGCCGCTGACCATCATATCTGTTCTTAATTCCCAGACAGTCAGCAGCCTCAGCAATTTTGTCGCTGTCTTTACCACCAAAGCAAATGTGAAGTAACATAAATTGATAAATATCAATGCTTTTATTATTCATAATAATTTAATGTATCGATTTTTTCATTGTACTTACCTCCAACTAATTTTTATATAAAATATGTCTATTACAATCGTGAAAATACTAAAGCTCTATCTAGAGTAAAACATACCTGATTTGCAAGTAGGTTTCTAGCGGAGTTTAGTCTTATTTTCTAAATTTACTTCTTAGTAAATATAAATATAAAACTAAATCTAAACTTATTTATAAATGGAACTCTCTCTCTCTCTCTCTCTCTCTCTCTCTCTCTGTGTGTGTGTGTGTGTGTGTGTGTGTGTGTGTGTGTGTGTGTCCGTTACCTATAGACTCCGATAAATATGGAAAATCGATAATCGAAAAAATCGGGTTATAGAAGGAGTGGTCCGATTTTAATTAAATTTGATTTACTCATAGACAGACATAAGAAACGATATTCTCAAAGTTTCACGGTTGCTGTTCTTACAATAGTGCAGAAAATCTATCATATATATATATATATATATATATATATATATATATATATATATATATATATATATATAAAAGTCAAGATATTTGTGTGTGTGTCTGTTTATCTGTCTGTATGCCTGTATTTTTTTCAGCTCTTTTATTTTAGTTTTGGTTTGAGTTTGGCTCTGAGTAGGTATAATTGTAGTTCTTAGTCTCAGCCATGATACCATTTACTCAGAGGACTTATTTAGCTTTCAAAATTCAGTATATGACGAAAAACACTTATTTGATATCGACACAAGGAAGTCAAAATTTGACTTACAGTCATTCATTTTTCTTTCAGTCTAAGTTTTCGCTTTAACTGGAAACAACTATTGCATTTCAGTTTTTCGTGCCAACGCCGGGCTATACTGCTAGGATATATATATATATATATATATATATATATATATATATATATATATATATATATATATGAGTATTTTGAGAATATTTTCAGGTAGTCAATATCCTTAAGAATACAAATCTGTGAACGCTACTAAAGAAATGAATTTAGCAAATATTTATCATTAAGAAATATTTAGTAAGGAATACCCCATCATTACTGGAAAAATAATAAAAAATATTCTATTTGATTGTTATGATTTTTGTGAAGTGTTTTCATAAGATAAATGTATTATAAGTTTCAAATAAAGTAAAAGTCATTACTCTGAGAAGTATCCAGCGTTTTTAAAGACAGGAACTACACAGAATATCTTCTAACATGCAGGGAAACTAGAAGAAGAGTGGCCATAGTTTTAGAGATTTCAGAGGACAGGAAAGATTTCAGGAGCATATTTTTTTTGCATGAAGACGGAAATACCGTTATCTATGCTTGCTGTATGTGGGTCAAGCATAGAGATTACATTAGAAACTAATGAGGGGTTATGTATAGGTCATTCTGTTAACCTCAGACAAATGAAATATGGAGTTAGGAAACCTGTGAAAAAAGCACTCGTTCATTGTCAGCTGTGGCTGTGAGGGCCTCAAATTTATTTGATCGAGTATATATTTTGTTTAACACACTTTTTCAGAACCGTAAATAAATTTGAAGCCCAATTTGCAGACTGTTATAAGCTGCTTCAATCTATCAGGAAATAACATCTTAGCATCATTTAGGATCTTCTTGCACTCCTTACGAGCAGAGACAGAAAGTTTTCTATTACAGTCAGACGTCTCTTGTGGTAATAGAGACCGAGCAAGCAGGAGAGAACCAAGGGGATGAACGAGGAACCATGGTGATTTTGAGGCTGAGCTTAAATTCACAGTGTGCTAGGATGTCTGGAGACTTTACTTTAGGAATGTTTTTGCACTGCTTGACATGAAGAATCAATTCCAGATTTTATCTGAGGGTGGAGAGGCATAAGAGATGCCAAGGAGACGAAACATTTCATTCAAATTTTGGTCAAAATGGAAACTGCGGAACGACTACATAATCGCTCTTCGATATTCTGCTGGTAGAAAATGGAGTGGGAGTGGTGGGAGATATTAAGAGACGACACAGCCTGAAACGAGTTGCCAATAATGCAGACCTGCATAGAATATATAGGCATGATTCAAGAACAGTTGTGAAGTAGAGATCTTGCATGGAAACTTTTTTATTAATATTGAAGCTTGTGGAGAAATTCACAAGTGGAGTGAGAGATGAGTGATTGCAAAGATCAGAATATAGATGCCAGCAATATCAGTGACAGCTCAATATCCAAAATATGGCATGGGGTGTACGGAAGTCACCGTATGCAAATATATTAGCAACCATTAGATAAGAAATAGCGTTATCTCTATTATCAGAAATTTTCTCTAGCGTGGAACAGTCAGGGGAGAATGGGGAGAGGTAAAGAAATAAAAAATGGCTGAGTTCAGTAGAAAATGACAGAGGTACATGTATGCATGATCTGGAAATTTAAAAGAAATCACCCTAGCCAAAGGGAGACGATTTTGACATAAAACCTCGAGCCATGCATGTAGACACGGGTGTTTTACCTAACCAGGAGAAGGTAACTTGGGATCGAGAAATCAGAGGTGGTGATTGTGAGGCTGCTTTATGTTAACAGAGGGTTACGTTGTCTGGAGTTATTTACTGCTGGAAAATTTCGAAACTGCAAATGTTGGTACGTATAATGTGGATGTTAGAAAAAGAAATAAATTATTGAGCTAGTTTAGATTTGTATCTTTGATTAGGAATATTTTTTGGGTTATTTTTGTACGAAGAAGTCTCGAGTAGTTGAAGCAGGCGTCCATCTTCTGTAGTAGGGGAACTGTCGCAGACTGCAACATAAGTGGCATTAGGCTCGCCCACAGAATGCTTGCAAGGAAATCTATCTATGCGTTTCATGGCATTGCAAGTACCACGGTATTATGATCAGAGTAGCTGCTCAAGACGCTAACTAGGTGTAAGCCTCCTAATTAACAGAATAATTTAGCAATCAGAAATCTGCCAACCTGGTTCATTTAATATGAAAGGACCTTGAGAACATTCACACACATCACAGAAAATTCGCATGTGCCCCACTATTAAAGCCTGAAGAAAAAAAGCAAATCGGGAATCTCTTTGTAAATGGGAAACAAAGGATTAGTCTCTATTTCTGTTCAAGGGATGAGTAAGGATTATGAACAAGCCGATACAATTTCTATCTACTCCATCTTAAAAAATATTAAGTTTTAATCGGAGTCCGGGTCAAAAGAAAATGAAATGTTAATATCAAAAAGAGACTCATGAATGAAAATTAAATTACACAATATTTAGTATACTTAGGGAAATTAGAAACCTGTTTATAGTGGAAGCGACTTCACTTGAATTTAGGACATTGACTGTTAATATAATTTTGATTAATCCGAGGTTTACTTCGAATAATTAAAAAATAAAACAAAAAATAACTTCTTTTATAATTGGCATCCGAAATATGGCGTTAATAATGAAGACAGAAGCTTTCTGTGAATCTCAAATTCGCAGAATTTCATTGGACTATTATTTTCTAACATTACAGTGGGTAACGCAAAAGAAACCTATTAGTCGCCCACCTCAATTTTGGTCCCTCTTATACGTATCGAGTCTCGCCACCTCACTCTCCTCCATAAAAGCAGTTACACTTGCGTCTTTTTCTTTCTTTTATCTTTAACGTGACGTTAGCAGAGATAGCATACTTTCTATCTCTTCGAGGTAAGTCTACATTACTACTACAACTATTAACAGGTCAACCATCCTAGAAGATCTGTGGTGTGGAAGGCAATGAAAGAAAAAAAAACATTAAAAAATCGATAGTTAAATTAGGAAGATTGTAGACTTATAAATAGAGGAGGAGAATTCATTCTAAATTAGAATTTAAACAGTCACTAAAGATAATTTTAATTAGTTCGTGGATTACCTGGAATAAAGAATTTAGATTTTTAAATTGGCAACTCAATCAAAATATTTTCTTTGAAATAAACCAACCAATATTGCTACTGCTAAAACTAATTACTAATCTTCTCTGTCCTGTAGAGGTTATAAGAATGTGACCTTGAAGATTTGGTGTGGTTACTTATTTATATACGTGTTGAGGTTCAGCATTAAAAAAGGTCTTTGCGATAATAGTGTCTGTATCATAACTTCTATTCGAACTTCGTGAACCGGCCACGTATAATCATAATCAAAGCACTGTACCAAATATCAAAGACGTCACTTGAAGTCATTAAATTGCATTAAAAACAAAATTAGGTAGCATAGGCCAATCTGAAAGGAAATGATATCATATTGAAAATGTTGACTTTCTGCTATATTACAAAAGAATGGAAGTCATCACTAATCAATAATGAAAAGAATTGTTTCAGGATATAATTTATGCATAAAAAGTGAACGTTTTCCCGGTTGTTTAATAATGGATCCCTTAAGTTTTCACTTAAAATGTCTAATATTTTTTTAAATTATTTCACCCCAAGCAAGGCATTCGACTGCCACTATTGTGCATGGGGCTACATAGGGGAAGTTAAAGAGGAGGAGTGGTTAGGTGTAGGAAATGTCAGAAGGAAGATGATAGATGTGTAAGGATACCGAGGATGAGGGTTGGGCAGATGGGAAGAGTATTTGAAAGAATGGGAGCGAGTTAGTGTGTTAGGCGGTATCTATTGACCTTACATTTAAACTCCTGGAGATTGTAGCTGTCGTGGAAGTAATTCTCGTTCCTAGCTGATATCTAACATGCACAACGCGCTACAGAAATCCTATGTCATTCCAACAAATAACGAAAACAAAAAATAACTAGTCATGCACACCCACAAAATCGGATCAAAATAACTGAAATCTTTTTAGAAAAAAACAAACCAAGTCAAATTTCATAAGCCGGTGTAAAAAAATTAAGATTCTGCATCACGATTTGTCAGGAAATATCAAAAGGATCTATGACACCTCTCAATTTTCTTAACACCTAACAAAAAGAAAAATAACGTGTTTGCGGTTGAAGAAGATCTCGTGATATGATTTCACTAATTATCCAGAACACGACCGGCCAAATCAATTCAATTGGAAAAGGGATCTGATAAGGACATCGACACAAAAAAAGTAGAAATTTTAAGGCGCCGAAACTCTCATGTCTCGTCGACATATATTCGTTCATCCTATCCTTTTAAATTGTCATTCTTAGCCTTCAATCACACGCATCAACGAAACAACGACAACAAAAGACATCTTCAACTGATTCCTAAGATCAAATGTCCGATGAGTATATTTTTTATTTATTGCTTTACCTTCCTTTTCACTTTCTCGCCGCCCATAAAAAAGACAGGAACACAGTTTTCTTTACTATCCTATTAATATTTGCATCCACACAACTAGGAATGCTACTTACAACTCCGGATATTTTCTTCTTTTATCTCGACACTAAACTATCTTTTTGAAAATTTAATTAGTAATTTGATTTCCTATACATTTGATATTTTTCTATTCAGCTAATAAAATTATACTTATTTTATAAACAAAATATTTATAGTCTTTCAAACTGGTGATATTTTAAATTGTGAATAGTTCGGATGGGGTTAGCACAAGGCTAATTTAATAAACATCACCTAGGCCCCTACATTACTAACTCAAAACAGGTACGTCATTCAAAGTTGATAGTTACAAAATGAGACTGTTTTAAATGCATACAAGGGGAAAAAGCAAAATTATATCTGCATAATATGAGGATAGAAAACCCTTGAACCTAGAAATAAAATGGTCATGTTTGTTGCAATCGGTGAAACAATTTCACAGGTATTTTTTTCAAAATGCAATTTGAAGCTTTCTGCGTGATGCTAACATAAAAGTATTAAGGATTCCTCGGCTAAATATGTCTAATCTCTAGGATTCTATTTATGAAGGCGTGAACCTTTTGAACAAAGGAATATTGTTTGATAGAACATCTGCTATTAATATGACGATAGAATAGCACTGTTGCAAGTTGTAATAAGCATGTATAGATAAATAATAATAGTTGGATTAGACATTGGCTCAATCACTTTTTTCTGTTTTTCCATTGGATACAGCAACAATAAATCCCACATAATGTAGAATATTATGAATATTTGCTAAAAGCATGAACCTATCCTAACTACTTTATAATATAGAGATAAGTGTAAGTTTAATGATGACTTTACAAAGAAATTATTCCGAACAAACGGCCATATAAGAGTAGAATAGAGGAAGGATGATTACAGTTTTTACACAGTTTTCTTAAAAATTACTTCATTGAGATTCATTGTAAATGACTATCATACAGGGCATAAAATTAATATTAAAATATTCTCTCTGTATACAATACTCAATAATCCTTCACTATTTTCCAATAATATCTAATGGTCAACATGCCAAATGTTTCAAAAGCATCACATTACTACTACAGTCATTGGTTTTACAGACAATGAATTCATTACAATTTTTAAGACATAAAATGCAAAAAAAAAAACATTTAGTCAGGGATCACTGCAGAAAATAAATTTATTAATAAATAAATAGGAAATCATCAGTGAAATAATTTTCGTATAAAGTCTGGGTGTCCATAATAAACTGCACAAAGGAACACTGGTTACATTGATAAAAATGCAAAAATAATCTCCCGTTTTCTGTTTGGTTTAGACGTAGTCTAAAGGAGATATTAATTTAATATTTTTTTTAATCGTTTCACCCCAAGCAAGGCATTCTACTGCCACTATTGCACTTGGGGCTACATAGGGGAAGGTAAATAGAAAGAGTGGTAAGATGTAGGAGGGGGTGATAGGTAGTTGGGAAGATTGGAAGAGTGTTTGAAAGAATGGAAGCGAGTGTGTTAGGAGGTGTCTATTGACCTTACATTTAAACTCCTGGAGACTGTAGCCGTCGGGGAAGTAGTCATGTGGAAGGGAATTCCACAGTCGGGAAGTACGAGAAAAGAAACTGTTGGAGTAGAAGTTGCGGTTGCATTTTATCGGTTTCACTGAAAAAGGGTGGGATCTAGTTGCTAATCTAGTATGTCGTGTAAATTCGAACCTAGGGGGCACCAGTGATCTAAGTTCATCGGAGCAGAAGCCATGGAAGTATTTATAGAAGAGACACAGGGAATCCACGTCGCGCCGGTGAGAGAGTGACTGCAGCCGGTCTGCCAAGTCAATATCGATCATATTACAGACCCTCCGCTGTACCTTGTCGAGAAGCCCGAGGAGAATAGCAGGAGCACCCGAGCAGATATGGCAACAGTATTCAATGCACGGGCGGATGGTAGATTTATATATGTGCAAGATAGATTTAGACGGAAAAAACTTCCGGGCCCTACACAGAGAACCGACTTTCATTGCAGCGGATTTAGCAATGGATTCGATATAGTCATTCCACCTGAGGTCCGCTGAAAGTGTGAGACCAAGGAGGCGTAGTGTTCTACTCTCTGGGAGGCAAGCCTGGTCCATGCTAATGGGAGGTAGGTGCGGTTGTCTATGAGGGTTAATTGATAGTAGCTTCGTTTTAGAAGCATTAAAATTTACGCTAATGCTGGAACATGATTGTTTGAATGGTCATCAAGCGAACTTTAAACTCTCTCACGCGCGTACATATACACACGCGTCGATCTCACACAGACATACACACAGTTTTTACGCACGCACACATAAACCCAAACAAGCATAAATTCACAGCTACATTCTTTGTATTGGCTGTTCATTTCCTGTGTGTACTAATAAAGTTAGATTTGTTGCTACACAGTTCTTTGCTTAAATTTAATTGTTTTGTATATTTATGAAATATTTTATTTATTTATTTTTTCAGAATAGCCAAAGCAGGGCAACCACTATTTCGGAGAGGTGGGAGAGTAAATGAGAGAAAAACTGTATATAGACGATATTGAACAAATGGTAAATGATTATATGGTATTTAATAAGATAATACATGAAATTTGAAGTTGCTTTTTAACATTTTGTTGCATCTTAGTTGCAATTGTAACCTTTCTCTAACCTTTGTTTCATGCTGGTTACAATTGCAACCAATATGCAACAAAGGGTTAAATTTTGGGAGATTGTTTGTATCAATGAAGCAAGAAAACAATAAGAAGTTTTACACGCGGGAACTGCGAGGAAATAAACTGTTTGAGTAGAAGAAGAAATTATATTTAAATATTTTAACCGTAAATGTTGGGACCTAGATGCCAAACTAGCAGTATACTTAAATTTAAGTGGGCTGGACATCAGCGATAAATGTTCAAGAAGAGTTTTTTTTTACTGTATCACATCAACACATTCATAGAAAAAATGTTGACTTCCACATTACACATAAGTGAAAATCAAATTTTTCCGCAATACTATCTAAACAGAATGGAATCTTTAATATTTTCAACCATAACTCTCCATGGCTGTTATATATTGATGAATTTACTTTTGCTGAATATAGACAATTCATTAAATTTTTTTTATGGATGTTTAAAATGTTATCTTCAAAATATTTGCATTTTTTTAATTAATCATTTCACTGCAAGCAAGACAGAACTACCGCTGCTGAGCAGGGATGATTACAGTGTGAAAAAAAGCTTCTTAGATGGATCCGAGAAAGATGTTAATCAAGTCTATAGTATATGGCTATTGATGTTGCATTTAAAGTTTTGAAGATTGTAACTTTCAGAGAAGTTAGCTAACTGAAGGATTATCCATGAATATGAAACGCGAGAAAAGAAACTGTTAAAGTAGACGTGAGAATATATTTTAATATTTCGGCCTTAACTGGGTAGGATGTTAATACCAAACTAGTAGCACGGGTACATATATGTGGTCAAGGAAACAGCTTGTAGAATTCTTAGATAGCAACAGCCAGTAATCAGTCGAAGTTGAAACTGACAGCTCCGAGTTGCTCAGCAAATTGTTTGTCGTTTATATAACAGCCATGGAGATTTCACTCTGCTATTTAGTCACGTCTATTCTGTAGGTTCTGATTGGCTGATGATCCCAGTGTGGGTATTGTGCTTAGTAAATATCAGCACAATATCAACCATATGGGGAGAGGAGAAAAGGACATGTATTAAGTTGCAACTCTGTTTATTTCTGTATGCCACCTGGAAGCTTGTGAAGGTGAGTCTCATACATGTGAAGGTGAGTCTCATACACTTAATTGTTCACAGCTGAAAAATATTTAGTTAGAGTACTTACCATGAAAATCCTTTTTTTAATCATTTCACCCCAAGCAAGGCATTCCACTGCCACTATAGCGCAGGGGGTTACATAGGGGAAGGTGCTGAGAGAGCGATTAGATATAGGAAATGTCAGAAGGAGGGTTATAGACCAGTAAGGAGGTACATAGAAAGGGTGTTTGAGTGAATGGGTGCGAGTTAGTTTTTTAGGAGGTGTCTATTGACCTTACATTTAAACTCCTGGAGGTTGTAGCTGTCGGGGAAGCAAGTATGCGGAATGAAATTCCACACGGGGAAGTGCGAGAAAAGAAGCTGTTGGAGTAGAAATTGCGGTTACATTTTATCGGTGTCATTGTAAAAGTCTTGGACCTAGTTGCTAATCTAGTATCTCGTGCGAATTCGTACCTAGGAGCCACCAGTGATCTAAGTTCATCGGAGCAGAAGCTGTGAAAGTATTTATCGAAGAGGCACATGGAAGCCACGTCACACCGGTGAGAGAGTGACTGCAGGTGGTCAGCCAAGTCGGTATCGATCACATTACAGATTCTCCGTTGTATTTTGTCAAAGACCCCGAGGAGAATAGCAGGGGCACCCGACCAGATGTGGCAGCATTATTCAATACACGGGCGCATGGTAGATTTATATATGCGCAGGATAGATTCAGACGGAAAGAACTTCCGGGCCCTGCACAGAGAATCCTCTTTCATAGCAGCGGATTTAGCAATGGATTCGATGTAGTCATTTTACTTGTGGTCCGCTGAGAGTGTCAGGCCAAGCAGGCGTAGTGTTTTACTCTCTGGGAGGCAAGCCTGTTCCATGCTTATGGGAGGTAGGTGCGGTTGTCTATGGCGGTTAATTGATAGCAGCTTCGTTTCGGAAGAATTGAAATTTACGAGCCATTTCTTACCCCAATCCTCCACGGATTGGAGGTCCTTTTCCAGCTCGGCAGAGAGGTTCGGCTTGTCGCCCACACCAGATTTTTGATCGAGTAAACTGTGGTGTCATCGGCGTACATGCCTACTTGGGATGTTATTTCATCGGGAAGATCATTGTTCTAGATCAGAAAGAGCGTAGGACATAGGATAGAGGCTAGAGGGACACCCGCGTTTGTAGGGTAGTTCTGAGAGCCATGTCCGTTTAATATCACCTTCAATGTGCGGTTAGAGAGGAATGACTGAATTAGGTCCAGTTATACCGTAGCTTTGCAGTCTCCGTGGAAGGCCAGTATGCCAGACACTGTCGTATGGTTTAGAGATATCCAAGTCACCGGTGCGGGCTTCACCATTCTTGTCGAGAGCCTGGTATATATATACTCGGTGATGGTAGTTGTAGAAAATTCAGAATAAATCCGCATCACGTCTGTCATAAATAAATCGAAAACATTATTACTATAAAATCATTTACAAGGCAGTCTGCACAATTTAATGCACAAAATAAACAACATGTGCCGAAATAAGTCGACCAACCGGCACCAATATATTTAGCTTCCATTCGCCTGACTAATGTTGCATGGACACACTTCACTTTCTGTTACTATTCTGATATATATTTTCTCCCTCTTTTATTTTCAATATGCATTGTTCCAAGCGAACGAAGATTAATTACCTTATTACCTCATGTGTATTTCCAGATTTCTCGCTTCCCTTTCTTTATTCTGATCGTAAGAGGTTTGAATACATAACGTAACTTAAATTTTCTTAAGGGCTTAATCATATTCAGGCATAAAAAATGAAGAGTGATATATTAACATAGCAACTGGTGGTTGGAAATTTCTATGGCGCGCATGAAAGGCAGGCAAATATAATTCTTTGGATTTAAATAGTGCATAGTACTTGCTTGGCGCCGTAAAGTTGTAAATAGCGTTGACTTCTGCCGCAGAGAAAAGCCTGTCAGTGAGATTCAAAGGAAATATATATAAGAAAAAGAAATAACCACGCTGAACCGAAGAAAAAGGTCAAGACGAAGGAAATAAAATTATAACATTGTTCAAGTCGAGTGGTAGAGTCGTACTGATATGACTAGGAGGCACGTGAGTGAGAACGGAATATGAGGACTAAATTTATTTTACCGACGTTGAAAAAAAAAAGAAAACTAGATGTGTTCTGTTTATTTTAACAGAAGTATAGACTTTTGCGCGTATATTCAGGCTTACTATTAGGAAAATACGATTATAATGAATGCTAATAAGAAATGCAATATTGTATTAAGTTGTTTTAGTGAATGCAATAATTGTCGTACATTCCACAGCGAAATATAGTGTTTAAATAGCAATTGATAAAAATACAGTAATTTTCTTAGCTCACTGGTCACCCTATATATGAATTTCCTCGAGCCACAAGATTAGAAACTAGATCGCACCCTTTAACTGTAACACCGATACATTGTAAAAGCTAATTCTACTCCAGCAGCATTTTGTTTTCTCGCACTTTTCCCCTATGGAATTCCCTTCCGCATACTTACTTTCCCGACAGCTACAATCTTCAAGAATTCAAATGTAAAGTTAATAGTCATCTCCTGTCTCACTAACTTACATCATCTCTCTCGTGCTTTTTTCTCCGTCCACCCCACTCTCATCAGTATTCACTTCCTTCAAATACACTCTTTCTGACACAACCTGTAATCTGTCACATTTCTCCTATGTAACCTCCTGCACAACAGTGACAGTAAAACGCCTTGCTTGGGACCACAAGATTATTAAAAAACAAACAAAAAATAAACATGTTAGATAGCTGTGAGGTAAGATGTAATGGTTAGTGAGCGTGTCTCAATTACATTAGTGAATACTCAATATAATTACGGCTCAGTGATTTTGACCACGTGTCACTACAAAGTTATACATTTCATGTGTGTGGATATGTATGCAAAAATATTTTATGCTTTTTCATTTTTTTAAAATTTTATTCTCGAGCGATGCCAATGATATTTTATCTGCCTTTTATAAACACTTATTTATTAGAGGAATTGGGTATCTTCATATGTTTAGTGTTATTCGTAGTTCCTCTAAGCGTATTTTACGAAGGGTTTCTTTAGCTAATTTCGTCGTACTATGGAGGAAGGGATGAATTTTAGACAACTGTTTGTAGGGGCCTCGTTGTTGCTTGGTAAATTGGCCTCGTGTCAAACACGTCCGAAGTCCCCACAATTTAAATATCAGAAGGATAGATGTAAAAATGTGAAATTGTGAAATATTTCGTGTGTACATTAAAGGAAAGATTTATTAACAGAATGATAAAATTGTAAGTAAACAAATATGAGTGATATTTTGTTAATGGAACAGTATAACATACTTTTGAAAAGAAAAATGTTCATTGTGAAAAAGCAGGCAGTTTTGTAGTAAAAATTGTTCAAAGAGAAATATAAGTATTTAAAAAGGCCTCACAAATTTAGAGTTCATGGTAGTGCAGAGCTGATTGAGAATTCTTCTTATGTTCTTTCCTCTTTTTGGTAGATCGAAGATAGAGTTAGAGTGAAGGTAAAACAAATAAAGAAATTAAAATTAACGCGTCCTGTCGTTGTTGCTCTTTCGCGGCGTGGAGGGAAAACGAAAAAAAATAATGTTGTGCAGGGGGCTGCATGAATGTAAAAGATTAATTAGAAAAGTGTGAGGAGTACAAACTAGTTAGAAAGAAACAATAGAAAGCTGAGAAAGCAGGTGCGATGACCGATACAAAGGTGGAGAAAAAGGGAAGGTTATACGGGGGTGGGGAGAGAGCTAGAGTCCAGTGGTTAGTAGATGAGTATTGACTTTGCATTTCTGGAGGTTGTAGCCGTCAGGAAAGCAAGAATACGGGAGCGAGATCCACAGGCAGGAAATGCGAGAGAAGAAGCAGCAGGAGTATAATTGTCGTCTGCATTTGGCTAATCTGACTGTGAATGGGGGGGACCCAGTTACCAGTCTGGTTGCACGAGTAAACACCTGTTGAGGAGGCATCAGTGACTTAAGTTCGTCTGAGCAGAAGCCATGAAAGTATTTATAGAACAGACAAAGGGTGGCCATATTTCGACGATGGGGAAGTGGCTGCAGTCGAGACTCTCCTTTGGAGCCTGTCAAGAACACTGAGGAGAAGGGCAGGGGCATGGTTGACTTGTATATATGCAGGATGGATTCAGGCGGAAAAAACATCCTGGAGCGACATAGTGACCCAACTTTCTTAGCAGTAGATTTTGCTATGGATTCAATATAGTGGTTCCATTTGAGGTCTGAGGACAGGGCAAGTCCGAGGAGGCGTAGTGTACTACTCTCCGGGAGAATCGCTTGGTCCATGCTCATGGGAGGCAGGAGCGGTTGCCTGTAATGGTTGACAGACAACAGCTTGGTCTTAGATGAATTGAAGTTGACAAGCTACTTCTTGCCCCAGTTCACCACAGAGTGTAGATCCCGTTCAAGGTCAGCAGCGAGATTATGTCTGTCCGCCACGGGAGTATATTGTAGTGTCATCTGCGTAGATGCCTACTTGGGACTTGATCTCATCTGGGAGGTCGTTGATGAAAATAAGGAAGAGCGTCGGGCCGAGGCCGTCGCTATATATTACCAAGGCCGAAGCGATGAAATGTAACCTCACGGTAGTAGAGTCATGAATTAGCGTAGCAGCCGTGTCTCTCACTTCATGACAATGTTGATAATCACAAAGTCGTTTTTTTAATAAAGATTTTAAAACTTTAAAATGTAACAAGAAAAATAAGAAAGACACATGTTTTTGATTTATGCTGGTTTTATTAATTTTAATTAAAAATAAGGAAAACAATAATTAATAAGAAAATATAAACATTATTGTTGACTACTGACTGTCGGTCGTGTTTGTAAATAAACACAGTTTTTAAGACAAAACTTTTCGTTTATTCGTCTAAATTCTAAAAATTTAACAAACACTGCTTAAATTTCATATCTTTAATTTAATTATGAAAAATCACAATCACTTGTTTTAACTGCAAAAATTTTAAAATCAGAATCACTCAAATATAGCAATCAAGCAACCATTAGAATTTAGGAACAAACAAGAAGCAACAATAAATAAGCAAATAAATTAAAAATATTAAAAAATGCAACAAATAAAATTCAAGCAAATTAATTCAAACTAAATAAGTTAAGTTATTGTTTTTTAAAAATCAAGCTTATAAAAGTCTTTTTTATATCTCAAAATTCAGTTGAATGTTTGAATTTTTCATTTTTTAATTAACTTCTTACAAGTAATATTATTTTCCTTGCTACAAAAATTATTTAATAATGCATTAGAAGAGGTCCAGATAATCATTTTTTTTCAATGCTGTGACCTTCACCACATGAGTCAAAATGAAAAAGAAGTTCATCATTAGTCAAAACATCCAATGTTATGTACATAGACAATTTTCTTTGATTCACTGAATGAAGAAAAGAAGGATTCTTTACAAGTCTATTAATAACAATATAATTGTATAGTACTAAATTTGTTGTTACATCATTGGGATATAACAGAGAACCTCTATTAATTCCTTGAAAATAACTGTTTATATCAGGTCTCTTCCTGATACTAAACTTTTACAACTATAACATTTACATTTTTTGTAACGGCATAACAGCAATAAATAATTATGAATCGAACGAATTAACGATAGGATAGCTAAATCTGAAATAGATTAGATTTTTAAAAACGTCTTGAGAACTTTTAATCCAATAGATTTATTAATATCATCAAATTGTCTTTAGGGAAATTCTGCTAAAAACAACTGAGTTCGAATTTTAAAATAATATTTTGAAATATTTTGATTGAATCCATTGTTAATCCTACTGGATGAAATGAAAAGATAATTTTTTACCTTAAATAAATACACGTAAAAAATCCTAGGATATTTGGTAATTCAATTACATTTTAAAAATATTTTAATTATAAAAAATGAAAAAAAAAGAAAATTAATGTATCTATTTCATTTATGATGTTAAAAAAAATCATTTTTTTGCAAAACTCTTTTTCGGTTAATGTTTTACTTACTAATTATTTTTTTAAGGATTAAAAACCCTAAGCAAACTATAAAAGATTTATTCTTCAGTTAAAATTCTAATTTTTTTATTTCCAATTTTTTCTATGGATTAATATCGATAATTAACTTCTGATTATCAAAACTAGGAAAAAAATGTTTGGAAAATATTTTTTGAGGGTGTTCATTTTGTGCTAAATATTTTCTAAAAATTAAATATTTTAAAAATTAGGTTTTAAAATTCAAGTGTGGTTTGATTTAGGCCTGTATGTTTCAAATAAATTAAAAAATTATTCAGAAATAATAGTTTTAAACAAAGATTAAAACATCATTTTCATGTTTTAATTTTCGGTAATAGTGATTTCTTGACTTTTGCAAGGAATAATTTCACGGAGTTTTCAAATAAAAAACCTTAAAAATAAAACAAATTCTTTTAAAATTAACTAAAAAATAAATTTTGTAGTTTTTGTTAATACAGGAAAAAGAATAAAAAAAAATTAATTCAGGAATATTTTTTCATGTTTAAAACGATTCATAAAGTTGTAAGTATAGAAAAGTTAAGTTAAGTAAGATTTTACTTTCTATTCTTAAGAATTTTTAAACAGTTCATTGAAAAGATAACATTATTTTCTTAAATAAAATATCAATAAAATATTAATTTAAATATTTTTAGAAAATATAATGTTTAACAACTTTTTCGACTTCAGATTAAGTTTTAAAACATTTCGAAAAAAAACAAACTTGCGAACGAATAGCCATAAATTTTATTTTTTTTAATTAAGATATTTTTAAGATAATTTTTATTTCAATTTTATTCAAAGAAATAAAAATAATATCTTATTTTATTATATTAATTTAAAAGATATATCATAAACAAAGTGCTTTCTTTCTTGTGCTACGGCAAAACTAAATTTTTAGCAAATTTTGATTTTAGCGACTGTTGAAATAAATGGTGATAAAATTTTAACTACTCACTTTGTTAAATGGACTTGTAGTAAAATTCTCCCTTTTAATGGCATGTTTCCATTTATCAAATAAATGTTTATTTTTTGGAAACGATGAACTTTCGGTCCATTTTTATAATTCCCTTTGCAATTTGGTTCTGAAAATAAGTTAACGCTCAACGGACGCCGGGTAGTATAACAACACTACTAAATGTGACGTGAGCAAGTCAACTTTAATCATAGAACAGGCCTGGTAATATAGCGACGGCCTCGGTCGGGCCCAGGATAGAGCCCTGTGGGACACCAGCATTCGTGCTGTAGTACGAAGAGGCACGCCCATTCAGAACGACCTTCATTTTGCGGTTATTTAAGAAAGATTGGATTAGGTCAAGCAGGCATATGTATAAGCGTGTATATGTTTACGAGATATGTGAATATATATATATATATATATATATATATATATATATATATATATGTGTGTGTGTGTGTGTGTGTGTGTGCGTGTGTGCGTGTGTGTGTGTATATTTATATATATATATATATATATATATTTATATATGCATATATTAGTATCCATGTACATATATATGTATATTTATATATAATATATACATATTGCTCCACATATATATATATATATACATGTATAAATATATGTATACATATATTTATATGCATTTATAGATTCATGTATATATATAATTTATAATTATAATTATATACGTGTGTATGTATATGTATTTAGATATGTATGTTTGTGTATAAACATAGTTATATATGTGTTTATGCATATGTATTAAATTATATATATATATAGGTATACGAGAGTACTGTAATTTAATTGAAGCATTGTGTATATAGGTGTATGAAGAGGTGTTGAAAGAAGGTAAAATATATGTCAGGTATTAATTATTCATTATTCATTAATACTTTGAGATGAAAATCTCGTCTTCAGAATGGTAGAAGATGTTGTTTTCACGTCCGTTTTTGGCCAATGCCTTTCAAAGCATGTTCATTTTTCGCTGATACTCCTTTCGTTAAATGTAGTGAATGTGTGTATATCTCTGTGTGTGCATGTAATTATTTCTGTGTGCGTGTGTGTGGACGGTTTATTTCTTGTCTTTTGACCGATAAAAGGGCATTTTGCATATTTGTCTTTTACGATCTGATGATGTCTGTCTATTTTAATTTATGGTTTATATATGTGTGCCTTGCCGGATGCGTATTGTGTATTACTATATTTATTTATTTATTTGCCATCTCGTTTTTTCTCGTGTGCGCGTGTGTGTGCGCGAATATGTTGCTTTTTTTATGTGCGTATACTTCTTAGATATTTTCTACATCTAGTGTTCATTTTATATGTATATCCGAACGTAACTTTTCCCGTTGTTATCTATCTATCTATCTATCTATCTATCTATCTATCTATCTATCTGTGTGTGTGTGTGTGTATGTGTGTGTGTGTGTCTGTGTGTGTCTGTATGTTGTTTTTGTGTGTGTGTTTATATATTCAGGTGTATAACATGTGTGTGTGTGTGTGTGTTTATATATTCAGGTGTATAATATGCGTGTGTGTGTGTGTGTGTGTGTTTATATATTCAGGTGTATAATATGTATGTGTATGTGTGTGGGTTTATATATTCTGGTCTATAACATGTGTGTGTGTGTGTGTTTATGTGTTCCGCTGTATAATATGTGTGTGTGTTTATATGTTCCAGTGTTTTATATGTGTGCATTTATATGTTCCAGTGTATATGTGCGTGTGAGTTTACATAATTCGGTTTATAATATGTAGTAGTAGTAGTAGTAGTAGTGTGTGTGTGTGTGTGTGTGTGTGTGTGTGTGTGTGTGTGTGTGTGTGTGTGTGTGTGTGTTCTGTTTTTTTTTGTTTTTTTTTAAATCATTTCATCCCAAGCAGTTGCCAGTCTGGTTGCACGGGTAAACACCTGTTGAGGAGGAACCAGTGACATAGCATGATGAAGGATGAGATATGGGTGTGTGCGTGTGTACGTATATTTAGTATTTTTTGTGCGTTGTATCGCTGCTAGTGGATATACGTTTTTTGGTGTGTTTGTACTCATATGCCAGCCTAAAATATTGTATGTTTGTTGTTAATAATCATGTGTTTAGAGGTATGTATTTGTGTGCAGTCTGGGATTGCCTGTTGTGGTCAGTGTGTGTCATGTGCACGTTAATTTTAATTATTCTGTTATGTAATCTAGATTGAGTTCCTGTCTCCTGTTGATATGTGGGTTAAATTTATCTTTTATTAAGGACTGTTATACGCGTAAGTCTTCTTGGTTCCGTTCTCTTGCTTCAATATTGATAATTTTTTGCTGTGTTTTTTTTCTTTTTGCATTTTTTCAGTGGTTGTCGAAGGATGATGCTCTTGTGTGTAAATATTCTTTGATTCTGGTGGAATGTTTTGGTCGTTCTGCCGACATAAAGTTCCTGGTATTTGGCGCATTGTTTGTAATACACAACATATACCTGGTAGCATATACTGATGTCATGAATAGGTTTTTAGTATGTTGTTTATTGTAGTTGTAATAGAGGTGTCTATAATGAGTGGAACCGTCCATGGACCAGTCCCTCTCTGCGGATAGCTCTACGTATTTTAATGGTGATTTTTTCGCTGAAATATGGTAAACTCAGAAGGCAGGTGTTAGAGGGGGTGTTGCCTTTGGCGTTCTAGGCGTCCATCAAAAGCCTGGGCGTAACCGATGGTTTTCAGTACCTCCTCGAAATGTGCAGTGTACATGTTTCGTTTATCTACTTTGCTGCATTTACTCCGGAAACGTGAGAGTTCCTTTTTAATGTATCAGGTCATTGCGCTGAGAGAGAGAAGGCTGAACAAACCTGTCGCTATTGACAGGATTTTGTAGAAATCTTTGAGGATGTCGTATTTTTCCGATACTTTTAACCTGAAATCCAGCAGTGGCAGGCATCCATTGGTATCGGGGTTTTCGAAGTGTGAATTTTATGATAACATCCATACTGTTGAACTTTGCCGGAAGAAAAAAATTCAGTCAAGTGCCATACGTGAAACACGCTTGGGCGATCATATCTCGAAAGAGACATGACTGACTTGGCAGAAGATTATCCCACAGTAGATTGCCATTGCTTTCTGCGGTTGACTGGTTGGCATATATATATATATATATATATATATATATATATATATATATATATATATATAATAATGGTTGTAACAACGGTTTATAAATTCATAGTATCACTACACTAAAAATCTTCCGGTTTCGAAGCTGTTACGTACGCTTCTCATCGGGTGATAAGTTGAAATGAAAATTTTCATTTCAACTTATCACCCGATGAGAAGCGCACGTAGCAGCTTCGAAACGCGTAAATTTTTGTGTAGTGATATGATGAATTTATAAAACATTGTAACAACCATTACAATATAATGATCTTCGTTTTATTGAGCACTCTTTATAAAAGTAAATGCATGAACAGTAGGTAAAAAATCTAAGTGTTCTACACGTTTGTGACAATATATATATATATATATGTTTGTATGTGTGTGTGCCTGAATGTATATATATATATATATATATATATATATATATATATATATGCGCATGTTTATATATGTGCATGTCTATATATATACATATATATATGTGTGTGTGTCTATATATATACATATATATATGTGTGTGTGTGTGTGTGTGTGAGTGTGTGTGTCTGAATGTATATATATATATATAAATATTATCGTGTATATATATATATATTTATATGCATTTATTTATATATTCAGGGGTATGGTTAGGAATTTGAAGGTTATCACAATACGTTTAGTAAAATAAAGGAAGGTAACGAAGTTGCCGAGTATGACCTATTTATTTTGAATTTATGTTTCGAGATCAGAATTTCATTTTCAAAATGGCAGGAGATCTTGGTTTTACGTCCGCTGGTAGACCGTGCCTGTAAACCTAAGATCCTTTTCGCTGCTGCTGCTGTCATTAATTTTAGGTAGCAAGTGCGTTAGTGCATCTATGTATGTGTGTTTAGGGTTTATATATGTGTGCGCGGATTTGTGCGTAGGATTTGGCGTTTTTGCATCTTTGTTAAAGTGATGATGGTCGCCGTTTACCGCTTGATGAAATATCTTTCTCCTTTAATTTGTGGTTTAAAATAAATGCATTGGTCGATTGCAGGGTTTGCCATTTTGCCTCTCTGTCAGAATGATAGTAAGCGCTGTTTTACGACCTGCTTAATTTGGAGGCGTTTTTATTGCTACATTTTTCATCCGGTTTCGTTCTCTTGTGTGTTTGTATGCGTGAATGTGCCATTTGTGTGTGCGTGTTGATATACGTATTAATCTTGTAGTGTTCTCTTCTGCGTTCATTTTATATATACATACACCTTCTTACGTTTGCCTTTTTTCATGTGTATAATATGTTGAAATGTTTGTGTATACATTTTTAAACTTACAACTTTTTAGTAGTTTTCCCTATGTGTGTGTGTGTGTGTGTGTGTGTGTGTGTGTGTGTGTGCGTGCTTTCAACTTACGATCACAATGTTTTCATATTTCTGTGTTTCCAGAGAATTTATATGAGAATTCCGCAATTTACCGCATTATATCATTATTTACAGATGCGTTTGTTTTGACTGGACCTATAGAAAATTCATTAGTTTTGTTTTTGACTTTGTCCTTATATTTACTTTGACATATGCGCTTCTTCTACTCATCAGTACACAATTCATTTTTTCGTCATTTTATATCTTATATATCTACATACTTGGCATTCAAAACTTGCTATCTGATTTTTATTGCTGGTAAATATACTGCGTCTTCTGGTTCGACAAATATTTTTTATCTCAATGTCTTCTTTGAACGACGTAATGCAAAACCTTTATCTATGCTCTGAGGAAATCTTTGGTGATGTCACAGACTTTTCTTTCGGAATTTTTCCTCACAGCTCTATGTTTCTCCCGTCATCTGATGTTGCATTCTTGGCCGTGACTTTTCTGTCTGCAGCACAGTTTACCAATATTTTTTTTTTAATCGGACATTCCGAACTGTACTGTTGGCTATGTCTAATCCTTGTTCAAAGTCTCTGAATGATATCTTTCTTTGCTTTGCTAAAAAATTTATTTCTCTTCCGTTCTCTTGTAGTTTTTGTTGCGATACTTTATTTATATGTGAAATTTCTAGACGAAAAACACCGGTGTCATTCAGAGCCAATTAATATTGAAACAATTACACTAAAATCAACAGCTCAGCTGCAAAAAAAAGTCATATCAATTCCGTGTTCCATTAATGTTCAGACATAATAAATATGTGAGTGAAACCAAACTTGATATGTTCTATGTTCAAAAGGCGTAAGTTTAAATACCAGGAAATATAAACTGAAATTAGAAAAAAAATTGCGTATTTATCTTTAGAATATAAATCCAGATGTCTTCATTTGATACAAAAAGCAAAGTAGTGGTCTTGCCATTTCCCCATTTTTAGAAATACTCTCTCTTTCTTTTAATATATATATATATATATATATATATATATATATATATATATATATATATATATATATATATATCACGCTTTATGTATATTAGTGTGTACTTGTCTTTACACGTATGTATGAGTTTAATTTTCGTGAGATTGCTCATACACGCACATACATATCTGCGTGACATTATATTTATACATCTATATGTGTTTGTAGTTTAGAAAATAATTTCAATCATCTTGCACTTCAACAAATTTATATTTATATATATGTGTGTTTATTTATATGTTTATATATTTGTATATATAAGTGTATATATACACACATACACATATATAGAGACACACTCACACACACACAGATATACATATATATATATATATATATATATATATATATATATATATATATATATATAATATGCGCGTAATGACACGTATACATTTATTTTTTTCTTTTTTAGTATATAAACATAATTTCAATCATCCTACATTTTAACAAACTTAGCAAGCATATAACTGATCTGGGTCATATAATATAGAGGCAACGTGTATACATATATTATCTTTTATTTCTAATTGTTTTCGCATATAAACCTTTTGTATTATTATTGATTTGTACGTCTACTTTTCCCTGACATTTGCGTACTTTCTGGGATTTCTTTAACAATGTTGAATTTTTTTATATCTTTCCTTTATAGACAAGACTGCTTATTGCAACACATTCGAGACAGAAAAATCAATTTAAACTTACTACTCTCTAACAAAAACTCAAACTCGTGTATCATTTAGACATATGCCAAATGATTTCTTGCTTATGTTCATCTGTTATTTCTGGTTCAGCCAGTGTTTAATAACAAGGAAATAAACACCATACTGCCATATTGCTATCCTTGCAACATCGATTAAATAGTTGGACAATTTTCATCATGATGAAAGTGAATAATTGTAATGAAAAACCATTTTGTGTTCTTTAATTGATACAAACCAAATGCCTTCGTTCAGCATGTGAACATTTGGCATTGTTTCCAAGTATTTATCTACGAAGATAACGATTGTATGCAACTTCCATTAGTCTAGATGTGATCCGTTTCTTCATTAGTTAAAAAAATAAACAAATTAATTCAATGAATATGCATGTTTCAATTGAATTGAATATTGTATACATTTGATGTCGGAATATTAATTAACCATAAAATCACTTTTTATTTAACGACATATCTATTTAAAGAGCCACTCGACATTAGATTAGCTATAAAATCTTTTAAAATAACAATTTATCCATTCGTTTTGATACGATATGACAAAAATAAATTGTATAATGAAAATAAATTATTGCAAATCAAGTTAATATTGTTGGGCTCATTTTCAATGTATTTCTTTATCTTATTGCGTTTACTAGCCAGTCTGCTAGTGCATATCTTTTAGAAATGCAACATGTTAAATATATCTAAAACTGTTTGAATATTGCTTCTCAATTAGCTATTATTTCGTTTCGTTACAGTATTACGATCTCTTTATATTCCAGTCAAGTTAGGAGTACCTGCATATCATAAACTTTTACAATGTATGATATATAGTTACTACTTAAAGGTTTTAAACATGAGATCTGTGTTTCACTTAATTTCCGGAATATAAGTTAGAAGCTGAACACGTCGGAATTATTTATGAGCACACAGTTTTCAGGAGCTGGGATGAGGTCATTTCTTTTTTTCTTCAAGTTGTAACTAGAATTGTGCACATTACCTAGCAGTGGGTTAAAGAGTAAGACAGCCAGCGCTTTTGAGATTTGAATGAAATACACTCTAGGGGAATTTAAATTTTGAATTGAATGGAACAGAAAAGATACGAGTAGAAAATTTTGTTTTCAAACTTATTTTAATATTTATAACGAAAAAAATCCTGAGAATTGGCAGTTTCATAAATATCGTGAATATACACGAAATACTCACAGACAAAAATATTTGCGCACAGCTGGCCGGTTGGTTCGGTCGCTCGAATGTTCGAAAACGGAACCCGCTGCGATGATGTCAAAACATTGCTCGCTGTCTCGACGCTTTCGGGCCGCTGTTGCTGCTCGTGAAGAGCTCTTCACAAAAGCTGGTTTTCAAGGCGTCTATTGCAACAACAGACCACTGCTCACGTTGTGATTTGATCTCAGAATGTCACGTTGTGCAAATCCAGTAGCCGTCTTTCCATCAGAACCAAACCGGACACTTGTAGTTAAAAATAAACACGGCGCCAAAAAATAAATAAATGAATAAACTCGGACACACCTGGAGAGTCACAAAGAATGTCTTTATAAAAGAAAACAAATTTTAATCAAAGGAGCAGATAATACATTTTTCAAAATAATCATGCAGTTGTCGGAATGCAAGTTTATAAGAGAGAGAGAGAGAGAGAGAGAGAGAGAGAGAGAGAGAGAGAGAGAGAGAGAGAGAGAGGGAGAGAGAGAGAGAGAGGGGAGAGAGAGAGAGAGAGAGAGAGAGAGAGAGAGAGAGAGAGAGAGAGAGAGAGAGAGAGAGAGAGAGAGAGAGAGAGAGAGAGAGAGAGAGAGAGAGAGAGAGTTTTAAAATATCAGAGTTTTCAATTCTAAAAAAATGTATTTTCTTTCTAAGTTTCGTTAAAGTATCAAAGCTCTTCAAGTTTTCATTAAAGTCTTTTCACATATTCTCTATAATCAGCGTTGTCAATTCTCTAGGCAACTTCTAAAATAGCAAAGTCCTTTCGGGTTTTTATCGGAGTTTAACGGAATTTAACGAAGTGGAGCGAACGAGGAATCAGAAATTTAAATTCTTTCAAATAAGTTTTAAAACAATAACTTTCTTTCAGGATTCCTATCGGTGGCTCATTAATCGACATTAACTATTTAAGTTAATCGGCGGCAGGCCTCATTCGACATTAACTCTTTAGCCATTAGTTCTATGGTAGGCGACCAGCCGTGGGTCATGGCTCCCCAGTTCGGAATCTTTTTCTACAGTCGTTACATTTCGACTGCAATTCCAGAAACTCACTCCAACTCTCTCCTCAACAACAATGAATTCTTATATTGACCGTTGCAGATCTGGAAGATATATTGAAAATACCAATTATGAAGAGAAAATAAAAATGTGTGTACATTTTGTCATTCGCGTCATTTGGTCTTTCAATACCGGACAAATTCATTGATCAGAGTTATTGTCGTTGAAATGCATGCATTTGTAAAAATTAATTTACTAACTCGTCTTCCCAGAAATTTGGACAATTTACATATTGGGTTTTATGAAAGACATTATTCTGTACAAAGTGTTCCTATCGGCTAGAACACAATTCTAATATGTTAGATTTAAAATCTTTTGGTTTACATAATATCGATTGCCATTTTTGTCCATTTGAATCATTATATTGAATTTTTTAAATACAATAATTAAGTTACTGTTTTGAATTTAAATGTCAAAAAATTAATGAGGAATTCACCTTATTAAATTCAACAGTAGATTTTACGCAATGTTCATCTTTCTAGACTAGAACAGATTGCCAATGTTTGATTTAAAATCTTTTGGTTTACATAATATCGATTGCCATTTTTGTCCATTTGAAGCATTATATTGAATTTTTTAAATACAATAATTAAGTTACTGTTTTGAATTTAAATGTCAAAAAATTAATGAGGAATTCACCTTATTAAATTCAACAGTAGATTTTACGCAATGTTCATCTTTCTAGACTAGAAAAGATTGCCAATGGATTGAGCTTGATACTCCCAAGATACGTTCACGTTTGTGATGGGATGTCATATTAAATGTACGTTTACTCAACTTGGTATAAGGTCCACACTATAAATACAATTGAAAAACTGATTCTAATCATGTTAAGTCAAATTAGTTACGCTTTCAGCAATATGACTTTGAAACAACTTTTCATTTGAACACTGAAGTTACGCAACCTTGAGCCTAGTTAGTAACTAATATTTCATCACAGAAATAAAAAGTACTGTGATCTGTTAATGTGCTAGTGGAGAAATTGATAACAGCTCAAGATGGGGAATCGGAGAGTTGAGTTCTAATTCCACTAGGGCTTATTCGGTTCACTTTGGCGAAACTAATGATCTTAGTAATTTCTCTATGTATATTGTATGTTAGGGTTTTCCTTAATTTTACACGCTTAGAAATGTTATAATAGGCATGTTAAATATATTTGATGATATGCGGAAATTGAGCTGGTCTTCCGTGCGAAAAATATAATGCATCAATTGGTTTAAATTTTGAAATCTTTTGCGTGAATCTCGCGTTGTGCCTATTGCAATTTATAAATACTAATTCCCTATCTTTACGATAAACATAGGGTTAGAAATGAAACTCTTGTTATGGCAGCTTGGTGAAGAAAAGATTTAAGAAAACATGAGTGAATGTTTTTCAGCATACCTATGATTTCCTCTGAAGAATCCTAGTGCGATGCATAATCAAATATGACAACAAAGGCTGACATGGGGTTAAAAATGAATTCTTATTACAGCATATTCTCATTTCGTAAAAAAATGCAGGAATGATTAAAAAATATTATCACTCATTATAATTAAACCCATACTATATTTTCTTTTAAATAAATATACATTCATGAAAACAATATAATTAACATTAATCAGTGCGTCTATGACTACATTACATAATTTTGCAACTTAACATGAATGTTATTTATCAACCATTTAATTCAGCAATAAAACTAAAGGAATTAAATTAAGAAGTGATAATTATAGGTGTGAAGATTACAATTTTACAGTTCGATACTAAAAAAAACAACCGTATTAGTACGGATCCTAGTTTTTCAATGCTGCCTACTAAATTATGTCACTGGTATTGTTTGTAGCCTACTATTAAAGCATATTATAATGGAACATTTTGATATCCACAAAGGGTTATGTTTATTAATTAGTTTCAATAAATAGCCGAATGCATAAATCTATTAATATACTTTAACTGATTTAGGACGCATTCAAATCAAATAGGCTACATACTAAATGAGTATATGAATGTCATTCGTGAAAACGAAAGTTCATACAAGTTATTATTTTTTCACTTGTTTCGTAATGTTTGTAATTATAAAATTTACGTGATCGCTTCACAAGTATTTTGGATATTCCCAAAGAAGAGCGTATAAAAAATTTCATTACTGTAGATGTACTAATATATTTACAATAAGTTTGAAACTCTTGCTGTAATCATTTAAATACTTTTAACAATACACCAAAAAATGTCGAATATTAGCGAAATTGCATGACAATATCACTAAGTGTTATTTATCCATCTGCTCCGAGATTATTCTGACTAATAGAATGAAAAGAAAAAACATTTATTTTCTTAAAATTATTGTAAATGTTTTACACAAAACCATTAGTCAGGTAGAAAAACATAATTAAATGAGAACCGAAAGAGAATGAAGTCGAAATAATAAAGTAGACAGTGAACATATTTAATACATGACTATATGTACCACGTTCGTTGCACTAAAGAAATGTATTCAGTTTCTAATGCTGGTATTCCTTAAAACAAAATTGCGTCTGAAATTTAATCACCATTCATTAATATCAGCACAAAAACTTCCATAACATATTAATATGCAACAAAAATTATTTGTAAACTCTTTTTACTATTGTTATATATCACTGTACGACGACAAACAACGAGAACACGCATATATAAAAATATAAGATTATATTTCTATTCCTGACGACGAGTCTGTGTGGAACAGAGAATGGAAGAGTGAGAGCGCACATAGAATGAGTCGACGGGAGTGTAAGTCTTGCCTGTGGTGTCTCTCTGCTTCCACTGGCTGTTCTCTGCTGGCGAATCTGTGTGTCGATTTCTTTTTATAGTCTTCTAGAACCGGGACTTTTCCTTCCGGTTTTGTCTCGCCTACGCAACGCTCACGTAATTCCAAGAGACACCTGTTTTGTTTACTTCCGTAGTCATTTCCGCCGCTGTCGGAAATAAGGTCAAACGAGCCCGACTCATAACCCTGCGACATCCGCTCCAGACGCCGACACGATGTATTTCTCAAACACCTGTCTTGTCGTTCACTGACCCCTTCATCGACGGGAAATATCATCGATTGCATCAACCTTCTTCGGGTGGGGGCTAGATTGCTATATTACACTATAACAATTTTAAAAATTCAAATAAAGACATTTTGGGCGCCCTTTTATAATCATATTTTCATTTGTTTTCAATTAGCATTGTTTTATGAATATATCTATTATTACATTGTTTTAGCATTATCTATAGACATTTATTCACATTAGGCGATAAATAGACATTTCCCAAAGCTAAGTCAGGAAAAATGCTACAAGAATGCAGCTTCAAAAATCTGTTTAAATATTTATAGCCGAGTTCAAATTCCAGTTAAATTCCTTGCATTCACTTACGCACAAATACCCTTCGGAAAGGTATTAATCCGTCTGTTCCTTCCAGTTATGGGTAAATAACAGGAGATTTTGGGTTCTATAGCCTTGGCTGGCAAGCAATCTACCGTAGAAAGCAATGGCAACGTATTGTGGGATAACCTTCTGCCCAGTCATTCATGTCTCTTTCGAGACATGATCGCCCAAGCGTCATTCACGTATGGCACTTAACTGACTGAAAAAGGTTCTGTTTGAAAAGCTTGCAAATTCTTGCTGATCCTTCAGTGTCGTAATAACCTTGAGCTGATTTGCCTGTCCAACCTAAGGAATCGTGTTATTGATGGCATTTAGCCGAATAATAATTAGAGATTTTGTAAATATTTGAGTTACCATAGAGATAGTTTTATCGCCATCGTATATTTAGATGATATTATTTCATTAAGACTAAATAAATTGCATTGACTTCTTTATTTTTATGTTTTTTGCCACCACACCAAATTAGAATAAACATTTTGAAAGTTATTTAGCGTTACTACAACAAACACTGGTATAAATGACTACAGAAATTTAATGGTTTATTTCAGAATTAACTTGTGAAAAGGGGTTTTAAATAAATGTAATGTGTTTGAAGTTAGCTGTCCATGAATATGACCAAGAATGATATAAAATTTTCTCAAGCATTAGGGAGAGTCTGGAAACAACAAAAAATTGGTTTTTGCAGAAGGATATAGAGGATAACATGGAAAGAATATGTGAACAAAACCAGATTTTAGATTTTAGATTTTTAGAGAGGAAACTCATACGCAGCATCAAGAAGAGACAGCTGAAATGTCTGGAACAAGTAATAAGGAAGTCTTTGGGAATCTGTAGAATCTTATACGGACAGAAGATAAGTAAAGAAAAACAGTGGAAAGAATGCGTGATATAATTAATGACATTTAGAAAATGAATGGCAGAGCAATGTTTGTGAGAAATTAACATTAGAAAATTTCTTAAGAGCTTCTGGGCAATGTATAAGACCATAGTCGCCCATGTTCTGAAGAGACTAGACGATGTTGATGTTGACGTATCTTCTGAAAAGTTAATTCTTAAACAGTCTCTTTTGCTGACAATCTCATATTTTTGCCTAATGTTAATAGTTACCATTCGCTTGCTTTTAATTAAAACATCACTCAAAAATTCCCAAGCCTAAGTAATAAAACAACAATTTTCGGCAAAATCCGCCCTTACTCATCAACATAACTTTTTTTAGGGTGATACATTATTTCCAACGCGTATCTAACAATTCGATGCAAATTTTGTTGAACTTTTTATCTTTGGCTTGAACATATGCCTCAGTTTTCGATATAACTTTTTCATTGGAGACAAAGCTCTTTCCTTGGTGCATTCTTTTGAGGTCTGAAAACAGCAATTCTCTATCTCTGGCCTCAGTGCCAGAGATAGAGAATTGGGCAAATGTGGAAGTAATTGAAAGTGAAATTAATGCAGTTTTGCCTTCGTTGCCTTCATTTGTGGCTGTTCTTTTGCAATCTCCTCCATCAGACACGCAAATGATTCTATGTAATATACGCTATTGATGTTTCGTTCATTTTTAATGTAATAGATGAATAAAATACTTTCTCTACCACAAAATAAGAAAGCAAAAACCTTACCTACTGATACTTACGTCTTTGGTCACTGTAGCTAAAATACCCCATTCGGCCGTTTCCCTAAAGCTTCAGTAAAGAGTCCTGAAAAGACTTTTTATCTGAAAAAATTGAAAGCTCTGATTATTCTTAAACGTAAACTTTTGCCCCGTTGTGAAGACTGGATTCGACGACTTTATATACTGCTTTTGTTGATAGTTATTTTTTATTTATTCTTTTACATATATAATGACATTTCCGCAACATATCCAGACGTCTTCGAAATTATTCATTTGAGTTGTATTTTTTCTTCTTTTTTTTGTGCCGTGTTTTATCAACACAAGTGTACACGTGTGTTTGGCCTGGCTTGAGGTGGTCGAGAAACGGCCAGCGGGAGGTCAACGTGCCTTTCCTGAAGTCAAAATACACATCGTGGGCAGGAAAGTTCACGGTTGTAATAGGCGTCTTGAGAACCATTTGCTGTGACGAAGCCATCATCACGATTAATGACCCGAGAGCGTCGTAATAATTGGTGCCGTGTTCGATAGTGTCAACCTGACTCAGATTCTGGTCATAATCATCGTAACTGGCTTCCGGATCAGGTGTCAGCCAACGAGCCAGCCGGGCGAGATGTCACACAAATATCTTTGGTGGAATATATTAATACATCACTTTTCTTTGGGTTGAATAGCATGCCACATTGGTTTCCATAGCTTTCGTTAGAAACCAGTCTACGACAGAAAAAATGGCAATCTGGAAAATATTCTGCATTGTCAGCCATGTCTCAAAAGAATCATGTCCGTCCAATGAATTTTCACGTATGAAAATTAACAGACTGACTGAAATATTGCATCAGGTTTTTTAATTGCATCTCATTATGAATACTTTGTAACCTTTGAAATTTTTATATTAAATTATAACTGAACTATGTTAACTGCTATACCTGATACATGCTTCAGCAATCATGTGTCGAAAAAGAGATGACTAAAGATGTAGATGTTTTTCCCGTAGTTGGCTGCTTTTACTTTCTGCAGTAAATTGGTCGCCCACCAAAGCTATAAAACGTCATACGTCGTGCTATTTATCCTAGAGATTGAGAAAATACAACGGATTATTACCTTACTCAAGAATATCTGCGCGTAATTGAATTCAACGAATTCAACTGGAATTCGACTTCGGCTCTCCAATTTATATGTATCAAATCAAAAAATGGAAAAGAAACTATCGATATGATTGCAGGTGTAATCACTGGAGTGTGTATAATTGTCTGTAATTATAAACAGAATCGACTAATTCATCGAATCATTGTTTCCTTGTTTAGTTATAAATTCTTAATGTTCGTTTCATTGAATCTCAATACATTGTTCCATGACATTTGTTTCAAGGCATCACAGTGGTAAAAATTTTCTCTGTGTATTTTGGGCGCACTGGTAGACTAAAATAATTTAACATTTAACGGTGGCTTCTGTCAAAAAAAAATAAATGAAGTCATTTCCATTTCGCATATCTCACCTGCATTTTTCTAATAGGCTGCAAAGTAACGAAACCGTATTGCACAAGTTTATTTTCTTTCTGCATTATGCCTGTTATAAAAAAGGAAGTTAAAGAAAAGACAAGGCATACAACTTTTTTATATCAATTTATTTTATTTTTTTAAGAAACACTTATGTCAAAGAAATCAGCTACCATTTCAGAAAAAAATGAACAGTAATGTTGTTGTCCTAAAACATTTTATTTTAGTAAGTTTGAAACAGTTTCTCCCTTTTAATTTTTGAAGTGTTTTTGACAAACGTGAGAAAAAACTGAAATGAAAAAAAAATAAAGAGACGAATTCCCAAAAAGGTTAGTTTGTTATCCGATATATATATATATATATATATATATATATATATATATATATATATATATAATTTATTTATTTTAATTTTGTCGACCCAAAAATTAAAAATATATATAAGAACATACTGTGCTCACTAAAAAATAAATTAAATCAATACGCTGTGTCCATAAATGAATTTACCGAGAAAAGAGAAATGGATTTTAGCTATTGGTAGATTCATTTGAAGACAAACCTTGTATAATATTTTATTTTTTAAAAAAATCTCAAAATAACTCATCAGAACTGAAACATAAAAACAAATAAAATATCAACATCGCAAAGTATGTTTGATTAAAAAAAATTATTTGACCATTTTTTTTTCATTTTTTTTGTTTTGTTTTCTTTGGAAAATGAATGTACCAATACAAATAGTCTTGGTAAATAGTTACCATGTTTGTATCCATGATTTATTTTAAATTTTTTAGAAATATTTGTTGTTTTTTTGTTTTGTTTTTTCTTTCTTTACATTTATATATATATTTCTTTTTATAGAAACGATAACTTTCAGATAGTTTGTATAACAAATTCCCCCTCGATCGTTAAAATGCAGCAGTGGAGTTTTGGTATTTTTTCCCTTTTTCCCGTCCTTTTTTTTTTTGTTTATAAATTTCTTTACTGAAAAATGTTTGGGTGAATTCGTTTCGTTTTTAACATCTTTCATTATTAAAAGAAGTGCAGTATTCTTTGTTTATATTATTTTACTTTTTACAATTATTAAACGGGTAATTTTTTTCTGGCGTTAATTCTCCTGCTTAAAATAAAAAGGTAGATTAAATTTTAAATAGAGTATTTCTAATTAATAAAAAAATTCTCTAAAATATTGATTGTCTCTTTACCTTATGTTTTATCATTGTTTTAGTTGCATTTATTATTCGTATAACTGCCGCAAATTTTTTTTACCCCGTCTTAGGAAACCATTTTCAGATTTGTTCTATTTTACACGAATATCAACAGAAATGAAAATACATGCTATTTTAATACAATTACCTTTAATCGAATTTGTTTAATGAATACATATATTTGTTGGTGACATTACATCAGACGAACTCTTGAAGAATATTTTGAAATATTTGTTCCTGTCTATATGCGAATTTCTGATTTGATCATAATAGTGCTATACTATAATAAGGGCATTGTGTTTGTCTGTCTGTCCGTCAAAATTTGATATTGAGGCCAAACAATAAAAAAGGAGGGGGAGTATATGTTTTTAATAATTAGAGAGAGGACGTTTGAAAATCAGCAGGTATTTTGGGTGAAAATGGGGGGAGTGTCACGAAAAATGCCGCTTGTAAATGTCATTTTATATTTGCGTGTAAGACCACACATTTTCACGGAATTGTCAAAACTGTCGATTTAGATTTCTTATCAAGACTATTTGCAATTATTTTCATTAATACTGCAATTGTAACACCTGTGTACATACCAATATTCCAGTGACTGATTCCATTAAAATTACATGTAATATTGTCATAATTACCTATTCTGATCTATTTCCATTTCCATTTTAGACAATATATTAATTTTCTTCATTTTTTTTTCTCTTTTTGTTCATAATCTTAAAAGGAAAATCCTGATAAATAGGTAAATATTCTCCCTGTTAATATAAGCAGACATTTTATGTGATTTAATTTAATTGACTTGATATATATAGACTGCAATATATTTTTCCATACATAAATGAAGAGTGGAATTAACACTATATTAAAACGTACTGACCCGCATACGCTTTTAGAGACGTGGGTGACTGATATATGCCCGTTTATAGCAGACAATTGTGACATGCATAAATCCAATAGATTATTATGATCATTATGTTGAAATAGATTTCAGTAAATTTACCAAATATGAAACCAAATCTACTACAGATATTTTCCCTATTGGTACATTTTTACGAAGAAGTATATTTTCGTTTGCAATTTATTTTGGATCCTTAGAATACAATGTTTTGATGTCTCTTATTTTAATTACTTAATATATTTCAGAAGTCAATTTTTAAATGCTTTTTAAAAAAATGGGGTTATATTAACCAAGTCAATCACGTAAAATTATAAACTAAACATGTTTATGCAATTTATTGAAACATTAATAAAAAGCAATTATAGTTTTTACGCAAGGATTTTTAATTTGTTGGAAGTGAAGTAAATTTAATAGACGTTCTTTGAATTTGTGAACATGTTAAAATTTAAGATAATATTTTACAGTGAATAATTATATAAGTAGAAACGGAAGAAAGTGGAGAATGTCAAATTCAAATATAAGATTAGTATAAAATCATGAACAAATATTGACACCAAGTCATTTTTTAATATTATTTACATATATCTATAGGTTTTACTGTTTAACCAAATGGATAACATTGTTTATAACTGAATTATCACAGTTGATCAGATTATGTTCTTAAATTGTGTAGAACGGTGTCACTCGTTAAAATAACAGGAACAAATAAAGTAATATATCACCGGAATTAAAAATAAGGACGAAAGAAACATTTGCAAATCGAATATAAAGATCTATGACATGAAAAGCAGAAGTCAGTATTTTAAAGTATTATCAATGTTAGATTATATATATATATATATATATATATATATATATATATATATATATATATATATTTATATGTATATATATATATATACGGGATTAATATCCTATAATTTAAATTTTAGTATTTATCAAATATCAGGTATTGTTCTGGCAATGTAACCTCATTTCAGATGTAGCCGTAAAATGTTAGTTTTAATTATGCTCATTGATTGCAATATTTTCTTCTTTGTACAATAAAATGAAGTGTATAAGTATTATTTTATTAAATATACATTCTCTCTTTACAGAATGTAACATATCTAAGTTAAATATTTTAGTATTTTAATGGAAGCCTCTAATGGATTCATATGAAAATTCTCCTCGTACACGAAGAGTACGCGCTCCACGATTACGACACTTATATTTGTATTATTTTTCACAGCATCGCGACTTATATTTTCTTTATAATCTTTGGCACGTCATTTAATTCTGTCTTCAAATATGAGTAAATTTGAAGAGTTCTAGGGAATTATAAAAATTACATAATAAATCTTATGCTAAGATTATTTTATTGTTTACACTTCATTATTTTAATGAAGCAAATATAAATAGATTCTGTTTTTAAATAAACAAGCGAAATATGATAAAAATGATATTAAATTGTTTGTGTGTGATTTAGTTATCTGTTAACTATTGAATGTACTCATCTTATATACTAGAATTTTTACACTGAATCTAAAAAGTGAACCATAAATTATAAATGATTTTTAATAATTTCTATTATCGTTCCAAAATAGTTTTTTTTGCCACATCTCATAGATTTCGTTAAACCAGGTCAAATTATTTCTGTAAATTTTCATTTCAATAATTAACTTGCAAAATCTTAGCCGAAAATTAAAATCACGGCGACATAACAAGGAAACAAATATCTCCTTTCTTAACAATAGATATTTTAAAAATGTTTAATGGTAACGAAAAATGGAGCAAATCACTGGATCGGTCAAAAATCAACGAAGAATGTCTAACAAATTATGAAAATAAATATTATAAGAATTTTATCTGTAATTTAAACATTAATTCCTGTTCAGATATGTACACAAACAATCCATACAACCTGGTCGTCTAACTTCGTTTGATATACACGTAGAAATGTCTTCCTATAATATGGTGTGTATCGTGCTCGACAGTTAAGATATTAACCTAAACACAGCTTTTACATTTTCAAGTTTGTAGAATCTGTTGTGTTTATTGTTGCAAAATTCTCAATTAATCAAAGTTATGACATTACTGTTGTCTATTTTTTTCGGGTTGCCATTATTATCGGAAAGATACCTGCAAACAAATTCGCTTAGAAAGCCGAGAAACTTAACTCTTCAGAAATAAAAATATTTTCGATGTTTTATTGAACCAGTATTCTGAAAGATATTACTTCAAATTAAAAGCATTTCCTTCCCATTTGGTTATCATGCTTTTCTCGATATTATACATTCTTAAATCTATTTATACATATTTAGAATTCGGTTTTAAATTGTCTTAATTTTTTCTTTATCTTTGGTGAAATAATTTAATGGATTCTCTGTTTTAAGTTAACATATATATATATATATATATATATATATATATATATATATATATATATATAAATTATATCACAGTCTCGGAAACAATGTTTACATAATTGCTGGCTTCTTTGTATATACTGATAATAATTTATTATAAGTTTTCTGAGGAGATTTTTCCTCAAATGTGACATTATTTCCGGCAATATATCAAAGAATTAACACAAAGTTAAAACTTCGCCATTGATGAAAAAAAATGCTGTGCATTAGGTAACTTTTCCTTAATATTAAAAACGCCATTTTATCTCCTAAAATTGCTTTTCGTTGGTAAGTGCGTTAGCTATTTGCTTATTTTATTAACGTAGATATTGAACCTAATTTATTTTATATCTTTTGTCTTCACCGCATTTATTCACACATACTAAACACAGTTATAATTAGTTCACTCGTTTTCTTCAAGCTGGAATCATATATTCTATAACTTTTTGAATTTTCATTTATTTTTTCATTTTTATTTTTATTCTGTATTTATAACGTCATGACAAACTCGCATTCACCACAAAATCTCTAATAACATCTAATACCAAACAAATCTACAAACACGCAGAAGAATCCTTTAAGATATGTTTATATATTAACCTATTATTGTACCACTTTCTTTCATTTTGTCAAATGTAGTATTAAAAAACGGACACTTGTTTATAGTGGGATTAATGGGGGATATGCTCATGATCAACCAAATTTCCCTGCTTTAAACATTTCATGGAAACATTTCAAAGTATCAATCGAAAAGCAAAAATCTGAAAATTCATTTAAAACAATGGAAACGTTTGTAGTCATTGTGTTTTTGATGTTATATTCTTTTTTTTAGTCCGCTGACTATTGGATTTCTTCCTTTTTCTTCTTGGTAATGCTTCTTTACATCGTGTTTTATCGGTACCAATTCCCTTGTCTTTTCCATAAAAATCATTCGAAGTTGTTATCTCTCATCGTTAGGAAGTTTTTGAGGCATAGTTCATTATTAAGCCCTTTGAATAATATGTATTCACTTATTTTGTTGTAATTTGATACATGTGTATACACGTTTATTTATGTTTTTATAGATATGAAACCATGTATCACTTCTTGTGAGAGGATCCAAATTGTCCTTTCTAAAGGATAATCTTTTATTTTTCAATAGTCTTTGTTGACATCCTGATCTTTTTTTTTATTAAATTAACTTGATTATGTATATAAAAAAGACATGTTCAGTTTTCTTTCTGTCTTAGTGTCAGAAAACATTTTTAAAGAAAAACTTCTGGGGCAATTTCCGATGTGTACAAGGGGCGTTGATTTGTTTCTCTTTTTTATTTCTCTCGGCGGCTTTTGAAATATTTCCTTAATCTTTGATATTAGTCTTTTTTTTTTTTGTTTAATCACAGTTTACCGCATTACATAGAAGAATGGCCATTTTTTCTATGTGAAGAGAGATGCAAATACAATCAACGCATTCACGATTATTTTCTAAAACTGTCATTACGGCAGTATTTTTATATAAGTAATTTCTTTCTCTTTTTGTATTTAAAATGTGAATTTTTTTTAGTAACTAAAAGAAAATTGGTTCTGTGGTTCAATTTATTCTGACCATAATAATCAATTCCTTTCTGAATATATTTTTTTCAAAACAAAACGAATCATTTTTTATTTGTGTGTGTTTCAAATCTGGTAATGTCGTTGAAGGAACAGGTTGGAGAGGGAGGAGGAGTTCACACTTTGACATTTTTCCAACAAAAAATTAAAAAATAAATAAAACACGACAAATATATTTTTAATGTTTTTTTTTGTATTTTTTTCACTGTTAAATTTTTTTTCCAAGTATATTTTTTCTATTTTTTCAAGTACAAAATTATCAGAAAACCTTTTGCATGGCTGGAAACGTTTCCAAAGAAAAGTTAGAAATAAACTGTGACATATTAAGCAAGTTTAGGAGTAAACGATTGACCTTTTTGTCTACATATTAATTTTACGTCGTCTGGATGAGCGCAACTTCAGTAGGAATACATTTTTCATTAAGGATAGGGTGCCTTTTATGTAATAAAAGAAAATAGCTGATTTATTTATTTTTAACAAAAAACGACTCCGAGCAAAGCAAATTAAATCATTCCATTTGTTGGGGACACAGGGCAAATTATTGAGTTATGTATCTATTAAGAAAAAACCGATTGTTTTCCAATCAGCAGAAAAATAATTCGTTCAAATGATGAGTTTTAATTCATGTTCTGTTAACATATTCTACAAATATTTTCTTACTCAAATGCTTCTTTGCTAAGCTGAATTATTCACTAACTGAAAGACAGTGTTAAGGTAATCATCATTAAATATTTAACATAAGCTTTCTAATATTATTTTGCGTATTTATCATAGATATAGTGATATAATTTAATGGCTTATATTTAGATTACATTTGATTAATTGGTTACCTTATTTTTTACAAGAGATTTGATATTTATACTAGTGAATGTCTAAAAATTATATTATAGCATTATGACCCTAAAATATTTTGAAAGTTATTAAGTATGTCATAGTTTAATTAATCATATCATTTGAACTTCTAGGGACATACATATTAGCCCGAAACACTGATTTTTAAACATTTGTTTTGAAGTTACAAATGTTTATCAACCAATGATGAAAAATGAGGGTATGGATTAAATGATATTTTGTTAGTTTAAAGTATTTTCTAATTAATAATTTAACAATGCATTATTGTTTTCGTGGTCTTTTACCAACTCCAGTTTTCAAAATTTCTTTTGTTTTGTTTTTAGTTTTCAAAAATAAGAAAAATTGAACAGTTAGCTTCACAGAGAGATATACGCCTAACTGGCTCTACTAGACCACGCTTTGCACACGATTTCATTGTAAGGCATTGATAGAATCCTCCATTCTTTTCATTTTGTTACTTTCAACTAAACATTTTGATACTTCCGATCTTCTCTTCCAAATCTATCACTTCATTCTGCTTCCCCATTTCGATTGAAACCTTCAGTCTTTTCGTTTTAATTTGATTTACAATTTAAACATTAATTCTTTAAAAAAAATTGTATGTTGATTGTTGTCAGCACTGTGATAGAAATGAACCACCCCTTATTACCCCCTTGATATGAGAAAGTTTTTATTTATTTATATTATTTTATTTTTTTGGCGGGGATAAAAACTGGGGAGATGAGGTGTATAACGAGGTGCTGAAATGGTTTTTTATTTATCATTTTTTGACGATGGTCAAAAAAAGTGAAACTCGATTCATAAAAAATCCTTCGTGTTATTTTCCGTCCATTTTTTTTCGTTTGTAGAAAAGATTTTCTGAAACATTTCTTCATTGTTTTTAATGATATTGATTTTCCTTCAGTTGAAAGGTTTTGATCATAGTGAAACACTTCAAACTATTGTAATGGCGTTGTTTGCTTGTTCGATTCCTGACGATCTATGTGATTTTTTCGAAGGTTCCATTTGTTCTTTACTCTTGATCGCATTCGTGATAATCTTTCTGGATGGGGAATTAGCTTTCACTGGATGGTCCGTCGGAGAGTTAGCTGGCCTATGTAAAGGCGACGAAGACGTGGTTGGCAAAGCGCTGTAGGAATATGCCTGGGAAGTGGGAACTTTGCCCGGGTTCTGTTTGCTGGAGTTGATTAAAGGATTGTTATGTTGGCCCCCTCTTGTGGGAGAAGATTGCGTCGGCGGTGTAGACATTAGGCTAACCGTTTCGGGGCCTCCTATACTACCCCCACTTACGCCACCCCCAATACTTCCGCCTCCCGACATGCTGCTGATTTTGTTCGACTCTTTTTCCATTTTCCGAGAGAGTTTCATCTCTTCCATTTCATCTTTCTCGCGCCTCGACTTCTTGATTCGCTCACGCTGATAATACACACCAGCAAAAATAAGGATATTCAAGAAGAGCAGTGAGCAGCCGACGGCGATGGTGATGCTGAGCGGCACCACGCTGTCCGTTCCCCCTCTGCCTAACGAGGCTGCTTCTTTCTGAGAGTTCGTACTGGCCGTCGACCGACGCTCATTTGGCGGGATATCGGTCGACCTGTGTACAGGCGTGTTGTCAAAAGTATAATCTGATGAATAACTATATGTGGACTGTGATGGGCTGTGGGGATCCTCGTTGTTTGGGGTAACCGGGGATTGTGTCTTGGGAGGCGGAGAGATTGGTGGCATAGGCGGGGGTGATGGGAAAACCTCCGAATAATGTAACAACCGGTCCGGCTCATCAAATGTACTCATATTATTCGAATTATCGAGTTTGTGGTGCTCAGGACTACAGTTGTCTGGTTTGTGAATTTTTGGTAAAAGTTCCAACCAGAGTGCCAGCTTTTGTCCACGGTAATATTCTCTTTTGTTTGGGCGCATTCCTGTAAAAAGAGAATAAAACGCAAGTCATTTATGTTATGAAATCTATTTATCATTAATGGCATATTCATAGAATTTCTATTCAATAATATTTGAATAAGACAGATGTGATAAGACAGGACCTGTAGAGTGTACGTAAAGACATGAACAAATATGAATTGATTACATCTAATAATTCTTTTTTCCTCATAAAATATCTGTGCTATAGGAAAATTGGCCGAAAATGACAAAATTAACTGCTCATTCAATCCTCATACAATACAGTTATAATAAGAAGAAGAAGGAATAAATAGAACAGCAATTGGAGATGATGTATTTTTGTTTGCTTACCCACACGAACTTTGAAAATATGAAGGATTTAATTTAAAATCGATCTCCTACGATATTCCACAAAGAGATTGTGATAGATGAAGTTCCAGAATGACATTTTATAATGAATTCAAAAACATATTGAAATATAACTAATGATGAATATGATAACGCATGAAAAAGTAAAGACGAAATATTATGACAACTTCGTTAATATCTATACATAAACACAGTGAAATACCGTACAAATAATATATGTGCATATAATGTATTAGCGCCATGCGCAAATTAATTGGAATGACTCACATATAGATTATGACTTTAGTTTTATATACATTACATTATTTTTGTTATACATACTAGTGGCAGTAACGGTTGGAGTTTAAAGTGTAAGAAACAATGAGAAAATATTTATATTTTTATAAGTATTACTTTTCTTTGTTAATCTTCAAATAATTCGGATGGCACAAACTTCGTTCTCAAACAAAATTACTTTTAAGTGATACAGTTTCCATATTATTCCAATACTTTGCAAAGTTTTTTTCTTATCTCTATGTCATGGGATATGTTATTTACAAATATTCTATTTTATAGGAAGCAAATCAATAAATGTATCATTATGTCTTTCATCTGAAAATGGTATACTAAGAATTTATATATAATTGCGTGTTTAATGATTATAAGATATTTATAATCATGTCCCTCTAAAAAGTGTGATATTTTATCAAAAACTGCTTCATTTTTACCGATCTTACCCAACAATTATGTAGAAGTAATTATTGTTTTGTTCGCAGTAATAGTAATGGTATAATCCCGTCGATTTATACGGTTAGCTCAATGAAATGTGTACCAGCCACAAATATCTATCTACACATATCGCAATCATTATAACTAGTTTTAACCCGTGCAAATGTCACTTTTTAAAATCTCTGATTAATCTTACTTCTTTAGTCAATAATTGAATCAAGTCGGAATGTGTTCTAAGACAATAAAATATACGTAGAATTTTCGTTATCCCATCTTTAAAACTTTGAGAATGATATTTTTAACAAAATATTTGAATGAAATCACAAGTATGAATGGTAGTCTTTATTTTAAGGTGTAAATGAAAATATTTAAAATTTATAACTATTTTCCATTTCACTGATACAGATAATGAATACGTCTATCTTTCTTTCTTCTTCTCATTTTCTGTCTGATATAAAGCAGAATTTTGATGTCTTTCGTTTTCATACATCAATCAAAACGGAATAGTTACTTATCCATGAAGTATCGGTAGAGCGTAATATTTGCGCGGAATTAGAACTAACAGAAATATGGAAAATTACTGTTTTTTACGATTATTCATTCATTCCATTCACACCCAACAACAGCAAAAAACGTGGTGCCGGATATTATGTGGCCTACATTATTCTGTCACTCGTATAATATGTGGCCCACCTTAATATATTATAAAAAATATTATCCCTGTCTGGTATGCGTAAGGGAAAATAATTAGTTTCAATAAATAGCTGAATGTTTATATCTATTAATATACCCATATTTAGGTAGGACTCATTCAAACCTGCTAGGCCATATAATATACGAGCACAAAACAAACATTCATCTTGGAATAAGATGTCCAGTGTAAAAGATTTAGTCAACTGTAACGACTTCCGTCTTGATTATCGTGTTTCTTATAAAATAATGCGAAACATTTTAATAACAGTTTATACGTAAACAGTTCTACATCCAGATTGAATTTACGCATTAATAAGATTTAAAAAGTGGCTCTTAATAGAGTGGTCGCACAAAGGCATTTTAGCCAGTACTAATTATAAGGCCTCTTTTTCTTCGACGTCAAACAAAACTTCCTTACCTATATGAAGGTATTTCTGGTCCTCAAGGTCATACTTCGGCCATTCCAAATTAATGAAACGGTTAGTGACTCTACCTCCATGCACCGATTCTTGTTTTTCGGGTTTGTTTGGATCGCTGCAAAATAAAGAAAATTAAATTAATTAAAAAAAAAACAGTATAGCATAAGAGTATACAAAAAGAAATATTATAAAAGAGAAAGAGTTGTTGTCATGGCTTGGCATATTAGGGCATATTCGCAAATGAGTTTAGCAATATATCTAAATAGCAAAAATATATAATCAGTTTCAAAGATTGAAGTCATGACATACGTAATTAATAAACGAATAAATTAAATCTACTTTTCATTGATTCAAATTGAGAATTTGAAAGGTGTAGGATTAGTATTTTGGTTTCGTTGAAAAGCTCTCCATAGACAATTGTTCTTTAGTTTTGTTTTGCTTTTTTAATTAGTTTCATACATGAAATAGACAAACATGACTACAACAATTATATTTATTTAAACAATGTACTTGGCCGAGAGGTTATAATTTTAGTGTGATATAAAATTTATCTTGAACGGTTACTCATCTAGATGTTTTTGTTGTTTTTATTTTTCTGCCCACATTGCTCTATTCTTCATCTAAATTTGATTTTAATTTTCATTAATGACATTATCGTCATCATATGCTCTTAATTTAGTATTTATGTAAATGACACTAATCTAGAAACAGCTATTGCTCGTTCCAGTATTGATGAATGTTTCCTTCCGAAAAATTAATTTGAAATCATGTCGAATGCTAACATCTTGAATATATGATTATTTTCTCTTTCAGTTACATGTAAAATTTATTTTTGTTCTTCCTGCTATTGGTTGGGCTCAAGTGATGTGTTTTGTGGCATTTGCTGCTTTTACTTTGTGATTTTGTAGCGGCAGTCCACAATAATCAAAGAAGGATAATCTTTGATTTGATCGTAGAAAGCTGTTGTATACAACTGACAGTTTGGCTATTTCTAGAAAAAAATGGTGCAATGGATGATATCAGTATGAAAGTCACGATATGGCGAAATTATGTCATTACATGCCTTGACTTTTTATGATTATATGTTGGTTTTGCAGCAATTTGTGATGCTTAGACGAAATTGTGACTAACACAATTTATTCTATGTAAAATTACTTTCTCTTGTATACTTAACATACCTCCGCGTATGAATCAGCTATTGAATATTAGGTGTTTAGTATTTAATAATTCCACAATATTTAATTAGATTTTAATTACAATACAAGAATCAATTGATTAACGGTGGTTTCTGTTCTGTTACTTAGATTAAACTTTAGCCAAACTATTATCTTATTTTCTTATTTCGAAAGCATATATATATATATATATATATATATATATATATATATATATATATATATATATATATACATACATACACGCTCTCACACCCTGATTCAGCACTCTGGAAGAATGGTAGACTTTGAAAAAAACATTACCTAGTCTAGCATCTACGCATCGCTCATTCAGTACAAAATTAGAGCACTCTGACTATTGGCGTATGATACATCATACGCTAAATGTCTGCCTCCTTCTACCGAGCGCCCATAGCTCAAAGGTAGAAGCGCCGACTGTCGCCCATTCGGTCGAGTTTTGCTCCTGAGTTAAAATCAATTGGATGTCTAACCGTATTGATGATCTGTGATACAACGAAACAGAGCTGTCTGCGAATATATATATATATATATATATATATATATATATATATTCTAAATTTCCAATATTCTGCATTCTGAGGATCGATTCTGCAACTTCACTTAATTCCATTAAACTTCACTCTTGCACGTTTCGTCAGTTTTCTAAGAAATTACTGCTTGTCAAACTGCAAACTAATCATGAAACATCAATTAGCTTATCAGCGTGTTACTTCTTTTAAACCATCGTGGATTGTATAATAACTTGAAAAACCAACATATTTTTGAAAGGATTATATGTTCTCTCAGCGGATCTTACAAAAGCTATTATTTAAAAGAAAACCTTATCGATAAGCATATTCTTCTTCCAAGTATATGGGTTTCATTTGCTTAATAATATTAACTATTATAGTTTTCGTTATATAAATAAAAAGACTACTTTTTTCAAACGCATACCGGACTGTGGGAAACAATTCTTCACGATTTTTAATCGATTTTACCCCAAACATAGCAGTAATGCATCTATTGTATGGGTTACTGGATATACGAACAAAACAGAAAACCGAACACACATTTTGCTCTTCCTTCTATCAAATCATGAAGATAATAGAAAGTGATTGACGTTGCATTTAATTTTGGAAGCTGAATGTTACCTAAAATTCAAGTTAGTGTGAGAAAAGAAACACCTACCATATAACTTATTGTTACATCTCCTAAATGTTTTTGCAAAATGCACAGAGAAAGCAACTTTACGGCGTTAGAAAAATGACTGCAGTTAAGATAATATATCAGAAATAACCATATTGCTTATTCTTTTCTGGATATTATCGACGATCTACTGTGATATAGCCAAAGAACAAGAAGTTGTCAACAATATTTTTAAAATTAGATAATTCATAAACTGATAGATAGATAAGAATTATAGAGATTATATGGCTTGTAATCATAGATTAGTTTTACTGAGAGTTACTAACGAAGTAGCAAAGACATATCAAGTTACAAGATAACTTTAACTCACTGAGTTCTCCCAGAAAGGCCGACGGTCAAAAGAATCAGTCATCTAAATCATAGGGAATTACTTGTCAGCGGTGGATTAGCACAGCTATAGATCAAACTCTAAAATGATATGCGTGAATATATTGTAATCTTGTGAGTGTGAGTGATATATTAAATGTTAGAATATATTAAATAATATCGAAAAAATATAATTTATTCCCTGAGTATATTTACTAGCAACAACGACGTGTGTATCATAATTATGACAAATAAACATATAGATGAAAATATCTGTAACTCACCCAATAACATAAATGTTTTTTTAAAAAAAAAAATTAAATATTTATATCTGATAAATTTTCTTTCTCTGTTTGAGACCGTTTTTCTTAATTTTTAGTAAAATTTTATATTACAAATTTTCCCATGTCTGAGTAATTACTGCTTTCATAAACAATTGTCACAGAGAATTTCGTATAGCAGTCACGGAAACAAATTAAAGATATCTTGCAAAAGATAGCTAAAGAACTGAACATAAATTGCAAGAGACCTGAATGTATGGTCATCAGTAAAAATGGGAGCCGAAAATTCCAACTACATTAGGGGATATCGAGCGCAAGCAGGCACAGAAATTTAACTACCTCAGAATATTCTAATAGAAAACGGAAAGTGTGACAATGAGATCCGAAATCGTATTAGCATTGCGAAGATACATTTTAAAAGCTGAATATAGTACTTTGATACAAGAATGTAGCGGATTATTACTGTCCTTCAATATGCCAGCGAATGATCAAATATGAAGGAAATACTTCAAGAAACCAAAATGTTGTTCTACGGAATAATTCTGAGGATACCATAGTCCAAACATCTGAACAAATTAAGATATTAGTGAAAAGAATCGAAAAGGAAAAATATAGTCAACTTCACAAAAATGGAGCTCTAGATTCTGGAACATGGCAGGAGGCTTTGGAGAGACTGATACTCAGAGAACCGTGGGAAAATTGACGAGTAAAACACAATGCATGAAATACTTGATGGGCTTGAGCAAATAGATGTCCCAGTAAGTCTGGTGGGAGTAACAAGAGAAAGGCTGTTACGAGCTACATGTGATAAGGAGATGTCGAAGGACATGATTGCCTAAGACTTGAAAGGACACAGCACTTGGAAACTTCTTTATACTCTTGTTCAGAATATAATTTTAAAAGATAAATGAAGTGATTAGGTTTCACATAAAATCTATTGGATTCAGAGTATATTCTTGAAATTATTCCTAGGCTGGCAATTGAACTTCAGATAGTAACATGAGATTTATGACTGAATGTTTGCATCAATTCCGTAAGAAGTGGTGATTAAACAGTGATTGTTAGACAATAACATCAAATCTCGTTTTAGCAGAGGTAATGAAAAATGCCCTATATTTGTATAACTATAGTTTTAGGTAATGACAGAGTCAACTATTAAAATATACAGAATGATTGAAAAATAACTCCTTGTTTTATTTATAAACTGTGTTAAGTCATCACTATTGACTTGACATCCTATGTCATTTTTTAAATTAGTTAACGAAACACGTCTACTCTACCAAAGCAAGACGTTAGAAGAAATTTAAAGGTGAATAAAAGGACTAATATCTTTCATTGCACAAGAGTTTATGGCGAAAAATATTCATGCGATTCTTGGGTGTCACAAGAAGCTGGTAGCAAACTATTGTGTCCATATCGAAAACGCCCATTCTAAACTCTTTCCTCCCATATCAATTTCCTGAAAAATTAGTGTTATAAATGAATTATAAATATTTTGAGATAAGAAGCTACTTTTCAATCGCTTTTAAATCAATGAAAAGACATATATTTGATTCACTGACGAAAGTACTAATAGGAATTCAAAGGAAGGAATTATCGATGGAAAGGAATTTAGATGAATTTTGTAGTATCTGCAGAGCTAAGTAGTCGTAGAGAGTGAATAAAAATATAGTAGTGTGAAAGTCTGAAAATAATACTTCAATCAAATCTAAATTATAAACGGTATATTACGTATTGTTATATTGTCGCGGTTGCACGAATGTTCTTTTGAAGGCTCAGTCGTTTGGGTCGCTACGGTTGTGTTAAAATGATTTTTATATCAGTATACTAAAGTTTGTTTGATTGTACCTTTTCATCTCTCTCTCTCTCTCACTCTCTCTCTCTCACTCTCTCTCTCAGTCACTCACTGACTCACACTGTAAATTAAATCAGATATCTCTTCGGCAGGATATAAAATTTTTTGGAATTAAATAAAAGTGATTACTAGCTTCTTCATTTCCGAAATTGAAATTCAGTCAACGCAAGAATATCCGACATATTTTTAATAACACGTGTTGATGTTTTTTATTTTATTTTATTTTTAATTCGTAGGAATCGAAAAATTTAACTATGTTTAATCTGTTCTTCTTTACATTATATAAGCATTATATTGCAGTATTCTGCTAAGTATAAAAGAGAAAACATTGCAACTGATGACTGCTAAGGCTCTCGGGAAACATAATAGATGAGCAATTTTGTGTTAATGAAATTATTCAGCCGCGTAAATTGACAAATCTAGTCGATATACAAAGATTAGGTTTGAGTAGGCGGAATTTCTGCGCACTACGATGACCAAATGCATCTGTTTAATACACACACACACACACACACACACACACACACACACACACACACACACACACACACATATATATATATATATATATTATATATATATATATCTATATATATATATATATATATATATATATATATATGGTCTATATATATATATATATATATATATATATATATATATATGGTTAGAAGAGCTGCAATGAAATAATTTATTGAATCCTTGTATTACGCGAAAGTTAAGAAAGTTATTTAAAATGTCTCTACATCAATGAATTGAAAACGACTTCCGGCAGCGATGTCTTAAATGATTCTGTTGGATAATTAAAGTAAATCACCTGATTTTTTTTTGTTTTTGCAAAAGCGTAGGCAAAAAACTGTTTTTCCATCTATACAGATTAGTCTAGAAGTGAAAAGAATAAACTGGAAGACATCAAAAGTAATTGTTTAATATATACAAAAAGAATTAATGTTGTTTTTGATTCAATTGATTTACTTTTCTAAAAAAATATCTTTGTTTCACTGAGCTTTTGAAGAAACAAAGAAAATGTTCCTGTCTACAGAAATTGAAAAATCATTCATTCAGATGAATAAGCTCTCTCACATTACTAGAATATACGCAAGAACTGTTTATATGTACTACCAAGCAGAGGGACATTTAAGGAAAGTTAACTTCGTAATTCTAATACCTTTACTGTTTACTATAAAGAACATTCTACTTAAAATGAAAACAACTGACGTTATCTTTTGCGTTTTAATAAGAAAAAACTGATGGAATCATTCGCTTTCACTGCGTAATTGAATTGACAGTGACAAGATAACTACTGACGTCGGATTAGGGATTAAGAAATAAAGCGACCGGAAGAGATCGAGTGGAAAAATATTAGATCCAGTGCTTGAATGAGTGATTATATGAAAAGGAAATATTGAAATCTAATATACAAAGTTAAAATCTGTGTCCGCATAAAATCCTTAAGATACCGTGTTTGAGGGAAAATATAATTTATATTCATACAAAAAATAAATATTTGTGGACCTTTATCGAAATCGTTTCTGTAACGAAAAAATGTAGGTTGAATATTTATGGTTAAGATAGTTTATAAGCTGAATAATTATTATCATTATTGTTAAGTTTGTCATATTTAAATTTATTACCATATTTACGGTCGTGGTACGCTCTGGCCTTTTACACGCGATTGGAATTCTGAAATGAACTCTATTTCAATCACCGGGTATATTGTTCTCCTTCCATGAGCTATGCCAGTACATGATGACCTCAAGGATAAAAAGTGGATAGAAACGTTGGTTAATCCATTGACTTGATCCAATATGTTGTGAGTTCAATACCTAGCTAGAGCAACGATGAACAAGTAAAATAGAGAGTTGATTTAGGGACAATTAACTAAGGCATAGGGAAGTGGCATAACTCAAAGAAAGATGAAAATATATACACCAATAAATAAAGAGTTAGTTTTGAAAATCCAAACACCTTAAGAATACCTGAGTGTACATCAGCCGAAACCACCTGAATACGGTAATAAAAAATAGGACAGCAGTCTACTAAAAACTAAAAACTAACTCATATCAGAATTATAGACAAACATAAATAACATGTTTATTTACTAATTTCTGTGTCTTTTGTAATAAGTAAGATTTACTTTACTGATGAAATTATTGTAATTTTAATGGTTTATTAGATATTTGTATCCCAGACACTGCCAAATGTAAATGAGTGGAAGTCATAGAATTAAATATTACGTTTCAAGTGATACATCCATCTTCTCCAAAACCACATCATTGATGATATTTTCAGTTCATGGTATCTGCAGCATCCTTCTGTGTAACAACATATCAGTTGTTTTCAGTTTTATATTCATCATTGATGTGATTATCTAGAAATCGCTGTCACATGGAATGACAGACATCACGTGACTATCTAGTAATCGCTATTTTTTTTGCAACGAATTTTTCCTGTATCTCCTACTGACGTTTATTCAGTTAATAACTTATGTATTACGCTTTAATACTTAAGTTAATAAATGAATAAAGGAGTATTTATATGGCCAAGGATACCTTCCAAATGTCGAGGAGATTCTTGAGAAACAGGAAAAATACATTGAAACAAAGAAGTGATCACGGAATAAAAGGAAAGCTCTTAGATTAATATCGACTTCAGCATTTACATATCGCCTCGTCTTTAAACGGAACTTAATCAGTGCTGCAATATTTAATTGGTTTATTACAAGTGTTGATATCACCAAGAAATAAACGACTGGACATTTGACCACAACCGAAGAAACGGGCATTTATCATGCGTAATATTTAATATCCCCACTGTGTTGAAATATAGCTGAACACAAACACAAACTATAGTTGGAATTTTGCTGGTTTTCTCAATAAATGATGTCATTAAAGCATTCCCAAAAGAAAATAGATCTAAACATGAGAATTAGTTATTTTCTACTCGTAATAAACAAAACATCATAAATAATAAATTTGTTAAAATACTATTAACTAAACGGACAGTTTTAACTACGCATTCACATTGCGATATATATTGCACGAATTGCGTAAGTTTTGTCAGTATTATGGGATTGTCATTCTAACTTAGGAATCATCAGGCATTAATGACACATTCTTGAGCGATCATATCACAACAAATACATAAATGACTCAACAGTTTTTTTCCCGAAATAGGTTTTTGTTGTTTTGCTTTAGACTGGTTACCAACCAAGACTACAGAACCGAATCTTTGTTGTTATTTAATCCATAGGTGTTTGGAGAAGTGACGGATTAATACTCTTTCTCAAGATATTTATGCGTATATGAATACCACCAACTTCAATCCTGAAGTCGACTCTCCGATTTCCCGTCCCGAGGCGACATCAACTGCATCACCAAACAAACTTGGAAGTATATTACTGTAACCTTATCTTTCTGCAACGATCGCATTTTTCACATGCTTTTGTAACTGGTGAAAACGCGCCTACTCTCATAGCATTTAGTATCTAGGAGTTCCTGTTTGAGAAGTATCTCGACTTACTGGAAATCCACCTTATTAACCTGATCTTGCTCTGTATGGCATTTATTTATTTTCCGCAAGCTAAAGTGGATCATCAAGAGACCCCTTTTGAAGGCGTGGATGCAGAAAACAGGCCATGTTGACGAAAAAGTGGGGCATTCAAAAAGCAGTTCATACAAGTGCAGAAAAGCAAAAAGTAAAAGTGCATTAGAACTGATTGGAGTTAATGTAAATGAAAAATATTTAGTTAGTTGTTTGGATTTTAATAAATTGTTTGTGAAACAAGTCTTTTACTTTAATTACAAGATCTGTCTGAAAAAATAACTCAACATACATTACTTGAAAAATATCCAATGTGAAAAGTTACAAATGTTTGTTTCCAATCAAATATACACAAGTGGGCTAGCAATAGGAATTTTTGAATCTCAATGCAAATCCGATTCATACATATTCTATTGTAAATCGATGGCTATCAAAGAAATCCCCAAAAACCGTTATCAGTGTAGACTTTTCTTTATATATTTGTTGACCAACTGTGTAACTAGGTTTCTGTCTAATCGAACTGTAGATAGAATTTAAAGACATTTTCCGTAGAGAGTAGCTCAGAAATCAGATGTCGATGCGCGTGCAATCAATTTGGACTCTATTGATATCCCCGTTGTCGTCTCTCTCATGTTATCAACACTGAGTGAATAACCTCTGTCGCGGTGGTAATGAACCAGCACGCACCTCACTGAAACTACCGCTACTTGATCGAAGGATGTCAAGTGCAAAGCGTTACTAAATAACTTTTAACGCAGTGTCCGACATTCTCAAAAGACCTAGTTTCTATGAAGAGTTTTTCGAACTTACTTCAGTTTGTAGTTTCCCCCACCCTCTATCTTTATTATGCTTTACCATCACTCGATCAAATTCATAGATGATTTACCATTCACTCGGACACGAAAAGGATTCATGCACAATTGAAGAATATATATGTTTTTTGTGGTTGCCATGTTCATGGAAAACAGATTTTATAATAGACTAATTCGGAAACGTGTCTACATTTTGGATACTATCTTTATAACATTTCGTCAGATATACTATAAACTTTTTAGGTATGCGATATAGCTGTTTCTGTCCAGTTAGAGGCTTTTGGGGGTTATTTCTTTCTTTTTATATGACTGCTTTCAGCCGTGAATTAAATAAATAGTTCAGATCGAGAAAGACGGAGAGCTAGTAACTGTGACATACATTTAAAAAAAAAATTCGAAGAGAATAATGCAAAACAATAATTGAACCTGTGAATTTATCTTAAAATATTATGGTATTCCCATTGAAAACACATGTTTTTTCAACACATTGATGGTGAGGCTTATTTTATTGACTATCGTAATTCCCTCTCGTACAAATGCAGTTGTGCTCTAATACTATTGCCATCGAACATAAACGAATAAACATCATAAGATTGTTAAATATCCGGCCCCTTAAATTGTTTTAACCATTCGGTGATTTTAACGTATCCTAACGTAATCTAACACAAGGCTTAACGTTTATTCTTAAATTTTAATATGGCTTCTACTCCTCAAGAGAAATTTAATACTCATCTTGCGTTAATATATTATTTTAATATTTTCATTGGATAGATAGAAGCTCTCCATATTTCGCCATGAGAATAATATTAAATTCTTTTTTATTTAAGGTTCTTTGTTTAAATTATATACTTCCGTGACAGCACATTGAGGTAGACCTACACTAGAAAGATGATCGCAGTGGGGAGCTCCGTTGATGGATATCATTGCTTGTTATACCTAGGATGCATAAAATACTTATATCACTCAAACATTAGGAGATATTCTTCAGTAGATATATATTTATTTTGACAGTGTTTTGATAAAACTGGTTAATAAATACATACTTTAATCGGAACTCCATTAATTGAAAGAACCCACTTCAACTAAAATATTGCATTTAAAGCTATTTTCTGAAATGGAATAGCTTAGCGTAAGTTAGCATGCTTATAAATATATAAAAAACGTGAACAACGGTATTAACCAGATTTATGCAAAAAAAAACAATTTGTTGTCATTAACCAATTGATGTCGTTCGAAAGTTAGGAAATGATTTCTTAAAATATTTTTCCTTAAACAACACTGATCAATCTCAATATTTATTGTCGCATTGATGTTCATTTTCTCCAAAACCTTTAGTTTGTAGTTATATTAAAAAAAAAACTTGATTACATCATTTTCCGTTCAACTACCCGTTGTTCGAATGTACAAATAATTGTTGTTTATTATATTTTTTGTATCTACTGGAATTGAAATAAAATGTTTGGGACACCAGTCCTTTAATTGTCAGACAGACCTCGTAAAGAAAATAATTAGTGCAACTCTACATAGAAAAGTGTTTTATTAAATAACCTTATAATGATGAGTTACAAATATGTGTTTTTGTAACATACACAGAAATTATCTAGCCTTACGCTTATTTGAACTTGAAAGAAAACTCCATTTTCAAACATTATATTGCAAAGCAATGTTTATGAATTAATTCCAAGAAATTATCAGTGTAGGTATTTCAATATATACTGATCAATTGTGTAACTAGTTTCCTGTTTGATAGAACTATAGATACTGATGAGGAATAATCTTAAAACTAATATATTCCTACGCTTTAAAAAATTGTTAGTCATTGACATAAAACCTGGATCCTTTTCACACGCACATCAATAGATTTAGCCCTATGTCAAATAAAGTAAATATCTAGAGGAAAATGAAATTAGTGTTAATTAAAGACTATTATCACATAATTTATAGCACTGCGATATATAATAATCACTGCAACGTAGATTTTTGTGAATTTTATAATTAAAGAAATAAAAGGAGAAATAAAAAAGATTTGTAAGATGATTTTAGGCGATTATAGTCATCAAGAATTGCTCACCATATTCAGTGGAAGTGACTTTTATGAAAAAAATACATCAACTGCAATTTACAATAAATAATCTAGTAAGATTGGATGAAAATAAAGTAATGTCATTTTAGATAGATTACAAATATGGGTAACACCAAAATTTCATTGTACTTTGATAAAAAAACATTCATTATTATTATGAATTTTTAAGGCTAAATATATATTTCTTCTAAGTTGATTATACTAACTTGAAATATATGTCAGATTGTAGCTTAATATTTTAAATATTTGAATAATCTATACTTATTAACTAGGCCAAAGAAAAAATGATCATTAATATTCAATGTTCATTTTCCACGTTAAACTTGAAAATACATAATTTCATTATTAACATATATATGATATCTTGTATAATTTACCCTTTATACCTTGATTTAGCTGCTCTAATTAAAAACAAATTATTACACACAGGAATAATTTTAGAGATTTTTTCATCCAGTCAAAAAATTATCTAAACCCGACAAAATGAAAACTGTCTATATATTTTCCGTTTGACATCACCTACACCAATCTAAACTAAATGAAATGAATGTTTCCATGAGAATGGTTTTATACAAGGAATATTACCTCTAACATATTTCGTCTGAATATAAAACCATTTGCCATCTTTTTATCAGCTGATGTATCGCTTTACATACGTTAATCTTGTATGTAAATAATATCATTTTAAAATCTACATAAGAGAAATATGTCAGATGTATGTAATAGCGCCATTTGAAGAAATTTCTCAAGAACTAAGGACTTCATTTGCTGAAATACACTTGAAATTGCTGACAAGAGAAACAGATGGGATTTATCGCGTCCATTATTGAAATTATTGATTCATTCCGTAGTTTAATTTTTATCTAATATTTTTTAATTTATTATATACAAAAAATAGGTATATATGATTGTATCTCAGAGAAATAGCCTGTAATATTTAGTATAATATATTACTGGTGCCATTATTTCATAATATACTTCATTTTTGTGTTTTATATATATATATATATATATATATATATATATATATATTGATGTTTGGTAAAAAGTAAACGTAAAGATCTACATGCTGAAACATAATGCAATCTTCTGTGTTAATACCTAATAGTTTTCAAATAATCTAATTTTTAAGACAAACTCTTTTGTCAGATACCTTAGAGCATCTATACTGAATTTAGTAAATTTTTATGGCATGTCTACTATATATTTGTTGTTGTGACATTTTTCTATCGTTTTATTATTATAAAATTGGCATACGAGTAGAGTCTCTCACTGAGTAGCGAAAATTAAAATTTTACTGTACATTTGTAAAATTTACCTTCAGTTTTGAGTGATTCATTCTTGCTAATCCTTTTTTTTAGAATTTTCAATCACTCGGACAATTTTATTTAAGACTTAAATGTTTCGATGTATTTTCCTTCTATTCTCAAACTTTTAATAACTCAGCATTTTAAAGCAAAATTTTATCCTATGATATAAAGCGTTCTGAAATGTCGTTATAAACGAAAGAATAGGTACCGGGCAAGGATGTTAATGAAGGAAAATATTTGGGACACACTCAATAAGAGAATGCAAGCACGTGTAAAAATCAGGAATTATTTAACGTGAAAGAAGTATTAGGAAATTAGGAGTAAATTACCTGATAATTTTGTAAATAGATATAGAAAGCATGATATAAATATGAGTTATTTTAAGAAAGTGATGATTCATGTCCCCTGGAACTGCCAAAAAATGACTCTTACATTAGTGTTCTTCTATAAAGGAATGCATTTATTGTGATATATTTTTCATTCCTATTTGAGCTCCATTTTCAAAAATTTGTGATAATACATTTTATTTAATATGAATAACCAATATTTTTTCCTATTCAGCTTTTTATTAATTAACTAACACACATAGCATCTTTGAAATAATATTTACTTCTGCTGAATTTGTTTTATAATAACATGGTCTCTATTTTGCTTTCCTTCCGATCAGCATGTGTTTTCTGGGTTTAAAAAATTATTTACTCAGCAATCTAGATTGCCAGAAAACTATAACCGTAATTTACCATAAAAATTCAATGATGACATGTCCCAAGGTATTGACTTATTGAAAAATCGAAAAGAAATGTCCAATTAAAAAATTCGCAGTATAGCAGTAAATAAGCATTAATAAAATGGGTATGTATACCCATATGTATATATATTAATATGTATATATATTAATACAACATATTCTCAACTTGTTTTATATATTCAGCGTATAACTTTATATTTGGACGTCCAGTTAGTGATTTTTTTATTTTATATACTTTCTAGTAAAATATAAGTTGAATTTATTCAAATATAATTTGTCAATGGTGTCGATTTTCATGTGAATGCATATGAATGATCAACATTTTCTCTGCAAATTTTCACTAATAAACATTTATTATTTATAAATAACCCATCCTTTGAGTATAAGAAGTGATAAAGCAATTATTGGTGAATTTAATTACATTAAAACTGGGTCGGTGGTCTACGAACAAAGTTATTTTACGATAATAATATTTTTTCGTTAGAGATAAAGAAAAATTTCAAATGAACGCTCGAAAATCTCATCAAAAATAATGAATAAATGTGAGAAAACATAAATAATGTTCTACAGAAAGATACCGAGTATATTTTGTTCCGAACATATAAGCAACTTTTAAGTTCTATAGGTAATTTAGGCAAAATTAAAATATATTCAATATCAGAAAGAGACAGTTGGTATTTCAAGAGCCCATTATAAAGAAAAAGATCTTGGATAATTTAGTAGACACAAGAAGGATTGAAGGGAAGAGAGCTAGGAAAACCAACCTGCACGTGGCAGACATAAGTAAATGAATAGCGTATCAAGGTCTAGAAGAAAAAACAAAAACTTATTAGGAGATATAATGGACGGGAATGTGTGGTGAGACATGAATGACTACGTTTTTTAGGAAGCGGCACGGTATATATGGACAAGAAAGAAGAAGTTTCTGTGAGTTAATAAATATCATGGCATTTCACACATTCAGCATCAAAAATCTTCTCATGTAATTCGACATATATATATATATATATATATATATATATATATATATATATATATACGTGTGTGTGTGTGTGTATGATTTCCATTTTATATGTAGATTATTTTCGCATGGTAGTAGAAGGCAGAACTTAGTTTCGACATAAACAAGAATCTTCATTGATTATATAGATTTTATAAAAATAAAAAGAAACATTTCCGCGTAAAATGCAAAAAGAAAATGTCTGTGTATCGTGGATCTGATGAAGAAAATGTTAAAAATCCCCTGATTGAATATGATATAAAAAACATACGCGCTTAACAAAGCTATGTTGATTCTTTCATGTCTTTACATCTTTTTGAGTAGGTTACATATATTTTCGAAAAAAAAGTGCAGAGTGAAGAGATTATAAGTTTAATATGCTGATCCATTTGAACGTGTCAAAAACACGACTTAAACTTTTAATGTTGAAGCTGCTCTAGCATAAGAAAAATGAAGAACAGATACAAAAAAGAAACTAGATGTATGATAGGAAGAAATATGGCGACAGAAGAAGAGAAGTTAATTTTGAGAACAACAAAATGACAGCAATTCGGACAACTAGCATAAAAACGCAAATGCAACCAGGAAAAAATAGGGAAAGTAAACCTCGTTATAAAGGAAGTATACGCCGAAGCCATAAGAGAGGCTATAGGGACTCGACAATGAAAGATAAACCAACTCCAACAAGCAAAGAAACAGAGATTTGTAATTTACAAGCAATGCATTTTCCGCGTTGTATAAAAGGGGAATGAAGCAACATCCATGTAATGAGAAAAATATCACACATTCAGATATAGAATCCAAAGGATAAGACTAACGTTGCTAAAGAAATGGAAATTTTGCATTGTTTTTTATTTAAAAATTTATAATTTATTCATTTTCTTTTTTCATTATATCAATGTAAATCGCTAGAAATTATATTTCTTCTTTATTCACACATTTTGATTCCCACATTTATTTCTCTATTTCCGATTTTACTCAACAGATTGCCGCTAAAACATCCGGAGACAACATCCACATACATTAAAGTCATTTAGTTTTCATGCTAGCAAATATTTATCTGACATACTTTATTCAAGAACGAAAGTATTTTAGACTATAATATTAAATACTAATTCTTCTATATAAGAGATCAACGATTACATGATTATCTGCTTATATTAGTTAATAATTTGTACATTTTGCATAAATTATCAATTCTTCTTTTTGATAGACAGAAGTTCGTGTTTCTTTTCCACATTCTGGTGCGTTTTGTGGAAGAGAGGAATTCACTATTTGGAGCTAATAATCCGTATGTCAGAAAATATATGCGTGTGTTAAAAATTGTTAACAATAAAAACAATCAACAGAGCTATCTAGCAAGTTAAGCTATTATTTCCAGGAAATTATATTGTTTTCAATTTTCGAATTAAATTCCAGAAAGGAAATAAAGCAAGGTTGTATTTCTACCAAAATGATATCGTAAGGAATGTTAGAAGTTGATATTAATCAACGTACAAAAAATAGCTAACTAAACTTTTTACTTAAATTTAAAATGTACAAAATTTCTTCATTAGTAATTTCTGTTTCAGTCGCTTATTCATAATATATGTAAAAAATCAAAATTTGTCTCTAACAATATTGTTACAATTTACCTGTTATCATTAGTAATGTTGTTTATTTTGTCTTTATCAAACACCCCCTAAATAATGTTCTTCCCCCATTTTCACTGTACTCTAAAGCAAATCATTTCACACCAGTATGCCAATCATTTTCATACCTATTCTTTATTCCGTATTTTTCTGATAATAACTAATGTAAATAAGGAAATAATGTTTATTCCACTATATATATATATATATATATATATATATATATGATTCCAAGTGAAGAGAACTCAAGGTTTTTTTATATATTTTGAGTGCTCTGGCATTTAATTTATTATAAAGAGTGCTCAATATAATGAGTATTATAGAGCTTAATATAATATTATATAATTATATGGTTCCATGTAGCAAGGTAAAATTGACATAACCATATAATTATATTATATATTATTATATTATATATATTACATGGAGGCTGCTTTAAATTTGCATGTTTTTCTATACAAATTAATTTTCTGTCTAGTCTTTCTGGAAAGTATAATCCTTTTGCCCCCAAAATATGAGAATGCGTTATATTCAAACATTTCTTTTGCTGCAATCACCACCTTAATGTTTTCGAAATTCATTAACTTGTTTCTGGCCCTTTATTGTACTAACTATTATCATGTTATATTTAGAGGTGAAGAAAAGATTAGTTAGATAATGTAGCAGGATTTGACAACTGTAACGCGCTTATCATTGAAATGTTTATTTCTGCCAAAGCTAATTGAAATGATAACACGTAATTTCACAATAGTCTTAGTAAACATAGAAGAAAGACGGCCCTACATAGAGCAAGATTGTATAAGCAAGGCTCGCAGCTGATTGCAATTTCCGATTCTCATTGGATCATTTACATTTGCTTTAAGCCGTGTAATATTTTATATTTATAATTTAACAAGGCGCATTTCTTGGTTGAATAGCCCTGTAGAACTTGAATGAGGTCTTCTTTATGAAAATATTCTTTAGATCAGAACTACTCGTTTGCATTTTACGACAGTTAACATATTCCACAGCTAATCACAGGTGTATGTGTATTCATCTAGGAATCATTAACTTTGAAATACTTATACAACTGATATTGAGATAATTAAATTCGTGTACTGCAAAACATTCCTTTTGTCTTTTGACTCGTACCAGATGAAATATCCAACGAATTTCTCACAAAATGTATAGTTTTATGCCATTAAAGAAATTAATTAATTTAATTTGTGGAATTAGATTTCAGTTTTCAATATTTATTTATGTTTCTTCAACTATTCTCATTAACATTCTGCCGATTATCAATGTATTTTGCGCTAACATGTTGCTTCAAATAAGTATTTTAATTAATAATTCTTCTGATATATATTAATCTTTTAATCATTCTTAAATCTATTTTAGTATTCTTAAACCTAGTGGATTTTTTTAAAAAATTCTTATAGCAATTTAATATATTTCTTAACGTTTTATAACATATTAGTACATTTGTTGTTGTTTACTCTATTGATATACATTTCAAATATTGTAATGAAAACGTATCTTTGTTCATCATAATCTATGACTTCCAAATAGTTATTATAAATTTTCTAATTAACTAAGTTTAAAATACACATAGTCTAATTATCACCATATATACAAACGTCATTTGGCTAATCCTAATCTTGTCCTAATAACATTGCCTTACATAATTATCACCATATATACAAACCTCGTTTGGCTAATCCTAATCTTGTCCTAATAACATTGCCTTACATAATTATCACCATATATACAAACCTCGTTTGGCTAATCCTAATCTTGTCCTAATAACATTGCCTTACATAATTATCACCATATATACAAACGTTGTTTGGCTAATCCTAATCTTGTCCTAATAACATTGCCTTACATAATTATCACCATATATACAAACGTCGTTTGGCTAATCCTAATCTTGTCCTAATAACATTGCCTTACATAATTATCACCATATATACAAACGTCGTTTGGCTAATCCTAATCTTGTCCTAATAACATTGCCTTACATAATTATCACCATATATACAAACGTCGTTTGGCTAATCCTAATCTTGTCCTAATAACATTGCCTTACATAATTATCACCATATATACAAACGTCGTTTGGCTAATCCTAATCTTGTCCTAATAACATTGCCTTACATAATTATCACCATATATACAAACGTCGTTTGGCTAATCCTAATCTTGTCCTAATAACATTGCCTTACATAATTATCACCATATATACAAACGTTGTTTGGCTAATCCTAATCTTGTCCTAATAACATTGCCTTACATAATTATCACCATATATACAAACGTCGTTTGGCTAATCCTAATCTTGTCCTAATAACATTGCCTTACATAAAAGAACAGACTCTTAATTACATTTATTTCTTCATTTTTAGTTACTGCATTCAGTAAGTCAATTAAGTGCCATACTTGATATAGGCTTTGGGCGATCATGTCTCGAAAGTAACATGACTGATTGGGCAGAATATTATCGCGCTGTAGGTTGCCATGGCTTTCTGCAGTAGACTGGTTGCCATCCAAAGCTATAGAACCCAACCTGTCCTATTATTTAACCCACAACTGGAGGAAAGATACGGATTAATACATTTCCAAAAGGTATTTGTGCTTAAGTGAATGCAAGCAATTCAACTGGTTGTAAAACGAACTCTTTTTCAAACAATTTCATATATAACCTTCCATTTCTTTTTTTAGATTTTTATTTTGATGCCATACAAAGTAGAATTGTGTTATCTTAAATATCCTCTGACCATCCTTCTTTACAACTGGTTCAATTTGTTTTGTTTAGGTAAATTTGAAGTAGAATTATTTTCTTATTTCATAATTTGCATCTAATATTTTGTTCCATTCTCATTTTTCTGTCCCTTTGAAAATGTTTTCATTAAATATGAAAGCTATGTTTGTCCTACTATCCTCTTCATAACATTTTATTCTTTTTTTTTGTTGCATATTCAACCTTCATCAAGTATTCTTCAATATTTCTCTTTGGTTTTGATCATAGTATTTAACATCACTACATATATTTCTGGCTTATCTATTTTATTTATATTTTTCATAGATTTATAGGTGTTTGGATTCGGTATAAAATCGTAGCTAGCTTGTTATCTACTAAACTTACATTTTTTACATTTTTACAAATTCAATTTTAAAGAAAAACACTTCTTATTGAATATTAATTTGAATGATTTCTCATCTTATTTCTGTTCATAATTCTGTGACGCAAGATATATCCATATGTAGAATTTTCCCTTTCTAATACTCCAAGAAAATAATACTGTTGACTTCGTCAGTATTTTTAAATTTTCCGTACATTCCAGTTTTTCCTGTTCCCCGGAGTATGTTTTCATGCGTATGCGTGGAAAGCGTGACTCAATATTGAAATTTTTATACCATCCCACTAGGCAAATAGAAGTGTTGAAAATGAAACAAAGAAAAATAAAATATACTTTAAAAAATAAATTATTTTTTGAAAAGAAATAAACGGAGAAATCAGAGGAAATTAATATAACAAGCTTTAGCTCCAGCATGGAATTTTTCTACACATATCTATCACTACCTACTCGTAAATTCTAGAAATATTATATATATATATATATATATATATATATATATATATATATATATATATATAGTTACTCACAAAACTAACCATTGTTGATATCGTAATGAATTTGACCACTGTCGGCTAATGGCTTGTGTTTACATTGTATATAACACTCTAATTCCGCCTTCCTCTACTGAGCTCCCATAGCTCAGAGGTAGAACCGCAGACTGATGTCAATTAGGTTGGGTTTCAATACTGGCTAGCAGTAATCGGATGTCAAACCGTACTGATGCACATAGTGATTTCTATCTGTCTAGTGATGCCTATAGCTCAGAAGAGAATTGCTGACTGTATCCAATTCGGTCGTGTTTCAACCCTGGGTAAAAAGCAATCGGATATCTAAATCGTACTGATGAGCTGTCATACAGCGAAACAGATTTGTCTGCTGATGACACACTCTCTCTCTCACTCTCTCTCTCTTTCTATGTATATATATGTATAGTTATTAGCATATATATATATATATATATATATCCATCAGCAGACATATATATATATATATATATATATATATATATATATATATATATGTGAGCGCGTTAATCGAGAGTCGTCATTAATCTTTCTCTAATTAACTATTAATAATAATTTTGTGTTAGGTTTTCTGTCAGTATATAATTTGATTAATGTCTTTTACTACACATTTTAAATATTGAAATGGACATTTTTCAATTTCTCAGGCAAATAAAAAGGATCTTCATAGAAGTAAAATTGCTTTCCTGTATTTATATGATCATTATATTTCGATAATAGCTCGATAATTACTAGTAATAAAATATATTTCCTAGATTTTTAATTATACAGAGGATAAAAATATTATGGAAACATATTTGTAATTGAAATCTCATAATTAGTATCTTATCTGCAAAGAATGGATTCAGACATACGCACCGTAATGGGGGCGATAGATGGTGTCGTCAGTGATGTCATCGCGAGGATCACTAGGGTGTTTCGGGTCTTTCAACATCATACCCCCCTCACCGCGCCGACCCGACCAGAGATGATCAGCCTCCTGCCCAACCTCGATAAGCGTATTCATAAACTGGAAAATTACGTTTAGGCTCGGTACGAATCCCTGCCAATGCTTACAGTTTGGCGACAGTCAGAGCCAATTTCTATTTAGAGACGAACCGCACATGAGCTCGTCCGAAACATTGAAACATTAATTTAGACGCAAATATGTGCAAAAAATGGGAACAATATTCATGGAGAAAAAATGTATGAGACAACATTCAAGATTGATTAAAAATGAAACCAAGAATTAACGAATTCATTTTAAGCCTATAATCTAATAAACTAGAAAAATAAGCTCTGGATTGAGAGAATGCTAAACAGAAAACTAAAAATTAAAGAAAATTTATCAACAATACGAAATAAAAGTATTTTGCTTTGGTAATATTTTAAGTTAAAATATGTGTTTTACTGCTGTTTTCATGAAAGCCAGTCACTGTAAATTTTTATCTGTGGTATTGTATGAGCGTAAGAAAAGGCGAATATTTCATGATAGTAGTAAGATCAGCAGTTATTGGGGAAAAAACTTGTTAGATTACAACTTTCTACTTTCTACTAACGAACTGAATACAAAGGAAATATAGAGGATTTATTCTTGTATAGGTGGCATGCCTTGTCCCAGCTCAAGGGATTATGATTGATTTGACTAAGGAGTTTAGATACTTAGAAGACTATCCATAGAAATAGCTATTTGAAATCTCGTCTCTAAGAAATTGGTTGTAGGATGGAAATACATATTCATCCACAAGGTTAGATGCTTTTTATCAATAAAAAGAAGCGCGATCCAATCCAGAGATCGCGACAATATTCTATAATGATTCTGATATTCCTCTTGTATATACAGAATAGAATCATGAATATTAGAGTATTGCAATGAAACTCGCATTTTTCTAGTACACTTAAAAATATATCGTATATGTAAGCATTTAGTGAGTTTTATTCTAATAAACATTCAAGTTTGAGAGAATAACCATTCATAATGATATGCGAATGTGTATGGTCTAAAGATTTGTTAATGTACCTGACATAATAATATTTCCTTTTGATATTTTGTTTCTTCATTCAGCATTAAAAGGCATAATTTTCATTATTACAACCAATAATTTCTGTAAATACATATTGTCATAAATGTATTTCAAAATAAATTTTTAAACTAGCTTGAATATAATCGGCATAAAATTAAAAGCCCACGTTATGAATGTGATACAGCAAAATTATTTCACAATAAATCTTTGTATTTATAGTATTTGTGTTAAATCCCATTTTCTGCCTGAATGCAGTGAATTGTTTTGTTATATAATGTGCTGTCTGGTTTTTACTGAATAAATAATAAAAAATATAAAAGTATATTTTGGAATAAAAAGAATTCATAAAACAATATTTAATTTTAGAAAGGTTTAAATATGAAAATAAAGGTGGATTTTATTTTCACTAAGCTAAAAACACAACTGCTTGTAATTCGAAAATAGAAATAATTCCGGGAATTGTTTAACAGTTATTCAGAAATCTACTTCACTCATCATAAATATGACATCCGACACACTGAATATCAAAGACACTCCTTTTGTGAGTTAAGTAAATGCAGTTAAGTTAATGTGAGTTAAGTTCATATGGGCAGGAAACATTAATCCTTCATTAACAGAACACTCATTAACACTCGCAGTTAAAATATGTTTTTACTCGATCTAGACAATCGAGACTGAGAGCATTATACTGTCTAATTTTCTTTATCGTCGGTTTTGTGCGAAACTATCTGTATAATGATTTGTCGATTTTGGCAATATGTCAGTTGGTGGTCGTCTAAATTTAGCAAGAATTTTAGCTGATACACTTAACAAAATTACACACACATTTTTTCATTAGAATTCTCAGCTTTTTACGTAGTGTAATTATTATCGGCATAACCACGACCTCCGAAAGACTTCGAAATCTCCTGTAACTCTTCCGTACTCTCTTTTCGATAGTTTGGGGAATGCTGCCATAAGTCATGCATTCAGTTAGTCTTTGGTATTACTTGTTTTGAGTTTTGTTGATATCTCACTCGACAGCACTTCACACAAAATAATAAATGACTTTTTTTTTAGTCTGAGGTTTATATCTGACACCTAACGGGTCATATGATTGTAGATTTATTTCTGATAGCCATGATTGGATTCTCTTGTTAATGTGGAATACTATAGAGTCATTTTGTCAGAAAAAATCTTCCAGAAGCCACCCTCTTGAAACAGGGCTGTACTACATTCTCAACACCCTTGCTGCAATTTTCCGTCTTGTGACAGAGGACGTGTGGAAAGATGAATGAACGCATAATATCGCCATAAATAGTGACCTATCCAAACACATTCTAATCACCATTTGACTCATTCAACTCCTTCAGAATACTCTGCCCTCTTCTCAGATTGACATTCATGAATTTTGAGATGTTCGTATTGGAGCATCCCTCGCGAATGACTAGTAGTCCAGCATTCCATTTCCAAAGTTCTTGTAGAGTGAAATATCTTGATTTTCTTTTTCGCACTGAATGTGTTCAACTGAGCTTACTACAATATGTAAGCAACAAAATCAAAACAACGCGCATGCGCAAAATTAAAAAGAATAAATGGCGAAAATGTGCCAATTAACCCATGCATTTCCATTTCCAAGTGGATGAAAAACAATAGCTGTAAATCCGAACAAAACAGCAATATAAAAATAATATAAATTCTTAAGCTGTTAAAAACACAATATAGTGATAATCCTGGTGAAAATATGTTTAAACTTCATCTTTTTGGATAACTTTTCATCGTGGATACGAAGATGATTTTATCTGTGAACCTCTCGATTTAACATATTTATTTCTTACGGTTACTTATTTTTCTATATGTTATTTAGCGTAATTGCATTTCCATATTGGCTAAGCCTTTCCTTTCAAACCCATAATTTGTCTTCATTCATGTCGATCGGTTGGCTCAGTCACACTGACTCACGTAGATGCATTTTCTCACCTACAACCCGTTTGTTTGTCCCAGATTATATGATGGCAGTTGAATCCATTAATCAAAGTACAAGCCAATCATATGGATGTATTGCTGCTTTTTCTAAATATGTTAGTATACAGTATTTTTCAATCCATTCTCGTTGAAGACCAGACAGTTCTACACAACCGATATGACCGGATGATTAAGAGACGACTTCTTTAATATGCGACAACGATTGCGTAAGCTTACATTAGCCAGTTAAAACCAGACTGCTTCAGCAATATGTGTAAATTTTCAACGTATATTAACATTCGAAAACATCTGTCTAGAAATATTAGTTTCCTTAATTATAATAATAAAAATATTAATTGCTAAACTTAATATTTTCGGGCAAATATTAGTTTTATTAATTATAATAGGGATGTGCGTTGTGGTGAAGTCGATATCGACTCGGAACGAGAAATCGGGATGCCGATTCGTTGCATTCAATTGCGGGCAAATACCCTTGAGTAAGGTATGAATCCGTATCTTCCCTCCAGTCATGGGTTAAATAATATGACATATTAGGCTCCATAGCCTTGGTTGGCAATATTTCTACCGCAGAAAGCAATTGCAAACTACTGCGGGATAATCTTCTGCCCGGTCAGTTATGTCTCTTTCGAGACATGATCGCCCAAGCGTGTATCACGTTGGGCACTTAACTGATTGACTGAATTATAATAGTCTTTAGTTTTTTATATATTTTTAATATTTATTATCATTTTACTCGTCTTAATCAACCAGAGTTTTACTAGAAATTTTCATTGTTTAATTTTATAACTATATGTTTCTCACTTTCCCATTTTATATTCCATCCGTTTCATTCTTTAATCTCTGTTTCAGTTCACAAATATTCAAGAAAATTTATAAACATAAACTGTTTATTTAATGCTATTTTCTGGATAAATTTATGTATGACGTTCCTAAATTGGCGAGAAATCGATGAAAGCATAACAATTCAGTTAGTAATCTTCGTCATAAATACAATACTGACAGCAAACCCCCTGCATACGGATATTAAATATTTTAAGAAAATATACGAAAATAAAAAAGTGTGTAAGAATACTGTTTGTCTTCTGTCAGAGTTATTTAATCTGTAATGAAGGGATTCTTCAAAAGTATTGTATTCTAAAATATTACTTGCGGCTACATTCTTATCAGAATCGTACGACACCATATTCGTAGCAAAGACGAAACAGAAATTACAAAAAAAGCGAGAAGAAATGAATATACAACAATTGAAGTAGACAAGGTGCATTATTTTTAGCAAATGAAACAGCCCAATGTGCAAATAAAAATTAGAGATTATGCAATCAAACATGTACTATTTTTTAAATATCTGATAATTGTTTTAACAAGAGACCGAAAGAGCGACACTGAAATAAGATGGTCTATTTGGAATAGCAAATTATGCCTTCAAATATTTAAGCAAAGTTTTCAGACAGTAAAATTTGCCTAGAACTAAATAATGACTACCGAAATTCTGCGTAAATTCAAATCTATTATAAGGCAAGGAACTTTGTCGAAACTCCAAAAAGATAGAAATGAAAGTAAATGCAACAGTACTGTACTTTTACAGAAGGAGAATAACATGGACCAAGCATGTGAGTAAGACCGAATTTTTTAAAAAATTGTATGAAAAACGGCAATTATACTTAATATCAGGAAGCGGTAAGAATGAAATCAAAGAAGATTAATACTCAGAGAACGGATTTTAGGCCAGAGGCACAGAAGAAAGTATTGCATAAATAGAGGTCAGAATAGCGTTTAAGAAAAATATGAAAAAGAAAACATTAATTAAGAACTATAAATGACTGGGAATTCTGGCGATATATGATTGGATCCAGGCTTGCGACACTGATCAGAAGTTGACGATAATTGTGCTACTAGAAAGTTACAAGACTTCAATGAGCTGAACAAAGCAAATTACCGTTTTCATACGTAGCGATAAATAGTGTATCAGTATAAATAGGCATTTTTGCAACAGCCAGGCCATTTACATAAGGGAATTATTAAAGGGAATACGATTTTTAAAAAGCAGGAAACACAAACCATAAAATTGATTATATCCCTCTTATGTCGCCTATCCCAACTAAGTTTACCTGACTATTTCTCCATATGGAGCGTCTACAATGTACTATTGATTGGCAATTCCATATCTTGAATCCATTTCCGGCTTCTTGCTGACAAGGGAAAAGTTCAGTAAATATTTTCAAAATTTTAATTCTTTCAGATATAATCGTCTGAGAATTAGGAAGGTGTGAATTTAGAAAGGAAATGTGTAAAATGCGTTTATTTTATTATTGATAGTATTTTAATAAATACAAAAGCAAATTCACAATGCGCATTTCTATGAAGATTGAGTGTTTCAAAAATATAAGCAATATTAAAAAGAAAAAACTTCAAATATTCATTTGATATAAGGAAACAAGTTCTGAACGTCTATGTTGCATATTTTCACATGTACTACTGAAAATTATGGGCAATCTCCTCACAAATAAATTGATTTCAGGCAAGAGAAATATAATTATACAGAAGGATGCCGAGAATACCACATACTGAAAATGTAAACATTGACGATTTTTAGTGAAGTTGTAAAGAGATGGATACTAATATTTAAAACTAGAAAAAGAAACTGATATTTCTAAGGTACATTATGAGGAAAGAAGCTTGAAGAATTTGATAATTTCTCTTCCATAATTGCCTCTTGTGTGAAGGTTCGGCATAACAAGGTTTTGATGCGAAAACAGAAAAGGAAAAAAATGATACTAAGAATTAGGTAGCAGAAAAAGTTTGATAGTTTTGATAGAAAACGCACGAGAATTTTGCAAATTTCATATATATATATATATATATATATATATATATATAATAACGTTGTGCAAGTCAATTGAAACGAAGTGAATATCTTCCTAATTACTATCAATTTTTTACTTTACATTTTACGCTGATTGATCCTATTTGTTTCATCGCCTTGCTGAAAGGATTGATAGTTGAGAGGCGGATACTAACAATATCCTGATCTCTCCTGTACTGCTTGCATATCTGTTCCACCAGCGTTATAATTCTGTTCTTTTTTCTTAGAGTAACTTCCCTCGCAAACAATAGACATAGGACAAATAATCGGCCGTCGAAACAATAGTGTCACCGTGTGAAAATTTTGATGCAAACACGGATGAAGCAACGGTTTTCAAATCCAAAAGAATTTTCTCATACGACCCGAAAATCGATTTATTTTACTGCACACCACTCTATTGCAAATAACTTAATCTAACGAAAACTAGAAATCGATTCCACCATTCAAATCCACGGGGTCTAAAAATGACGTGCGGTGAATGAATTCAAAATAAAGAAATTGTTTAAATTTACACACACACACACACACACACACACACACACACACACACACACACACACACATATATATATATATATATATATATATATATATATATATATATGTCTGTGTGTGCGTGTGTGTGTGTGTAAAACACAACGTTAACAGTAACATGTGTGAGACCCGTAGACATCTATTATTAATATGTGCAAAATCTAATGAACTGAATATGCTGAGCCAATAATATATTAAAAACAGAAATATTCCCAACACAATTGCTACCTATTATTAAACATCAGTCTCATCATATATTCTTGACTGAATAGGCCTATATGTTTGAAATTAAATAGGAAGTATATATATATATATATATATATATATATATATATATATATATATGCAGGAAGCACAACTGAAAGTAAAATTTATTCATTCTTTCGACAAACATCTCCAAATAATAAATATATCTCATCTTTGCAAAACTTATAACCGTTGTTTCTTGCAACATTATATATATATATATATATATATATATATATATATATATATATATATTCCAATTGTGTCCTTGTTTTTGATTCAGTACAAGATAAACATTAATACAAGTTTCAACAAACTTATTTTGTAAATAGTTACTATATTCTAAAGGAGACATCGGAGAGAATATTGATTTTCACCGTGTTATTTATATTTCACTGGAACCTATATTACTTGTTACATCGTAAATAGTTTCTCTTTCAAAAATCTCTGAAGTATGTGATGCCATGGGAAAATATCAACATTTATCAATCAATAACTATGACAAACAAAGGATTTTTGCAGGAAAGCGTATACATTTTACAAACATTCACATATGTACAAATTTGTGTGTGAGTTAAATATTTTCTATTTACATTCTGAAAGTTATTTATTTTTTATCAGAAGGCATGTTTGATTTAAAATGCTGTAACATAAAAGAGAGATAAAAACTCATCTACATAAAACATTAATATATAAACACGTTAATTTTAAATAAGATGACGTTAAAAATAAACAATTTCCCTAAAGCAAAATATGTTTACAAATTCTATTGAATTTACGAACACGGTGAGTGGATTCATTCTGCGGAACTTGATAAGTTTTTGAACATTCAAAATTATTTGAATAGAATATTTTATATGGTTTTGATAGTGAGAATTTTACTGTCTATGTTGCAATGATCCTGAATATCAACGGCTGAATGATTTCAGGGTGTATATAAATAACTATTTATTCGAAGGTTATTGTAAAACATATTACCAGTGTCAACATTTCTTTAGCGTCAGGTGTGTATAATAAAGTAGACTAAAACATGGAAGTTTAAATTCATACATACATATATATATATATATATATATATATATATATATATATATATATATATATATATATATATATATATTCGATTAGAAACAGGAATATCATTTAATGCTCTAATATTTCGAGTTCTTTTCACATGGTTTATGGTGCAATAGATATTGCCTCGGAAGAAGAAATTGGGGAGCTGAGTTTGAATTCTAGTTGAATTTGCTGGGTTTACTTACGCGCAGATAACTTTCGAAAATGTATGTATTTGTCTCTTCCCTCCATTTATGCCTTAAATAATAGGACAGAATGTATTCAATAGACTTGGCTGGCAACGCGACTACCGCAGAAAATAATGGTAACCTACCTTGGGATAATTTTCTGCCCAGTCAGTCATGTCTCTTTCGAGACATTATTGCCCAGAGCGTGTATGGCACTTAACTAACCGACTGCCTTCCGACAATTATTAATGGATATACAATAATTCATTGACTCGTAAGCACTTGAAGCCATTTTATGAACACGTTTCTCCTAGCAATCTTAAAGCAGAAATAACACCCGTAACTAGATCAACATAGGCATATATCTGAACTCTCTTTGCTAATGAAACAAATAAAAATAAGAAAATAAAAGTGGGCTTCCAAAAACCAAACATTTGTTGCTGTTATATGTTAAATGATATGAAATTGTAAAGTAAACAAATATTTCATGTTTGTGGACAGTATTTGGCACAAGTTTCTTTTTTCAATTAAGATATATTAGAAAATGGGTTTTACACCATTCACATCGTTTTGACTGTTGTCCATATCTTTATTGCTATATAAACGACGTTTTGGCCGTTGAGGGCCCCGGTTTTATTCTTGTGTTATTTCTTGGAATTTAAAACCGGAGATTTATTTAGTCCGTGGTGGCATATTGTACAAACTCCAAAATCTCTATATAACTTGGCTACAGGCGTTTGTATATAACATGTACATAACATTTATGATATACGTTGTCTGCCGATAGGTTTGGGGTAGAAAGCTTGACTGATGCCAGACTGGTAGAGTTTCTAAACTGGTTCGAAGCAACCAAACGTCTAAACGCACCGATGAACTGTGATGCTGCAAAAGAGTCCTGTATGTGTATAATCTGATATATATATATATATATATATATATATATATATATATATATATATATATATATAGTTTCAGATAATTCCTTTTACCGCAAATCAAACAGTTTTTGTTCTCTCTGCTGTGGCCAGGTTTTGAACTCAGACCTTCTAGATACGGTCATATTCTGGGATTCTTATACACATTGTACCCTGTATATTTCGTGACGAAATGATAAATTATTCTTAGCTAATTAAAATATATTCTATAAGCAGAATAACTGGGTTCGACAATACTTAAATAAAATTTAATAGCTATAGTTTTATAGGATAATATATATATATATATATATATATATATATATATATATATATATATATATAACATATACGACCAGGAGAAAGCTGTCGTGATTTCTGTATGAATATATTTAGCACACTCCTCTGTACATCCGGTTTTGCCTGTGAAACATTACTTCATAGCATTGCTTACGACAACTTTTCACTTTTTCTCACACAGCGTTGCTTACGATAACTTTTCATATATTCCGCACAGGGCGAAGTACATATTCATACGCAGATCTAAAATAAAAATAAACAAGTAATCGATCAGGCATGATCGATAACGATGTGTCAAGATTTCATGGTTTACTGTTTTGGATTTCTAATGTTCATCGACCAGGAAATATTTGATTGCACATTTTTTCCTTTGCGTTTAATTTAAAAGTTTCTTTATCTTCATTTCATGAGACGGGCATGCCTGTTTTCATATCGTTTACCAGTGTTACTGCTGCATCACATTGAAACATCGGTTTCGTAAAATCACCAATGTATAGCAAGGTTGAGCATGGTCAGTAGCTTGGTAGATAACAGTTTGGAACTATCAGGTGTTCTTATTTTGAATATATAATTACTGTCATATATAATGCATCGGAACTCTTAATAGCAGATTCCAGTTAATTACTTTACATTCACTTACGTGTAAATGATCTTTCGAAATTTATGAATCGCAATCTTCTACCACTATAGGATAATTAGTAAGACTTGTCGCAGTAAACCATTATTATCTGTAAAAAAATCAGACTAAAAAAATAATATGTACTGGTTTTAAAAAACATTTAATCGCTGATAAGCCGTAAAAAATGAATCCATCAATTTCCTTCACTGAAAAGCCAACACACTGCTTTAAGTCAGTTATGTGCCATACGTAATACACGCTGTTGTCGATCATGTCTCGAAAGAACCATGACTGACTGGGCTGAAGGTTATACCGCTGTAGGTTACCATTGCATTCGGCGGTAGATTGGTTGCCAGCCAATGCTATAGAAAACCTGTCCTATTCTTTAACCCATAACTGGAAGGAAGTGATGAATTAATAGATTTCCAAAGATTATTTTTGCGTAAGTGAATGCAAGGAATTCAACAGGTATTCGACCTCGGCTCGATGTGCTGTTCCGAGTCGACATCCACTGCACAACAGCGCACATCACTGATTAGTGTATTACATCAAATTACCAATCACTTTAAATATAACTTTGAAAATAAAATAATTATTATATGGATTTGAAAGACATCGTCATAGATATATTTATTTTGATTACATACATTTTGAATGAATGGTAAACACTATGCATTAGGACAGTTTATATGTGAGAAGGAAACCATATTATTCGTGTCATCTAATGCTTGGGCAATATTATGACTATTACGGACATTGTGTCAATTAAGCCTACTAGGCAAGAGACATCCTGGAAAACATGTTTGTTCCCAAACTACTGGAGTTATAGGGCTTCCTGTCTCTATTCTACAAATATTTTCACGATTTCTACTCCAATGAACGTAGCTCATGGTGCCCTCTATGAGCGAATTAACTCGAGCAACCAGATTAGCAACTAGGTCCCACCTGTGAAACCAATAAAATGTAAACGCTACTTCTCATTCCACTTTCTTTCTCCCACTTCATGCCTGAGAAATTCCCTTCCCCGTCAGCTAGAAGCTCCAAAAATTAAATGTAAAATCAATGGTAATCTCCTGTCTGATTGCAATCACCTTTCTCATGCTCTTGTCCAAGTCTACTCCACTCTCATGAGTATTCTCATCCTTCTCTTACTCACTTTCTGACACCTGTCCCTCTTTTTCATAACTTTCCCGCTGCGAACCAGTGACAGAAAACTGCATTGATTGAGGCGATAGTAAAACGATGGCAAAACTACATGAATTTCACTACGAATTGCTACTTCTACTACTTTATTCTATAGACCCGGCCCCAGCGACTACTCAGGCCTCAAAAGAATGCTCTGGTGAATGTGGCGCTATGGAAGAAGTGATATCGGAAGCTGAGGCGTATTTTGAGGCCAAAGAATAATCGTCCTACAAAAAAATCATAGAATTGTATAATAAAGAATGATAAAAAGTGGTGGATATGACCTATTTATTATTCATTATCTTTTCAAAATCAGAATCTCGTCTTCAGAATGATAGGAGAGCTTAGTTTCAAATTGTTCGCTGCGAGTCTGTGCATTTAATCGATTGGTTCTGTTTCGCGTCTGTTGCATTCGTCAATTGTAGTGAGTATATGTGTGTCTACCTGTAAGTGTGATAGATCATGTATATGTGCGTGTGTGTTTGTTTTATTGTGGTTTATATATTTGTGCGCAGTAGTAGGATATAGCTTTTTTGCCTTTTTCTTAAAATGAGACAGGGTGCCATTTTAGGATTTGATGATGTATCTCTCAGCCTTATATATATATACATATATATGTATATAACATGCTACAACTCTGCCTTTTACTACCGAGCGCCAATAGCTCAAAGGTAGAATTGCTGACTGACGTTAATTCGGTCGGGATTCAAACCTGGCTAAAATCGATCGGATGTGTAACCGTACTGATGAGCTGTGATACAGAAAACTGATCTGTCCGCGAATAACTTGATATATATATATATATATATATATATGTGTGTGTGTGTGTGTGTGTGTGTGTGTGTGTGTGTGTGTGTGTGTGTGTGTGTGTGTGTGTGTGTTTGAATCCACAATACTATTTGTGGTAATGTTGAAGAGTTTTTAATAAAATCATTTTTACTGACTATATAATAACGGATATGGAATAGGAGCAAAAACTACTTCCCGCACGAGATGGAATACAGATACAAACAGAAAATATCCTCAGGATATGTAATTAAAATATTCCTGATTTTTTTTTAATCAAACATTGTTCTCAGACGGCTAACGCCATGAAATTAATTGTAGTCATCTTAAATTAAGAAAGTACTAATAATAGATTGTATATCCCAGATGCAGCCAAAAGATCTTTTCATAAAATGGTGCCACTTTAACAAAAGAAAAATGAAATTTAAAAAAAATGCTTGATTATATTATTGTTTTCTGTAAAATATGTCATTTCTTTTAGCAGTGAAATGCATTGCTTGGTGTAACATGTTTTTTTTATGCCACCAAAGACTGACTGGATATCTCACTAGATATTTTTTTAAATTTTCACGCTCACGTGTGTTTTATATTTTCATTGTTACATATTTCAAATATTCAGTTATATTATGTGATATTATGATTAGGAAATAATAATTAATAATAATTACGTATTACAAAACCATAATCTTGTGACGTACAAATGTGTAGGAATCTCACCTAGTAATGCCAACAGGATATTTCCATGGTCACATATATCTAAAATACCATTATATTTCTATGTTTAATTTCAATTTCACCCATGACCCAGATATAATGCGGAGTATAGTGAAAACAGCCTAGCCTTACTTCGGTGGCAAAATATGTAGACTGTGCCTGGAAGAGAATTTAGCTATTAAATTATAATATTATAATATACCCAAACAAATATGAATTACTGAATGAAAGAACAGAAATTGTGATTAAGTGTATCTACACCATAAAATACCTATTTTGTTCAGACAACCATGAATGAAAACGTTATAATTTCTTCTAATTTTGAAAATTGCGCGTTCGATAAATCCCCGTTTCATGTGCATTTTTGAAAAAAGATGTAAAATCAGTTTGTGGAAATCGCCTGACGACACCATATGTTAGAAACCTAGATTGCGTAATAACTCTTTTACAAATGAAGAATATATATATATATATATATATATATATATATATATATATATATATATATATATATATATATATATGACAGACTGACAGAGAGAGATAGCAAGAGAGTCGTGGAAAATTTACCGGTTATTAAAATTATTGAAGCTCAGGAAACCTATGTTTGGATTATCTAAAAACAATAAATTATATCAATAGATATGACTAAATAATGAAAAAAACATTTCTGTTACTTCTGGAAAGGATGAAAGTGAATTTTCTGTGATGAATACGATTTATTCTTTTTTTATTTAGAATCAATTAATGTATGTACTGATCTTTGTCCTCTTCAAAGAAAATAAAAGAGCATAGAGAATATTCTCATTCCAATGCTACTACGACACCTATTTAATACGAATGTATAACGATGAGAGTTGAGTCAATCGAAAAATATAAAAACAAATAAATCGGAATCTGCACACATTCCTGGTTGGAATGAAGATCACCCAAAAATAATATCAAGTAAACGTCTGCGACCAGATATTTTTATTCTATCAAAGTTGAAACATAATATCATCCACATACCCGATTGAACAAAGCCACGAACATAAAACTAATAAATATCACCATCTAAAATCAGAACTAGTAAAGGAAGTATACAACATGCTTATTAGGGCAGTGGAAATGTGATCAAGGCGTTTCGTATTAGGCACTCATTAACGATTCTTGGGCCAAATTGGAATCAAATATTGCCATAAAGCCAAAATATAAAACGCCATATAGAAATAATTGAAAATATTTCTACGTGGATATGGAAAAAAAAGATATATTACGTGAAGCGTCTCAGCGAACACGACGACATGATATGACTGGTCGTGAATGCGTAATGAGGTTCACGTTGTATTCTGAGAAAGCGAGTTTTGCTATTTTTTCGTAAATCTAATTTCTACGATAAATTATAAATTTTAATATATCATTATAATAGAACTTTACATGAGTAAGGAGGCCGATTTGCGCGTGAAACCTTTGAGAGGAAGGCTCGAATTGCTGAAAATTCTTTCCTGATGACCCAAAATTTACTTAAATATAAACTCGGGAGGAAGACATTCGAAAGAAATTCAATAAAATATGTCATAGAGATGATGGGTGATATTGACATTGTCATGAGGAACATTACATAATCAGATGAATTCAGGTGAGGTTCATTTACATTTCATGTAATTTCCTTCTTGTCAAACATTCTAGTCATATATTTGATAGGTTTCATTTGGATTTTTATGATTGCAGCGATTCAATTCGAATTCATAAGAAGCCATAACGCAGCTGATGGCACAGGGATAAATTTTTTTAACTCTGAACAGAAATGTGATGGGAAGAGAACTTTAGTTTAAAAATATCGTAAATTAATTGAAAATACTCTTTACTGTCAAATTATCGTAATTCTTTCTCATATTATATTGTGATTTGTTTCCATCATCAGATTGAAAAGAAGATGAATTGGATAGTTCCCTGTAAGATTACGAGGATTTACTTGGTAATCTTACAGCGATTTAATAACTTGGGACGCATATATATATATATATATATATATATATATATATCTATATATATATATATATATATATATATATATATATATATATGTTTCTTTAAAAGCAATCAACAATGAAGATTTTGGTAATTAGGATTTAGTCTTTCCTGTATCCTTACATGTCTCCTTTTTGATGAAGATAAAGAATGTATAAATGTTCCATGAGATTTGGATTTCCATTTAGTTTCAGCATCTCCAGACTATTTGAATGGATGTTGTTTGTCTGGTTTTTATCTCGTCATGTTTGACTGCAATGAAAATTTTGTGTTTTATTGTTTTTCTTTTTGTTTAGTTTTTCTACGGAGAGTTCTTTAAAGCTATTATATGATGCGCGTGGCTGAGCATCGTCTGAGTGTCTATTTTTGTTTTTAGAAAACTCCATTGCAGTATTAATATTTTATGGTTGATAACATGAAAACTTATTGATATATAGTGCTTCTCTTATATTGAGGTTACTTTAATATTATGATTGAAATAAGACTTTCGTATTTTTAACAAAATATTTCTTAAGGATTCTTTGAAGTTTTGGGTTAAAATTTTTAAATATTTTTTATTGCAATATTATTATTAGATACGTAGCACATAATATGTGTACTCATATTCGTGGCAGTATGGACAATATATGTATTTGATTTATGACAAAAAATACAAGTCATGCAATCTTTTAAAGGGAATTAAAATTTATAAACTATATTAGCCATTGGTAAATACGTTTCCATGTGGTTATTAAAATAAACAACAAGGATTGCTGTCTTCTATATATAACCACCATCAGCTTCCGTCTTTATTGTACAAAGAATTTTACACGCGTAAAATCATTTTAATGCCCTTAGACACTGCTATTGTATCCGAATTATCATTGAGATAAATACATTTAACTCAAGCATATATTTTAAAACATAAATATCAGATATATTTTTAAATGAATTGTCGCCTGCCAGTGAACATGAACTGTGATATTAAAATTATTTATCTTACATATTTAGCAATATTTAGGGAGACCGATGAACCCTAACCAAATATAAAAAAAAGAATAAATGAATGAATCATTAATTCTAAATAAACAAATATTTATCTCATCACTATAGAATATGTAACGAAAATAGAGTAATGTAATACATAATTTCGATTGATTAATGGAATAATATAAATGCAACATCTTGAAAAGTCGGAGAATTCGAATAGCAAAATCTTTTTAATGTTTCCATTCTTTTTTCCAATTAAATTATGAGAACAGCCTTGTATATAAAACAGAAGTTATATGTGTGTGGGTTAAGCATTTTGAAATATAATTGTTTGTTTATAAGAAGATTGTGCGAAATTGTGCCGGTTTAAAGAAGAAATGACTTAATAAATAACTCAGTTTTATTTAAAAGACACACGTTCTTATATATATGAAAACTTGATTTAAAAAAGCCCGAAATTCTACACAATATGAAACAGAAATAAAAAAGTAAGACTTAAAGAAATATAATCTGCAAATGTAACCATATCGACTGGTGAACGAAACTAAAAAATAAAAACTCTTAAGAATGAAACTTTGGAGTAAAATGAGATAACAAAAAATTACACGAACTCAACAAGCCGGAAAACATTGATGGGCTAACGCTTGTTGATATGATTTAAAAACACGATTAACAAAAACAAACCTGCATAAATATTTACATGAGATTTACGCAAACGAGTAAGAAATTTGCACTCAGATATGTAGATCTATTTAATATATATCCATATTTTGCAAATGTTTAGAAAATTTATATTTAATATATTCTATATTCTTAATATGTGACTTTGTTCTAGTGTATCGCTCGTTTAAAAAATGGAATGCATTAAATTATAAGATTGCTTGTAATTATCGACATAAATATACATTCATTGGTGTGTATAATATGCGAATATGAACCCATATGAATTTATTTTTTAATCGATATTCGTATTTCAGTGAAATGTGAGTTTATATAGTTAAACAATATATTATAATTTCCACTAGGCTTAATAGTGAAAACATTTGGAAATATCTATCTTTGGCCAGGAGAATTTATAATGTACAACTTAACTACATATATAACATATTTTCCACTTAAATATGGGTACACATTAAGAAATAAAAAATGTTAAAAATAAAAATTCAAAACTTATATGTTTGTCTCAGAGGTCAGTCAGTTAAGTGTCATAGCTGATACACGCTTTGGGCGATCATATCTCGAAAGAAACATGACCGACTCTGCAGAAGGTTATCTTGCAGATGGCTGCCATTAATTTCTGCAATAGACTGGTTGCCAGCCAAGGCTATACACCCAACTCGGTCTTGTTATTCAACACATAACTCGAGGGAAGAGACAGATTTTTACTCTTTCCATGCGTATTTGTATGAAAATAATTCAAAGAAATTCGAACTCGGCTCTCCTAATTCTCGTTCCGATCCGATAACCATTGTACCACAATGCATATCCCTGCCTCAGAGGAAATGTTCTATATATTTATACGCATTTCGCATGAGTACCTATAAAACTGCTATAAACCAAATGAATATATCAAGTAAAATTATTAGTACAAGTTTGAGATAAATATTTTTGTCCAACACATCAACAAGAATACTGTGGTTAAAACAAAAAGACTGCATGGAGTCAATGTATTGTGTGCATGTTTATAATCACTTGGGAAAGGAAAAAGCAAACACGCAATCACTGGTAATGCTCACAAAATTTTTCAGGGTCTTTTTCTAAATAATATTTTTCCCTTAATCATTGAATATATTCCATTTGATTTTCACGACTATAAAATGTCCGTAGAAATTGGAGTATTGTATCGTTAAATATCTGAGCTTAAAAATTTCAACAAAATATTACAAAATAATTAAACTGCTTGATAGCAGGCCAGTATGTAAGGCAGTAATAAGAGAAAGATAGAGGTTAACTCTTTCAGTAAAGTAGTCTACCGAGAGATAATTTCCCAGATATTACTTTCTCTATTTTGTTATCAGAGAGCATAGCAGGCAATGTTGCTCTCATGCATACATGTGCATAACTAAATTGAAAATCTTGTGAAAATTTATCTATATTTTTAATCAACTCTTTAAATTATGACAAGCTAATATATTTAGGATTTTCTTGTTAAATCCCTGTATTTAACGTGGCCTTGGTGGTATAATTTAGGGGTCATTAGAAAACTAAGGTTCATTTTATAAAACAATATATGTCAAATATATGAAACATAAAACAATTAAAAAATGTTAATAAGGTGCTACCTATAATATAAAATAAACCACCCACTATAGAATCGTCAATATGTCTGTTCTAGAAAAAAATTTAGAATTCGTAATACTTCTATGCAATGTAATTTAGAATAGAAACACATAAGTACACAAAAAACAAAACCGGTAAATATTGCTAAAGAATTAACATAAAATAAATCTGACAATGATCATCACGGCCAATCTCTACACTGAAAAGGAAAAAATTGAAAGAAAAATAGAAAAATAAAAATAGAAGAATAAATTAATAATATCTAAGGATTGTTCTTGGCAATGACACATACAACAAAATATTCAAATGTGAATGGGAAATGTAGATGTAGAAACAGTGAAGATGTGTTATATTTATGGGCCGGTTTCTAACTCATTACGTTGATGGTGTGATATATATATATATATATATATATATATATATATATATATATATATATATAATTTTGTGTGTGCGTGTGCACGCGTAAGAAGGTAAATAAATATACATCATTTTGTGTGTTAGAATCTATAATGAAAGTCAGTTTTCAATTATAAATCTAGTTTTAACAAATAGGCGAACAACTTTAATTTCGAATATTATTTAATATTGTTACTTACTATCGCAATTTATTATCCTTTATGCAGGAATAAGTTAAATCTTAATTAACAGTTACTTTAACATTACAATTCAAATATCTAATTTCAGTAAAATGAAAACGTTTACTACTCAGCTTGATTCCAGAATAATGAAACGCATATTTTAACATTGTATATGTTATAATTAGCCTCGTCTAATTGATCTTATTATGTTTTCAAATATCCCGATATTAGAATTACAACAGTTCCTAGCGAGTCTCTGATATATTTCCTTTTCATCAATATAGTTTTTCATTTTCATAATCATCTCCTTTAATGTGAACTACGACTTTTATTCGTGGATTAATATAAACTGTGCAGGGATATGTATTTGACCTCATTGAAATTTATTTTTCGTGCCAGCGACAAGCTATTTGATGTTTGATTATAATAATTGGTTGAATTATTTTGTAACATCTTCCATTCAAAAAATATCTTCAAGAACAATTTTTTTTTATATATATGTCATCAGATTTGAAGAAAATTATATTAATATGTAAAATACTAATAAATATATCATGTAACGGTTGATATCTAAGATATTAGATACTTCATTTGATTATTTCCGGGAAAAAGCGTGTCCAAGTGGTTTAGCTCGTAAGTCATCACTAAAATTATCTGTTGAAAATTCAGTTTTGCATTAATTATTTATGTCTCGCTTACACTTTTTTCTATATGATGTTAATTTAATTATGATACTTAAGTTGCTTTCATATAGAAACCAATTATCATTCTATTTTGGTTGTTTTCACTCTGTTTAATTTCGCAGTCACAGTTTTGCGTTTTTTTTTGTTTTTTGTTTTTTTCAGCTCAATATTTTTCTTTCATATATCCATTCAATTTTACCAAATTGCTTTTGGACTCCTATGTAAATTGGATATGCGTTGTGGTCCAGTGGCATCGGCTCGGAACGAGAAATCGGGGAGGCGGTTTCGAATTTCTGTTGAAGGTTTTGCATTCACCTGCGCACAAATACCCTTAAGAAAAGGTATTAAACTGTCTCTTTTCTGCAGGCATGGGTTAAATGAAAGGAAGTTTGGGTGGACTGGCAATCAGTCTACCGCAGAAAGTAATAATAACCTAGTGCGTGATAATCTTCTGTCCAGTCAGTCATGTCTCTTTAGAGACATGCTCGCCCAAACGTGTAACATGTGTGGCATTTAAGTGACTGAGTGACATTTAAATTAAATTTGAGTGTTTAATTCTTCATGGCGAGACTGCAGAATCGGCGGATATTGTAAACCACTTCATATTTTTCAGTCTTATTCATTTTGTTTTGCTTATTTTCTAAATGCCGTCATCAAGGATTTCATTCCCGACCGCTAGAAAATTTGTTGTAATTAAACTAAAATTTCATCTATTGCGACATCCTATCCCTTTGAAAAGCAGAGTAAGAAAAAATTTCTCATTATGTATTGAAGAAAACGTTTCCTCTTGAAATCCCAGTAGCTTGCAAATAAGATGAAAATCAAAGAAAGCCGTAGAGTATAACAACAAATACTTAACTGCTATTTTGAATAGGGGAGCATATAGACTGAAGAATATCCCCCAAAAACATAAAAATTCGGCCGCATAATTCCGGTTTTATTGGGAGCAGTTGGAATATGAATCATATAATCAGACAGCCTATGCATGATTCATGACGTATATGACCGACAATTCTCTGTAAAAATCATTTGGCAGAATTATCGGTGGTGAGACACTCTTAAAGAATAAGTGGATAGATAACCACAAATGAAAATATACTGAATAGAGAATGCATTTGGATGAACAGAATATTACAGTATTTTATCAATATAGAAAGCATAATAACCAACATAATATACCGAAATTCTCTTTGATGGTACTCTGAATGAAGGAACATATTTCTACTTGATAATACAACCATGAAGCTAGTGCGCATTACGATTCATTGAATCGATATGCTTTCTTTCAAATGTACCTGCCTGATCTCTCTTTTATTTATAGGCTGAAACTTACGGATGTAACTAATACAATAAATTATTTTTATTATTGTTACTACTAATTCTGAAAGGGAAACATTCGTCAGGATAAATATATACCTTTATTTATTGCTTTTCTCTTTCGGATAGAATGAAGGCAATACAATTTAATATACTGGTTATTGAAATCTTATCAAATCTAATATTTTTTGTTTGTTTATATTTTTCGCTTCCACTCTAAGACAAAATACGCCATTCATGCAGAACTGTATGTTATATAAATACAAGTCAACCTAGAATTTACTCTATGATAAAGCCAGGGTTTAGATATTCCAAGGCCATTTTTTCTTAGATTTTAACTGGATGAGAGAAAGAAAACGACAAAACTTGTATGTTGCATTTCTTTTCAATTTTTTGTTTTTTGCCTTCTAAATACTTGATTTTCTTACGCATCAAGTTCAGATTTTTACTTCTACGAAAGTCGATTGCTTTCTTAATCGTATCAAATATTTGCGTATAACTTATATATATAAATATATGTGTGTGTGTGTGCTATATTAGTTAGATAAATATACATGTAGTTATATAAGTAAACAACTTCTGACAGTGTATCAAATAGTAAACACAACCTGATGAATACGATCATAAACATATATTTTACAACAGATGTATATGCATACCGTATGTAATGTTCCTTTGAAGAGAAATTGTCTTCTGTTTTTCAGGTTATATATGTAAATATAATTGTCATACATAGGTTTAGATTATGATTCGTGAAATAATGTTAACGTATAAAATGTATTATTAAACTAGAGTTATTATAGATTTTAAGAGTCACTCAAGATTGCCCGTAAAATAGTAATTTGTGAGAGAAGGTGAACGACATTTTGTTTGTGTTTGATAGATATGTTTACTGCGACTTATCATCCGTTTGCTGGTTATTTAAGATTTCTTTCAGAAATAATATGAATTTAATCCGTAGTTTCAAGGAAAAAAACTGGTATCCTTACATTTCCCAAATGCATGCAATTATAGCATCTGATTTATATTTTAGAAACATATAAATACCGTCCGTTCTCTTCACATCATTACTGTTAATATTAGACTATATAAAATATCTCGAAATAAACGTCCAATGTTACTGATGGAATCCATAGCTTTTGAGAATAGCAAATGGTGTAATATTAGATGTGCAATTGTCTTACTAGATAATGGCTAAGAATAGCTAACCGGAGAGCGGATTTCTGATACCTGTAGTGTTTGATATATTTACATACACACGAATTCACTTAGAAAAGTAGAAATTTACATATTCCTTCACAGCTATGGGTTAATTAGTAAGACATATCACTAAAGTGTTATAATAGCCAAAATTTTCATACGGAATTGCCGGATTTAAATAACCTTCATTAGGTTGATATAAAATAGTAAATAACCTTCATTAAGTTGATAAGCCGTAGACAGCGAGTCAATAAAAAATGGTAATAGAAAGAATATTCTGAACATATTTGTAAGATATTATACAGAATTTATTACTGAAAATTATAATTTCATTAGAAACAGAAATTTTTTAAGCCAATATATAATACTGGTTTATTTATATGGTACTGGAAGCTAGACAGCATTTTCATCCATGAAGAAGTGACTTGATGCATCGGAAACATGTTTCTAGTGAATGATGTTGTGAATAACGTTTACTGAACTTCTGACCAATAACGATGTTTAAAAAAACGAATCAGATACTTATAATGTTAATCAGATAGAGGAAGACTGAATTTCAACAAAGCGTAATGAATAAAGAGGGATTGATAGTCTAATACTGATACAATTTAAATGATAAGGAATGTTATACAAGTGAATGTCTTATCGACTCTGATTTACAGTCACGTACTGAAAACACTCCAATCTGCGTAACACAGATACAATTCTGGCTTCAAATTAGATTTTTACATTCTGTCTCAGAAAACAATTAAAACAGCCTCCAAGTTCGACTTCCTAAAAACGATTTTTTGATTGTTCCGTAAATGGATGTGTCATGTTCTTGTCAAATTCCTCACAGCCCGATCGCAAACTAACACAAAAATTTCTTCTCTCCTCGCACACATATGTGAAAATATTAATCAGCGTGTGAGAACCCTGGAAAACATATCCGGAAACAAAACCTGAGAAATCTAACAAGCTTGCGCGAAGTTTGGTTTCAGTATATAAATCGCAGAAATGTTAATTTCGTCAGAAGGGCTTACAGGCTTCTACGAGGCAGGTCGATCAGCAACAACCCTGCCGTACCGTCTTACACACACTCTCGTCCAATGCTTACTACTCTTCCTCACACAAGGCATGGAATAAAGAAAGAACAACCCGTCAACGTCACGATTTCTACTTTTGACTACCCAAATCACTCTCGAAGCGACTTACATTTGTTCCATTTCCTGTTCTCTCAACATTCGGTCCCCTTCTCTGTAAGGAAAACCGCTTTGAGAAATCAGGTATAACCTCGTGAACATTATATACAATTAGAATCTGCCAGACTAAAAGAAGCGGATGGAAGAACAGTGTTTATCAGAAGACAGGCTTCACATACACAGTAGATAGGAAGTTCGAGAGTGTGGTGATTATCCACATCTTTAAAGACAAAAAATACAATTTAGATTAATGGAGTTTTAATTATAATTGGTGAAGTTCTGGAGAAGCCAATTCAATTATATGCTACAATAGTCAGTCAGTTAAGTGCCATACGTGAAACACGCTTGGGCGATCATGTCTCGAAAGAGACATGACTGACTGGGCAGAAGATTATCACGCAGTAGGTTGCCATTGCTTTCTGTGGTAGATTGGTTGCCGGCCAAGGCTATAGAACCCAATCTGTCCTGTTATTTAATCCATAACTGGAGGGAAGAGACGGATTAATACCTTTCCCAAGGGTATTTGCGCGGAAGTGAATGCAATGAATTCAACTGGAATTCAAACTCTGCTCCTCGATTTCTCGTTCCAAGCCGATGTCCACTGGATCACAACGCACATCCATGCTACAATAAGCCTGGGTTATTTCTTTTTATCATATTTGTGGAGTGGTTTGTCGAGCTGCAACAGGAAATCAATAATAAAAAAAACAAGGTCTCTTTCGGATAACAATTTACAATTATCTCTACTGTATTCTTGGTCCAGAAATATGGATTCCACAGGCAGCTCATTTTTTTTTTATTCCAGGTAGCATTTGTCATTCATATTTTTCTAAGAGCTGATTTTTTTCGTTCTTTTAGGGAATCAGTGACGATAAAATTAAATTCATCGTGAGTTCTTATATATGTGTGTGTGTGTGAGAGTATATACATTTATATATATAGTTATATATATATATATATATATATATATATATATATATATAGATAGATAGATAGATAGATAGATAGAATAGACTGAACTATCGCCCGGTTCACACTCCGCCCACGTCTATTGAACAGGCGTAGAGGCTCATCCCTTGTTCCCTGTTTAGGATGTGGTTTCTGGCTTTCTCTTTTCCAATCTATTCACTCTTACGCAATCCCCTCCACACCAGTGGCCTTACCGCCTTGCTCGGAGTGATATGATTAAAAAAAAGAAGATAGATGTGTGTTTATACACACACACACACACACACACACACAAACACACACATACATATATATATGTGTGTGTGTGTGTGTGTGTGTGTGTGTGTGTGAGAGAGAGAGAGAGAGAGAGAGAGAGAGAGAGTTAGAATCGCTAACTGATATCAATTTGGTCGGCTTCCATCCTGGATAGAAGCAATCGGTTGGCTAACCGTACTGATGAGCAGTGATACAGTGAAACAGATCTGTCTGCAGATGACCATTTACGCTCTCATACACCGATTGAGCACTATAGAGGAACGGTAGACGTTGAAAAAATCAGTAGCTACTTACACAACTACGTAATGAATTTGAACACTATCGGCTGCTGGCATGTGCTTACATTGTATTTAACACGCTAAAGACCGCCTTTATCTGCCGAGCGCCTGTAGCTCAGCGGTAGAATCGCCGACGGATGTCAGTTCGGTAGGGTTTCAATCCTGCCTAGAAGAAATCTTTTGTCTAACCGTACTGATGTGCTATGATAAAGCGAATCAGATCTGTCTGCGGTCGACTATATATGTAAAATGATGACGTTTCGATTAGAAACATAAAATAAGCCTTCTGAATATAATGGACAAGTTAACAGTTTTATGATAGTGATTTATAAAATAATTTTCATTAGAACACATTTTCTCGAAAATATTTTGTTCAAATCAACTCTTATACCGATAGGAACGTTCTTTATTGTCTTTTGCTTGAATTATTGCAAACCACCGTCATTTTTATTGTCATTACTTTCTCTTCAATTTACATGCGGTTTACATTTCAGCTTTTGGTGTTGCTAAGTGTACAGGGTGTAAACGATAAATTGGCAGTAATTTCAATCCGTAATTTAGGATTTTAAAGCGGCATTATCAGTCTGAAATGTTAGTTTCTGTACTCTTTAGAGTCTGAAGTCCAGATTAGCCACCTAAAAATACTAACAAAATGAGTGCCAGTGTAGAATTTAACCATAGAATGAATTGTTCCGCGCCGGGCATAAGACATCTGACATTATCAGAGACACTGGCTATGCTCCTAGGACTGTTTATCGTATTGTAGCAAACTTAATGGAAGGTAAAGACATGCAAAGGAAGGTTCACAGTCCGAGAAATGATAAAATCCCCACCAAAAGGTTTGAAATGATCCATTGCAGCAAATCCATCACAGTCAATGGTTGACCAGGCGAAAAAGCGGAATGTAGCCAAAATGACCATTTCTAATGCAGTATGGAAAGATCTTGGGATGAAGTCATATTGCAGACGATGTAACATTCTTACCGCGAAATCTAAGACCATTCGTAAAGAGAGAAGCCACTTGCTACTCAATCACACGAAACACGATGGTGGTTCCGTTCGCATTTTTGTGGAGAGAAAAAGTTCGTGGTAGACGAAGTCGCCAACTGCAGAAACTCAAGAGTTATCGCCAATGACCCTTCTTGTGTTCCTCCAGTCATGCAGAGTAAACACCCTGTCTCTGTCATGGTGTTTGGAGCTATTGCTAGCGATGGGAAAGTCATGACCCGTCACTTCATTGAAGTTGGCCTGAAGATCAATATGGCGGAATATCTGAAGATTCTGGAGGAAGTTCTCTTACCCTGGATTAAGAAGAACGATGATCCCAACAAAGTGATATTCATCCTGGACTCTGCACCTGCTCATGCGTCAAAAACAGTGCAGACCTTCTTGAAGAGAGAGTTGCTGTTTTTTGTGCCCTCAAATATCTGGCCCTCTAGTTCGCCAGATTTGAACCCCTGCGACTATTGGTTATGGGGCGATGTTGAGAAAGTCTCTAATGCTCGCCCCCATAACAGTGTGGCCTCACTCAAGACCTCCGTAAGGCGAGCATTCCGCGATATCAAGAAAGAGTTAGGTGTCAAGGCCTGTCGTGCTTTTAGGGCTCGCATTCAGCAAGTTGTGGACGCAGAAGGTGGACGCATAGAATAAAATGTTTGTATTTAATAAAACAGTTAAATAAACATACGCAAATCTTAAATGTCTTTAAATGTCCCTTCTTTATCAAGGTTTAAAGTCTGAGATCTCAAACTGCCAATTTATCGTTTACACCCTGTATTCAAGCGTAAGGTTACTAAAAGTTGGTACTGTTCTTTGCTATTGATTCTGTTGATCAAGTCCATAAGTTTCGAAGAAGAATGCTCCTCGCTAAGATCTACAGGCTTCATTCATGTACTAGAAGCTATTTTAAACGTAGATAAGAAGCAAATTGTCTACAGTTTAATATATTTCGTTTCTTCGATAATTCTAGAGAAATATTCAATTTTGACAATTTAGTATTACGTTTTTGTTTGTATTTTAATTTTTAAGGTTTTTCTTAAGAAGTTTTGGATTAATAAGTTTTTCAAAGAGATATTCTTCAAATATTTTTTTTATTTTCATAGCACAATCTGAACTCGTTCATCTTAAATGTAAGTAAACGTTTCTTTTTTAAGAAATCTCTAAATGAAATGTTACAGTATCATTCACTTTCATGGAAACCTAAGAAAAATTAGCCATTTTTACATATGAATTGAAAGCGTTGTTTTTTTAATTGATAAAAAATATTTCCATTTTCTAATAGAATAATTGTCTTCAGATACAGTTGTGTCTCAATTCATTGAGTTAAGTGCTATATGTGATACATGCTTAGGCGATAATATCTTGAATGAGTGGAGATATTTTCCTGCAGGAGTTTACCATTAATTTCTTCGTTAGACTGGTTGTCAACCAAGACTGCAGAAATTAATCTGTCCTGTTGTTTAACCCATAGCTAGAGGGAGAAGAAACGGATTAATATTTTCCAAAAGGGTACTAAAACGTAAGAGAAAATTGTGAAAGAAGATCAAACTTCGTTAATGTTTGATTAAATAATTTTTGTTCATTATGAATGTAGATAAAAAATGTTCTTTGATTTGGAATGTCATTAAATCATTCATTATTTATGAACTTGTGCTATTAAAGATTTACAGATTTTTATAGTTTATTTGCTCTTTTATCTATATCTATATATATTAGCTCTCACCTTCGGTGGAATTGTCATACACACCTTACGGAGGACAGCCGACTACCGAACAGGTTCTTCTATGGTGAACTCTCCACATGGAAACGTTCGCTTGGCCGGCCAAGGTTAAGTACACAGACAGCTTAAAAGATGCTATCAAGTGCTTTGACATTCCATACTCGTCCTGGGAATCCCTTGCTAAAGAGAGTACTGCCTTGATATCTCAATGTAATGTGGAGTTGCAAAATTTGAAGAGTGTCGCAACCAAGCACTCAAAGAGAGGTTCCAGATAAGTAAGGAGCAAAAATGTTCCATCATCCAGCTTGGGTTTGCCCCCTGCATCCTCTGCCCCTGCTGCAACAGGCTCTTCCATGCAAAGATTGGCCTTATCAACTATCTCCGCACCCACCCAGATCCTTAGTGACCAGGAGTCATGGTCTTCTTTGCCAGCGAAGAAAAACATCATCATATTTTTAGTAACAAGTTTACCTTCCGAACTGCACTTTTTACCTTTTTTATTAAATATATCTTCCAATCTTAAACCTTACAAACCCATTTTCGCATAGAAAGTAAAATGAACCGCAGACTATTTTACATTTTTTATTCTTTTATTTCCTTGTCAGCCTTTGTGAGAGGCGATATATTTCTATTGAACCAAGCCAGTGAACAAACCCGTGGAGCAAAGAATTACTTTCTAGCATCAATCATGAATGAAAGAATTATTTCGCGTTGCAGGTTCCACGAGGCAAATGCGGAACGTCGCTTCCGCACTAACGGCCATTTCAATCGATCATAACCTCAAGAGCTAGTCGTTCGATCATAGCCTTAAATGGTACAAAACAACGAAGCGAATCTGATGTCATAACCACTGCAAATTTCCACTTATCTTGTTGGCTAATACATTGTCGAAAGAGGTCTATTTTAAAAAAATGTGTTGATAAAAAGACAGCTCTAGAGGGCAATGTTAAACGTACACTAAAGTAATTTACATACATCTAGAACTACAATATTCAACTCATTGGTGAATATGTTGGTGTAAGATAAAAGTATTATCGAAGCATTTGCTTATCTCCAATCAATATTGATGAAAAAAGAGGGGACTTTAATTTAGTTGATATATCCTTGTATTTTGGCAAAGAAATGCTTTTTTAAAATTTTCAATGAGTTAGAATGTTCTAAACTAGGATATATATATATATATATATATATATATATATATATATATATATATATATATATATATATATATATATATATATATATTCACTGTTAAATAAAATAATCGTAAAATATTTAAAAATAGAAACCCATTTTTCATCAAAATATTTTATTATTTACACAACTCTATCACAAATACACTTCAAAATAATTTACTTTTGATTAACATAATATTTACAAAGAATTCTCAGAAAATAATAGACCTAATATAAATATAAGTTAAAACCAGATAGGGTAGTTTACTCTACCATATGCCATAATAACCACAATGAATATAGAGGAGAAACCCCAAGTAATTTAAATTAAATTTTATATGAACATAACACAATCCTTTAAAAGACAATTTACTCAATGACCGTAATGATTCTAACAACTAGTAACTTAATTGAAATTTAAGACAATTTACTAAGATTAATGTATTTAGCATGTATTAATTGAATAGTAATACATAGAAATTTAACATCAATTTTCTCTTCATTTAACAATTATGCAGATATATGAAAAATGTCGTATACTTTTTAAAAAATGTAATAAAAACGAAAAAATAACTAACATCAACAAGACTATATAAACAACCCTTATATTAAAATTGAGATATAATTTTTCACCCCCCAATTTTGTACGTTTCTATAGCCAGTAGCTTATCAAAGTAAACGCAATTTTGTTTGGCAGAAATCCTAAATTGCTAAAGGTGTCAGAAGATCGTTTTTTTATTTTGACATAGATCACCCGAATATAGTCATTTAAATATAATAATGAATATATCGGTCTCCTACATAATATATATGCATGCCTGCACATGAAATGAAAAAAAAGTAACCGTAAGTATTTACATATTTACTTGATCAATAATACTCAACTATGGACGTCTACACCCTGTACAACTCTGTGCTAACAGATTATATATATGACTAACTGAATATATTACTCATTTTTACAGACACTGTATCTTCTTATGCAGTGTGTTTTCAGGAAGTTGGCGATCATGGTTGTCAACATCTCCTTAACATTGCTGCTCTAAATATTCCTTATATTGTTACTCCACTCAGACCCCGATCCAGAATCCATCTGTTCATGCTAATCAAGTATGTAGTATGCTGCTTTCGCTTGTTCCTCTTCTCCATTATCTTTCCCGTGACCTTCATGTTCTCCATTCCCTCCATCCTCATAAAGTATCCTAAATCTTAAGCTGTCTTTTCATGATATTAATTATTTTGTGTCCATCCTCTGGAAAACCTCGTTATTGTTTGCGTGTTAGACACGCATATTCTTACATATAAATCTATTAAAAAGAGAAGAAGAATGCAATACAAAAGAGGTATTGATATTTATTCAGATTACCCCAAAGCAAAGAAACTCAACCGGAAATTTTTTTTAAATCACAATTGATTTTCAGATATATTTCTGAAAATAAATCAAGACCTCCCTATCAGTTGTAGACAAAATATGTTAAATTAATTATTGCCAGATAAGGTAGCAAAAAGCAGCGCAACACTTCAACATAAGGATCTGATTAGAGCAAAGTATTTGCAAAATTGATATTTCTGCTTTATATCTCGGGTGATTTTTACTTGTTACAAACAGTCCTACGATTAGAAAAATCTGAGTTAACATGACTTATGAATGCAAACATAGCGAGCCCTAAATAAATTCTATACGGGATGAGAAGACTGGTTTCAATTATGAATATTAGGCCTATTGTTGTTTTTTATTTATAGGGTTGTATTTTTTCATTTTTTTTTTTCATCAAAACCGTACATTCTTGAAAATTTACTTGCTCGTAATCAGTCTCTTTATACACAAATTCATTCTTTGTAAACAGACCTAAAACCGCTTATAAATGTACAGTGACACAGGAATTAACTGTATTCCTTGAAACAGCATGAAGGTAAATAAATATTGTTGCCATATGAATCTTAGCTTCAATTTTTAAAAAACATAAACATACAATACTATATGTTAAAGAAAAACCAGTATGCTGCATTTTTAATCTTTCGGCAGTAATATATCTGTTTACTTACAATAAATAATTGAACAGACTGAACAAAAAAATCAAATAGGAAACAATTATCACTCCAACATGTGCCATTTTTATTAAAGAGAGAAACCAAAAATAAGACTATTAGTAAATATTAATGTGTCTTGAAAAATGGCGTCACCTATTTCAATCCTGGGTGCGATTCTTAAATTGTCATCTAAATTACGCACAAAACGAAAATCAATTAACTTTCACTTTAAAAGACGTGCCCAATTTTAAGGTTTGATCTGGTCGCAGAGATTGTCTGACAGCCACGATTTGGTTCTTCCTGCATTTGTTGCATGGTACAGAGAATTCTTGCCAGATAGATGTTATTCAAGCAGTCACTGGTTTGACCCTGGGTGGCAATACCTCCTCAAGGAACATGATGCAGGCCTCCATTTTGAGTCTGAAGTCCCATGAGAGAACAAATAGTGGCATAACTACTCTATTTAGAGATCTCTCCAAACAAACAGACTCATCTCTTTCCGAATCTTCTGCGTATACTTCGAATAGAGTCTAATAATCTGAAATGTTCGTATTGGAATTCTGAGGCTATTGCTAACATGCCTTTTGTTCAAATTTATGGTGTAGTAAATTAAGTCATGTTGCTCTTTTTCTCACAGACAGTGCCATATTGACCATACACTACAGGACACAACAAAGAAGGACAATGCGCATTAGTAAAATTAAATATACGAAATTGCAAAAATTAGCCCAATATATATTTGATTTTTTCCAGGCGTTAATTCTTATTAATCATATAATCGTAATTTTTTGTGAATATATGTATTTTTAAAGAGTATAAATAATATCAAGGAAGAGTCCAGATTGATATATTTTGCATGAGTTTGAGATAATAATGCTTTCACTTATAACAATAATTTTTAACCATATATGAGTGGAAGCGGTGGACTTATATATTTTACAACAATATTTCTGTGTATGTGAACATAACGAAAATTAAAAGTGTTGTTGAAACTCTGCTCTCCGATGAACAATACATAGCCATTATCTATTAAATCAGCCGCACGTTCAACATTACATCAACTGATATCCCCAATCTATCACCAATCTAGGTTATGCCAAGGGATGACGTTGCTTATCTTCGGGGATCGTACAAAAAATAGTGTTTCGACGTGATGTTTCTGTAATCCCTGAGACTCTTACATAAAGAGATTGTCTGAAAGGATTCGAAACCACTGGCGCGAGCATTCATAATGAGAATAAAAACATTTTTAGCACCCTCATGAGATTGAAAGTTGTGCAGAGTTATGATCGACTTTGTCCTGAAAAAATGCAGCGGATAGCTTATTTTTAAAACTGGATTGTTTGCATACATGTTATTGTAAGTAGCCAACTAACACTGAAATGCCAGTTTGGCACAGTTTTCCAGGAGAGTCGGAAATGGAATTGCGTAGAAGAGTTACTAATCAGATTTCTCTGAAACTGACATCGCCACGCAGACTTGGCATGGAGTCTAAATCAAAATTATCGTCGCTTTTCACATTCCAGCCAGAATAAAACAGGTGGCACTGGCAACGCATTTAAATAAAGCCAAACAAAGATTGAACAAATGTAGTTGTTCTTCTATAACCCGATTTAAAATAAAGAGACGCTAATTTAATAGTTCGTGTATGATGCGGCCCCCTTAAAAATAGTTTAGAAATTAGGCCTTCAAAAGTTCAAGATACACGACAATATAAGAACATCCGTGAACGTTTAGAAAAAAAAAATATGTGTAAAATAAAGCTGCTGAAATTTACGTAGGCGAGAATAAATGAGGTGGAAAATTCGAAAGATAAAAAAGATTTCATGTTAATGTTATTAAAGCAACAAAAGTTTGAGAAAATTTACAAATATCATTGAATAAAACGAAAGTAAAAAAAATATAAAATTGAAAAATGTCTATCTGTAAGAAATCATAAAATAATAGCATAAAATCTATGTTGACTTATGCAGTAAAAAATCTCAGTGAGGATTGAATGGTTGCGTTCAACTACCTTGCAAAAATTTACTTCACAGCATGTTGTAAGACAATGCTTCACTGGGTTTGAAAAAATACCAAAAATATAAGATACTAAATTAAACGTTAATGTATTTCTAAGCAGTAATAATCATATCTATTTTGTTTGCCCTTCGGTTGGCTACACAAAAAGAATCTGTTAGATTAAATATGATTCAATATGAATGTAGGTGCCTACATTAATTCCCTAAAAGAGATGATACTTGAAAAAGTCCATAAAACGTGAAGAAAATCACAAGAACATTGAAAATATGCACAAAATTATCCCGAAAAAATCATTGAGCTATTATTCAGAAGAATGATCAAAAGAGATTTTGTAATTCGATTTTCTTATTCTTTTTACAGGTTGTATTTTTTTTCTGGCGTCAACGTGGGGCATTAAATGTGTCCGGGAAATTTGAGTTGTTTTTTCATTGCTTTGAAATCCTTGCTTAAAATAAAACAACTCTTTGTCTGATTATAATGGTAGTTTAAACACTTATTCGGAAATAAAATAGGTTGAAAATATTTGTTATTTATATAATATATGTAAAATTATTTTTACAACTATTCTAACCACACATTTAAAGACATGAAATGTTGTATAAAACAAATTCTTAAAATATTTAAAGCATCAATTTTCTCTGTTTATAGACGACCCCATTTGCAGAAATATTGTTTTTCTCTTTGTACAAATCGAAAACTACTGTAAATTTTAAGGCTATTAAATGCTGCAGATATTTGTTTTGGTGAGTGCTACAATTTTGCAATAATTTATGAAAAAACTGAAAAATGTCATTGAGATAAATTGCTGCAAGTATTCATCTCTTTTTCATTGGATATTTTCAGAAAATAAAATGCTAGCAAGAAAAAATTCTATGTTGCAGCTATATTTTATATACTACTTACGGAATGATCCTTACGAAGAAACTTATATTATCCACATAAACCAATATACGATTTATTTTAAAACAAAAATTGACGCATTCTGGATTTGATTGATTAAGTTGATTTTGACGGGGTAGCAACAATTTACAGATTATTTTAAGCCACACAATATGTTCAGATTTCCTGAATTTGGTTTGAAGATATTGTTTTAATGGTACAATTATTACTAACTACCCCATTGATGGTGGTGAAAAGAGCTGGATTCATACCATAGTTAGTATTTGGAAATAAGTTAATATAATGAACGCGATTTCAATTGAAATTCTGATTTTCGATTTCAAATTCTAAGAGGTTTTTAATACACAACCCTCCCAATTAAGCACAAAACATCAAGTATTCCGAAGCGTTGAACTCTCTATGACTCGAAGTTGGTTAAATCTGGCGATCTTATGCGATATTTCAACGTAATATTGACTGTGACAAAATGATAAAATAACACAGCAGATAAATCAAGAACAATCTCCAGCGTAATTTACAGATATGCATTTATGTTAAAAAGAGGCAGTAGGTTTTATTTTGTAGCATAATATAAAAAGCAATAATTTACAAGGATTCTCTTCAGTCAGTAAAGTGCCATCCGTGATGCACGCTTTGGGCAGTCATGTCTCGAAAGTGACATGACTGACTAGGCAGAAGATTATCCCGCAGTAGGTTGCCATTGCTTTCTGAGGTAGACTGGTTGCCAGCCATGATTATAGAACCCAGCCATATATTATAGAACCCAAGTTATTTGTGCGTAAGTGAATGCGAGGAATTCAAGTGGATTTCGGCTTCCCAATTTGTCGTTCCTAGTCGATACCCACTGCACCATAACGGATATAGTGTGCCTTAATGCTGCTGTAGCAGGAGCCCAATTTCAAATCCAAATAATAAGATAAGAATTTTGAGGCAAATGGCCTGCGCTACATCTAATGCTTCAATGGACAGTCGATAAATAACGTAATTTACGAATAACTGAATGTATTTGCAGTCAAAAATGTGGAAAGAAATACATTATAACATATTTATATTAATCACTAAAAGAACATTGAAACCACTGAGAAAATATCCACAAAAAATAGTGTGCTAAACTTCCTTGAATCTTGCTTACATTTCCAGGAGTTCAATACGAAGGCAATATTGAGACTATGAACTGCATATTTCTAAGAATCTCTTATCTCACACCGATAGTAGCAAAAATTGGAATTTCAAGTCAAGGACAAATGGCATGAGAGATAGCGGTATGAGGAAAACAAAATCGGCAGTAATAGTTTTCATGAATTGAATTCTGCTGCTACATCTGGTCGGGCGCCCCTGCAATTCACCTCGTGGTTCTTGACAAAATCCAACGGAGAATCTGTAATGTGATCGATATCGACTTGGCAGCTCAGATACAGTCACTTTCTCACCAGCGTGACGGGGCTTCCCTGTGTTTCTTCTATAAATACTTTCACGGTTTTTGCTGCAATGAACTTAGATCACTGGTGCCTCCTATGTATGAATTTACACGAGCTGATAGAGTGGCAATTAGGTTCCACATTTTTACAATGAAACCGATAAAATGTAACTGCATTTCCTATTCTCACAGCTTCTGTTCATGCACTTCCCACCTGTGGAATTCCCTTCCATATAATTGCTTCCCCAACAGCTACAATCTCCAGGAATTTAAATGTAAGGTCAATAAACATCTCCTATCACACTTACTCGCATCCATCCTCTCAAGCTCTTTTTCATCTACTCCACACCCATCCTCGTTTTCCTCATCCGTCTATTACCCTCCTCCTGACAATTCCTATGACTGATACCTCTTTCTGATCTCTTGCCCGTATGTATCTCTCTGCTCAACACTGGCAGGAGAATTCCTTGCATGGGGTGAGATTCTTAAAATAATAATAAAAAAATCAGGAAAGAATGTTTAAGTATTATCTTCGAAAACGTTGCTAGAAGAAAACCGAAATAAAAGTAAGGTGAGAAAAAAAGGAAACAGGAAAGATTCATGCGAACAATTTGAGTAAAAAGAGCACAGATGACATAAATGTGCATAAAAATGATTACATCATTGAATCTTTATAGTAAAAATAATAATAAATATGTGAGATGATACATAAGTGAAAGTAGTAGATAGAGAAAATATAAAAAGGAAACAGTTATATAGCAGAACTATGAATGCATTAAAAACGAAAAACATTCAAAAGAAAAATGAGAAAACGATGCAAATATCCATTGTGTTTAATAAATCGGGTAAGAAAAGTCGAAAGCAGAATCCTCATCATACACACAATGCAACTCTTGACAATGTTACAAAGCATTATCAGATTAAGGAGGAAACAGAATATAATAACCGTTGAGACAAAAGATTGAATAAAGAACCTAACGTTATCACTTGAATAAAACATGTTCTGCTAATTTATTTTCTGTGTAAAAATAAGCATCAGCATAATTTAGAGAATAGAGGTCTTTGACTGCTAAAGACTGCAGTAGATAGATAACACTGAATGCTCCTAATGAAATCGAAACCCCTATTTCGAAATTCCTATCCACAAATCAAATTAGACACGTTCATACAGGTCTGTATTTGTGATCTATTGTTGTTCTCTTGGGTGACGTGAGCGGAATCTATTTTTTTTATTTCTTTGGAATCCATACTGAATTATAAACGACGCACGCAATTGACTCCCGAGGCCTAACATGACACAGTATCATCGGTTATTTTCCAGCGAAATAAACTTTGCAAAATACGTTGTTCATTCGATATAATCTCGGAATGATTAATCGAATTCTCTTATAAATATATGACGGTTTATGTTTGACGGTGTATATCTAGAGTCCTGATATAGGTAACTTACTGATTCTTTGTATTTAAAAAAAAAGGTAGAAATAAAATTTGTATTCTGAAAACTTGCCGAGTGAATTAAATCGTAATAAATTTAACAAACTTAGCAGCAGCATATTGACTGTTTTTATGATCTAAGTTGATACAACTTATAATATCTCTAAAATTACACTGAAACATATTTTCTTGTAAAACTGAAGTTTCACAAGAATTTTATCGTAATTTTAAGACCAACTCCGAGAATTTCACAAATTCAAGTACTGACTGGGCTAGACATTGCTCAATATCGTTGATCGATAGAGAAAGTGTTTTAGCGTGATTTGACCTAGCTGAATCTCATACCTTCCCTACCTGAACGACTTGGCGAGTTTTATTAAGAAATAAATGATACAAGATATAAAGTTATATTTTACACATATTCTGTGGATCTTTTTATCCTTGCTTCCAAAACGAAGAAATTGCGTATTATTATTTTTTAAATATTGTTATATTATATTTGATTTGAGTTGTATACTTACTTATTTATGTATCCAAACAAGAAACCAATGATCAGAGATTAAATCATGTCATTTTCCACTGATTGATTATATAAGCACATAAAAATATAGCCACCTAAGCGCATACATATTTCCATAAATGTAAAACGAGTAAGACATGATCTATACTTGAGTGTACCTTAATTTGATTTACTGTAAAGCATGAGCTACCAGGGTTTCATTAATTTAGTTTATGAAAAGATTTTCGAACCAAACAGGGTCTCAGACAGAAATAAAATGGCTGATTTGGCCAAACCTCAATTTTGTGAGATTTTGATTATCCTGCATCTGACTCTTGTAGAGTGCCATAAAATTGTTACAGGACCTATGTATGTAACATATTCATACAATTATCTCGACGTTACCTTCCAAAAAAGTTTCAAATGTTAGTGCTTATATTGGCACAACGCATAGTGACGAGATTGATATTTGTCGGATACAAATAATGTGCATCCCGATACAATATGTTAAATTTTGTTGCTTATTATCTGGATATTTATGATGAATTTTAGATAATTCTACTGTATTTTTCTAACGGTTATTTGGGAAAACGTTAAAGTTTATGATTCGCTAATTTCTAGGGACTACTGAGAGGAAATACTTGTAGGTTCGGATGCAAAACTGTAAATATTTTATTGTGGTGTTTGTTAGATGATTTGTTTATTGTTTTTTTTTGGTTATTGTTTTTTTGTTTTTGGTTTTTAACATACACGTTTAATGTCCGTGCGAAATCTTGTTTAATTATGTCCTATTTATTTACTTAATTTGGTTATTGGTTTGGATTCACACATTTTTATTATGTATCGGTTTCATTTTATTTCTTATTGTTCGATTTTAGTTTCAATTTTCAACTTACTTCAAGCATGTTTTCCTGACTGAATGACAATCGAGACTTTAAATCCTAAAATCGCAAATATCGCTACCGCGCCCTTCGAGATTTAACTTCATTTTAATTAGTTAAAATGTACTTACTATCCTTAATTTTTAAGTAAAAATGATTTTATTTTTTCCAGAATATATTCATTTTAGGAATGATTATATCCGAAAACTCTCTAGTATTTTGTGGTCATACAGAAAACATCGCTCTGTTGAAAACAAATTAGGAAAATTTGAAATGTGAATGTTCTTTAAATGATATACACGAATTAAATCAAATCACGAAAAATTCTATAGCAATCAATTCTAATATATTTCCAAACATTGTATGGCTATCAACAAATGATAGACAAAATGAATATGGGGTTAGTAATGATTATCAATATTGCAAAGTGATGTATCAATTTCATATTTTAGATAATATTAAAGAAATAAAATTACTAGGAAATTAATGAAAACTTTAGATCATTCATCATTAAATTATGAACAGTGAGAAACTGGGAGATACAAAAAGAACAGCTGAGTGGGAAATTGAGATAGGTTTGCTCGTATAAATTGCTACAACTACAAAATGCGAATTTGGGATAATTGTCTGAATCTATCCCAAATTGATTATATACAATTTGTGCAAATATTGTTAAAAGTCAAGAATATCTTGCATTCTACATTCATTTTTCATTGCAAGTTATCTTGATAAAACATTGCACAAGCTTACATAACATGATCATTTAGCAGTTTGTTGAAGACAGGACAAATACAATTCCTCAAAATAAGCCCCATAAATTACTCCAAACTATAGTATTAAAAAATCACTTACTCCCATTAATAACTTTGACAGGTTTTACTCACTCTGTCTTTCTCTCTGATCTCTCTCTTTCTCTCTCTCTTTTCCAACAAAGTCGGAGATAGAATTTATTTTGAATGCCTCAATCCATAAAGATGTTTTATGCACATAATCCTTTACAAGATTCAAGTGGCAGAACACTTTATAACTCTGAGACACTGGCATGTAACGAACCCGACTGGAAATCGAACTCGGTGCTCCGATTCATTACACCAGCTTCGTTTCCAAGTTTACTGCACCTAGTATTGCTAATGGGTAGTCCATCCAGATGCTGACTAGAATAGTGGCTGCTTAACTTGCAATAGCCGGTGTTTTAAAGTGATATGGTCGTAAACTAGAAAGGAATAAAGAAGCATCTCTTCAACTCTCTATTCAGTCTACTCTTGCGTAGAAATATATTTGTTTAAAAAAATGAAGGAAGCCGTTTCTTATCAGACTATTGATATCGAATAGAAAACGTGAAAGCGATGCAGATACCTATTCAGAAAAGATGCTCTTAATATATAGTTGCTTTTATCAATAAAGACAGACACAAAGCAAATTATTTTCCTCATCCATCAGAAAGATTTTGCTCTGAAATGGCATCATTAGAAGACGAGACTGTATAATGCTCGGCTGACCATACGCGCAAGCAGCAAAATAATTCTATTTTTTCCGACATTTTATAGATTATTTTTATCACGAGTTTAGATTAAAAATATTTGTATAATAATGGTCCTGCAAGGTTTTGTTATAGAGGAACACAAAGAATGAATAACAACAACAAATCTAATACATCAATTATTATATATAAGTCACTGTAAAATTAGCAAATATCCTATCATATCTGAAACAGTCAGTAATCGAGATATTTAGTGTTCATTTCCATGATTTTATTTATATAGACATTTGCTATTATAATTCGTGTGTTCTGAAAATTTCATCGGTTTTGTCATTTTTATGTTATTATTTATTATTCGAAAGAATATTTATTCCAAGTGGACAGTTACAGAATATCTTTAAATCAATATTTGACAATATTGATGGAGAGGATAAAAATGTCAGTTAATCTAACTGCTCTAACCCCATCTTACTAACTTATCTAATTGCCCAGAAGCACCTTATACCCAAAGACTCATTAAAAGTACATAGCGTAGTAGTTTAAAAATAAATTTCGTTTCCAGAATGCTAACAAGTTAACCTGAACATTAAAATTGAATATTAAATTTAGTGATGTGTACGTTTTGATGCAGTGTGTACGTTCTGGTGCAATGGATATCGACTCTGAACCACAAACCTGGGTACCGAGTTTGAATTCTGGTTGATTTCTTTGCATTCACTCACGCACAAAGGTATTAATCTGTCTCTTCCCTCCAATTATGGGTTAAAAAGGACAAATTATGTTCTACAGCCTTGGCTGGCAACCAGTCTACCGCATAAAGTAATGTCAACTTACTGCGTGATAATCTTCTGCTTAATCAGTTATGTCTCTTTCAAGACATGAACGCTCAAAGCATGTATCACATATGGCGCTTAACTGAATGTGTACTATTATAGGATGTCCCATTATTATGGTATTCATGTTAAATAAACATATGAATGACACATATACATTTATTACATAACTGATAAGAAGAGTTCACTATTCATCTTTTTCTTTCAATCATATCACTCCTAGCAAGGCGTGAATGCCACTAGTGTGCAGTGGTTTCAGTGAGAGTAGTGAACGGGATTCAAGGAGATAGAAGATGATAATTGAATTTTCATTTAAATTTTTGGAGAGTGTAGTGTTCAAGGATGTATTTCAATAGAAGGAATTTCCACCGGCGAACATGAGAAAAAATTGTTTTGCAGAGGGGCGCTTATATTATTGTATTTACGATGAGTAAATGATTAGACCTAGATGAACAACTTATTATCGCGCGTAAATTAATGTGGTCGTGGTGCCAGTATATTTTGCAAATATACAAGCGGATATGGTTACCAACACGGTAAGAACATTCACGAGCTGGTTGTATCAATTCTTATTTTTCTTAGAGTCCAAAACAATATGAGTGTTTATTGTCAGTAAAATTGAGATGAGATATCTGTAGAAAATAGCATAATCTGAGATGATATTACAGGGTGTAAACGATAAATTGGCAGTTTGAGATCTCAGATTTAAACCTTGATAAAGAAGGGACATTTAAAGACATTTAAGATTTGCGTATGTTTATTTAACTGTTTTATTAAATACAAACATTTTATTCTATGCGTCCACCTTCTGCGTCAACAACTTGCTGAATGCGAGCCCTAAAAGCACGACAGGCCTTGACAGCTAACTCTTTCTTGATATCGCGGAATGCTCGCCTTACGGAGGTCTTCAGTGAGGCCACACTGTTATGGGGGCGAGCATTAGAGACTTTCTCAACATCGCCCCATAACCAATAGTCGCAGGGGTTCAAATCTGGCGAACTAGAGGGCCAGATATTTGACAGCACAAAAAACGGCAACTCTCTCTTCAAGAAGGTCTGCACTGTTTTTGACCCATGAGCAGGTGCAGAGTCCAGGATGAATATCATTTTGTTGGGATCATCGTTCTTCTTAATCCAGGGTAAGAGAACTTCCTCCAGAATCTTCAGATATTTCGCCATATTGATCTTCAGGCCAACTTCAATGAAGTGACGGGGCATGACTTTCCCATCGCTGGCAATAGCTCCAAACACCATGACAGAGACAGGGTGTTTACTCTGCGTGACTGGACGAACACAAGAAGGGTCAATGGCGATAACTCTTGAGTTTCTGCAGTTGGCGACTTCGTCTACCACGAAATTTTTCTCTCCACAAAAATGCGAACGGTACCACCATGGTGTTTCGGGTGATTGAGTAGCAAGTGGCTTCTCTCTTTACGAATGGTCTTAGATTTCGCGGTAAGAATGTTACGACATCGTCTGCAATATGACTTCATCCCAAGATCTTTCCGTACTGCATTAGAAATGGTCATTTTGGCTACATTCCACTTTTTCGCCTGGTGAACCATTGACTGTGATAGATTTGATGCAATGGATCATTTCAAACCTTTTGGTGGGGATTTTATCATTTCTCGGGCTGTGAACCTTCCTTTGCATGTCTTTACCTTCCATTAAGTTTGCTACAATACGATAAACAGTCCTAGGAGCATAGCCAGTGTCTCTGATAATGTCAGATGTCTTATGCCCGGCGCGGAACAATTCAGCAATAACCATTCTATGGTTAAATTCTACACTGGCACTCATTTTGTTAGTATTTTTAGGTGGCTAATCTGGACTTCAGACTCTAAAGAGTACAGAAACTAACATTTCAGACTGATAATGCCGCTTTAAAAAACCTAAATTGCGGATTGAAATTACTGCCAATTTATCGTTTACACCCTGTATGTTAGTTATGCAACAATAATATTTGGCACACCATGTTATTTTTATTAACCAATATACTTGTACTTAAAATATGTAACATCGATATATGACACTCTGTATTTGCTTTTAACTAATATATATGAATACCTTTATTTATGTGACTAATGTATTTATTGTACCCACCGCTGTGTTTAATTTTAGGGCATGATGCATATTAATATTTTAAAAATGTAGGAGGAAAAGGAAGGTTATTAGAAGAAATGTATGGCAAATGATATAACCGAAAATGAATATGCAGGGATTCTCTGCACAGTGCAAAAGAGAAGAAATTATGTTGCTATAGAAACAACGTAAACGTAGTTTCTTTAAAAAAATTAGCCATATATCGCTCATGATTCAATAGAAATAATCAGTTGATTTAACTCTATCTGAAAACCTGCTGGGTCATTCAGTATAGGATCCTGTCCAACCGTGTTCATTTTTTTCAGCTGAGCTCTACGAATATTATGACAAATGTAATCAAGTTTTATTATTAGTTATTATTTCTAATTTGATAGATTCACATTTAATTTTCAATTAATCATTGCTTTCAAAAGGGTTCAACCTACAACAGAAATATCAGCAAAAGTTAAATAAATACCAAGATGCGATTTATAAATTAAAGCTGACCTCATCAAGTATATTTTGTCAAATTTATATAATGTATTAAGAAACAGGGATACTTCGTTAGAAACGAAGAATTGACTATTTAAGTCTTATCTAATAGCAGTCCATCTTATATAGAATGTTAGACAATCTCGTCACAGATTGTCCGGCGACAGAAATGTGATTCTACGGTAGGATGATGAGAATATCATGGATATATCATGTGGGCAATAAGGAAGATTGAGAGAAAACGGAAGCAAATTGTCACTTATGTATAAAAAGATCAGGCAAGTCTGACTCAATTTGCTGACAAATCAGGCAGTCATCATGGGGTTATTATATCACCATGCCTTGTGATTTTCTAAATTAAACTGATAAACCTTTGGTCAACGATGGCACAAATCATATTAAATTAATCGTAGATTTTTTTTATTAGAACATGATATTGTAATTAATATATGTTTAGAAATTTTTACGAGAAGAAATTCAGCTCTAAATGCTATGAAAATATCTTACGTAGGATAGTGAATGCTTTATGTAGCTTGTATTAAATTGTGTATTTTAATGAACTCGTTATGCTATATCTTCAGTTTCTCCTGTAAAACTATGGAAATGTTATACCTATAGACGCGTTGAATTTCAGTTTGTCTTGATTGTCAGCCACTGGAGTCATCAATATGATCTTTTGTGTGCACATATTAAGGAAAGAAAGTTTGGAAATTTTTATAAGCAAAGGACATATTAAAGACAAGATAAAAACAGTCCATAACCATCGAGGTAAATCTGTAAATGGATGGTTAAAATGTTTTAGGAGAGCCGAAAAAAGAGATGAAATACAAAAACAGGAAATTATAGAGAGCCATGATCGCAATAGTACTGAAGAAGCACGGAACATAGGTAGAGAATATTCTTATTGCTCAAGCAATTCTGAAAGATTCAACTATTTATATTGTTGCTAGTTAGAAAGTGTATAAAGCTCATAAACAGGAAAGTTGCCGCCTACTGCGTCGGACAAGGAACTGTTCATGTCAGAACAAAATAGGCACCGGTCCACCTGATTGCGACTCACGGGAAACCGAAATGTAAAGAGCAGTGAATAGACTTTAAAATCTAGTCTGCCGCCCGAGGATGTTATCGAGATATCACATGTGTGCAGTCTGGCCAGTGTCTATGGGGGACGTGGTGGAAGTCGCCGCTTCGGTCTGCATCGGCAAAGCATCAATAATTCATGAAACAAGTTTGTCTGAACTATTTCTATCCGCGGTCTTTTCCTTCTTCGCCTGCATTTATCTATATCACAGTTATTGTTGCTATCGCTAAATAATTATTTTGATATTTGAAAGCTTATACTAGAGTTTTTATGAAAACATTTTGTGACATGTCGAGTCTATACCTGGTTCTATAGTTAGAATAGATATGTTGGCATCAGTTTCATTGCATATAAAGTAGGTTCATACTTATAAAATCTGCATAGAGTGGGATATTTATAAAAACCTATAAGCCGCATTTAATTAACATCGCTAATATGTAAAAAAAAGCTCTGTTTTATAATGTGTATAATGATGATTTGCGTTAATCTTATCCCGGATAACAAATGTGAAATTACTAAATTTACATGTATAAGTTTTTTTTGTATATTTCATATATGGTTTATTATACATTACTGAATATTAAAATAATGTACATGTACAATACTTATTTTTATAATACCGACTTAGCCGACCACCTGCAGTCACTCTCTCACCGGCGTGACGTGGCTTCCCTGTGCCTCTTCTATAAATACTTTAATGGCTTCTGCTCTGATGAACTAAAATCACTGGTGCCCCGTGGTGTGAGTTTGCACGAGATGCTAGATTGGCAACTAGGTCCCACCCTTTTACAGTGAAACCGATGAAATGTAACCGCTTCTTTTCTCGCACTTCCTGCTTGTGGAATGCTCTACTGCATGCTTGCTTCCCCGACGGCTATAACCTCCAGGAGTTTAAAGTCAATAGAAAACTCCTAACAAACTAATCCTCCCACTCTCTCCAACTCTCCCCCTATATACATCCTAACTCTTCTATCGCCCTGTGTAACCCCCCTGCGCTATAGTGGCAGTGGATTGCTGTGCTTGGAGTGACACGATTAAAAAAATGATATGAATATTTAACGTAAAGTAATTAAAACTCGCGATACATAAGGAAACAAAAAACTCTCTCAAATTAACTGAGCAGATTCATGTTGTCTTCGATTCGAAAGTTCGTGAGGAACAATTATAATGTTCTCACACGTCAAGACTTGTTTGCAAACACACACACACACATATATATGTGTGTGTGTATGTGTGTGTGCGTAGGAGGGTATACACATATTTACATACGCATATATACATTCACACAAGTACGAATATATATATTTATATAAATATAAATATATATAGATACACATGTAGCTATATAAACATATATATGTATGAGTGTGTGTGTGTGTGTGTGTGTGTGTGTGTGTGTGTGTGTGTGTGTGTGTGTGTGTGTGTGTGTGTGTGATCTTGTGCAAGTTAACTATAAAACTGCTGTAGTTTCCTTTCTTTAATCATATATTCAGTTTTAGACCTACTGGATTGAAAAGGTGAATTAGTCATTTGCAGTGATGTGCAGTAATATTAATCTATTTTTGTGTTGTATGAAGAAATTTGTTTGGCCTTGAAAAATACGATGTCATCTGCAATTGCATCAGTTATTTACATCGCCTAGAAAATTTTTATCTAGGCCGTGATTTAGTTGTTCTTTGGCCATTATTTACGATGGACGTTGTTTCAAGGAAACGTTGTATAATTGTAAACCGGTTCGACCGAAATGGCAATTATACAGTGAAAACCTAGATATTCTTGTTGTCAATAGTATCATCAAGGCAAAGTAACAACATGAATCCATCAGTCTAAAATTAAAAAAAAGGAGTGTAACAAAAAAAAGGAGTGTAACAAAAAAAAGGCTAAGAAACGACGGATATATGATCAGGGAAGTTATGAAAGGTCCTAGGAGGACATTTTTCGTTTTATTTCAGTAAACTTGCACAATTGAATTTATTAATTGTTTCGAAAAATACAATTAAAAAGCTTTTTAAAAGTAAATGGCCAGTGCAGCTTTTGTCAATCTATAGGGGTATGGCGTTTTCTCAACGATGCAATTAATTTGGTGCCGTAACATGAGTCAGAATAAAATAACCCTGAACATTTCAAATAGCGTTAAAATAATAAAAGTAGTTACACTGTCGTTCATAATTAACAGGTCACACGAGTGTTTTAAAACATGATGTATTTCATACTATTTTTTAGTATTTATTGCCATGTGAATAATTGTAAATGAAAATAGAATGGTTCATTTGTTAACACTGCACAATAACATGTACATCAAATGTTTTCTTAAATATTTAATCATTGCCTATATTGCATTTACTTCAATAAAAGAATGAATAAATTTTGTATGATTCCGTCGAGTTCATCTTTCATTCCTTGCCTTGTAAAATTTTGCAAATTATTAATAACAAAAGTATCATTCTATTTTCATTTGGCAATAAATACTAACAATTGTATGAAATACATAATTTCCTATAAAAAACTGGGGTGGTCAAATAATTATGTCCGGTAGTGTATGTAAGTGGAAGAATCTGAATGAAGTGATTATATAATACGAAATGATTAAATAACGTTGATATATATATAGTATGAAATGAATACTTTTAACCGTTAGGTTAACAACTTCTTGAGAAAATACACTTCACACAGAATCATACACACACACATACACCTGTGTGTGAGTGTGCATTTACGTATAGACATATTCTCAAAGGCTCCGAGTGCATCTTTGATTGTCATATCGAGACACGTTGCTGGCTTTTAGGCAAACGTAAACAGTTTGTTTCTTTTTGCTAATGTTTGACAGCATGCTTTTTACTTGAGTATCTATTCTTACTTTGTATTTCTCCGTTATATTAAAATTATTTTCCAGACACAATTTCTCCCTCTTCACCCAATGTCTCCATGAATTAAGTTAAAATAAAGAAAAAGTGGAATTTAAAAATGCACTAGACTAGTGGCCTTGGGCGAATCAACGAATTTGCATTCAGGATAATCTGAGTAGGCATTTTACTTACGAGTTCCGATCCATTTAATATAAGGCAGTTCACTCCTTCCCAGTAGCCAAAACATTTCTCTCATAGTCCCCGAAATAATACTTTGAATTGAATAAGGTTATATAAGCATATAATCTGCATTGACATATTGTACGCAGCAATGATGCAGACATGGTAGACGTATTTTTCAGCATTGTTATCCTGTACAATTGTTTATCGTAGCTCCTCTGTTTCAAAGAATTTATTTTCAGTAACATTGAATTAGGCACATATTTAATTTTTAGAATATTTGCCACACATAGGAGAGACTGAATACAAAACGTGAGGAGGAAAATGTAGGACAGCCTAAGTGGTGAGCTTTATTGAATGGAAATACGAACAGGTTTAAGAAGGATAACAAAAATACAAAATTTACAAATTGGACAGGGAAATAGAAAGAACCATGAAATCTGCGCTTTGAAGACAGCATAGCATAAATGTTTCAGCAGAAAATTGAAGAGAATGGAGCGAAATTACTATGATAAGCAAATAATTTACTAGAAGAAATTATTTAGTAACAGGAATATTTCATTAGAAACAAAGAAAAAGTATAAAACTCTTATGTAATATTAGTTTTTTTATATAGTCTTGAATGCTGGATCATCTTTTCTTAAAGGAAGAATAACTTTGAGGTGATAGGATTGATGTTCTACAAAATGTTGCTTAGCATATTATAAACTGATCATTGGATAAACGAAGAAGGTTTAGAGAAATTGGAAGGAAAATGGACGAGTTTACAATATGAAATAGCTGAGATTTCACGAAGATATGCTGAGGAAAAATGGTTTTCAAATTTTAACGCTTAAAACATCATGAAGGCCGGAGGGAAAGCAGAAATTAGTGCATCAAATTCTTTAAGAGTATTTGTAAATAGATTGCAAAACTATACATAGGAAATACAACAAAAAAGTAAAATTTGCAAAGAATTACAAAGGATTTAATATTGTGGAGTGTTATGAACTCCCACTTCCTGAATGATCAAAGCATGTAGATTTTATAATCTTGAGTCTGAAATCCATTTTCAATTAAAATATCAGTAGTCAGTTAAGTGCCATACGTGATACACTATTGGGCGATCATGTCTCGAATATTAAAGTCTACCTTTCTTTCATGGTTACAATAGGCTGTCATATACCGTCTGGTGCTCCTTGTATATATTTTAGCGCCTTCATGAAAAAAAATCAGCATAACTCTCGGTCCCTTTCCGGTGGCTCAGGAACAGGTGCTTTCCTACAGCCGCAAGATAGCCTCTCAACATTGACTAGACAATTGTTTATTTCTGTGCGCTGTGGTGCGCTGAATATAAACTCGGAAAAAAAATTCGGGGTGCCAAGTTCGAAACCATTTGGATTCCACGCATTCCCTTACGCACAAAAAATCTTGGGAAGTTCTCCCTCCTGTTATGGGTTAAATAATGAGACAGATTGGGTTATATAGCCCTGGCTGGCAACCAATCTACCGCAAATCAACCTAATGCGGAAGAAACATCTGCTTAGTCAGTCATGTCTCGAAAGAGACATGATCGACCAAAGCTTGTAGGATATATGATTGACTGACTAGAGTGGCACCGAGATCTTATCAATTTACGATGAGATAGCTATCTAGCTAGCTATAGTTTTATATCCTCTTGCTAACAGTATTAAATCTAGTATGTTTTTTATTGTTTTTATCTGCTGGATGCCCCACCCTGCGCTATTTCTTTACACAAATCCTTACCTTTATATTCTATTTGTAGACATAAATAAAATTTGGGTCTATATATATATATATATATATATATACCTCAATTTTATTTCGTATGTAAATAATATGCCCCTTGAAAGTTACAGAAAATTCAGCAGTCTGTAGATAAATTTTATGATTGGATAATTTCAATTTAAATGTGGGGAGTTCCTCATATTATGCAACTGTCACAATTATTAAAAGATACATGCCGATGGCATCAAATTGAATATCATTCAGATTTCGTTGCCATTCATTACTGAAAAATGAAACTTGATGGGAAAACATCTCGCAATAATAGACATAGAAATCTAGTCTGAAGCTAATAATTCACAATCATATTAATATATTTAAACATATTGGCAAATATTAGTATCATTAAGCCGCTAGCAATATTGCCACATATTGCTGAAGCAGAAAAAAGTAAGGTAATATATATATATATATATATATATATATATATATATATATATATATCAGTACATAATTAAATGTAGCTAACTTATTTACAAAAACATGTTCAGCCTCGGGTTATTGATGCTGAGAGGGGGGTCCAAATATTTACTTTCTTTATTAAGTGATAATTTGATCTTATTAGATATTAAAAATTTTATCTAAGTGATAAAGAAATTTTATGACGTGTTTCACTTGCTGGAATATATGTTGAAACATACAGATACCTCTATGCATAATTATATAAATATGTAAAATGAAATAACCCAGGAAATATCAAATGCTAAGAATAGAGAATTAAGAATTCTAAGCAAATTAATATCAATCCACCACATAACAGAGAACAACGTTATAGAGAATAATAAACGCAAGAAAATGGATAAGCCATACCTAATAAGTCAATGAAATTCACTATTCAAAATGATCTATCCACAATATATCTAAAGTATATATGAATATGAAAAAAATAAAAATATCTACAAAATAAAAATTCGGAAGTCATATGCCTAAACGTATTTATAAATGGAATTGTGTCTGTGTGTTTGTGTGTGTGTGTGTGTGTGTGTGTGTGTGTGTGTGTGTGTGTGTGTGTGCACGCGCATTACTTATAGACGCCAAAAAAGTTTTTGCTTTGGGTTTGGCTCTAAGTAGGTATAATTGTAGATCTTAGTCTCAGCTATGATACCATTTACTCAGAGGACTTATTTAGCCGTGAACATTCAGTTTACGACGAAAAAAACTTATTTGATATCGATACCAGGAAATCAAAATTTGACTTACATCCATTCAATTTTCTTTCAGTCTACGGTTTCCCTTTAACTGGAAACAACTATTGCTTTTAATCTTTCGTGCCAACGTTCAAAATGTCTGATCTCCAGGACAACGGATTAGTGTTGAAGATTTCATTACACGCGAGCAACGCCGAGTAGTACTGCTAGTATAGAATAATTTCTAGAATTCTTCCTTACAATAAACTGGGAAATATTCAAAAATTAAAGGAAAGCATCAACAACTGTAAAAATATATTACATAGATATAAATTCGAACGAAAATATGACCTAACAAATACCATACATCAAAAATATCTTATAAGAAAATTCTAGAAAGCGCGTCTGAGTAGTTTTATTAAAATATAAATCTGCTCCCAGATTCGTCATAATATTGCATTTCCTGAAATAATTACTGCTCGACAATCCATTTTGCATGATCACGGAAACATAAAAAATGGTCTAAATTACGATAAAAATATAAATAACACTGAAATCACAATTTTGTAGATATGTTTATCAAAATTACACACAAAGTATATTGAGATAGTAAAGATTAAAGTTATTAAATAAAACCACCATTGACTAGGTTTCCAAATTTCTGGCAGTGTAATTTTTTCTTACAGATGTTGCCCGATTTTACCTTTAATACTGTGCCGTCAACGAAATATAAAACAAACAAGCACAAGAACGAAGGTATATTATATAAAACTGAAAATTTACATGTATACATACATATAAATATCGTCCGACTCAGTCACGTTTACTTGGCATCGATCTGTGTAACCTCATGCCTATGAAGGTGACTTTTCCGCTAAAATGATGGATATTCATGAGCTTTCATATAACAAACATTTACAGAAAATTAACGCGTTTTCCTCTTGATTGTAAAAAATTGAACAATACTCCAGCATTAGTCTGATAGAACTCTTGTTAAATATAAACATACGGGAGTTATCTTGTATTTTCTGGAGTAGGAAAAAGAATTTCCCGTCCTACATGATCGATTTATTGTGATAAAGAGCAGTAAAATGTTTTACCTAAGTGTGTGCAAAAGTCCTCACAAAATATCTATTGTTTTGGATTTTACACGGTTTTCTGCTCTTAGCTCTAACGCGAAAACCGATTTAGCCGCTGAGATATTGAAAAATATTTCTTCTAAATATTGAACAAAATATTACATATATGTGTACGTAAAGAAAAAAAACTGTTAAATATATATTCATCGTTTATACTATTCTGACACGATAACTAGACATATATGTATTTTATTATAATAGATTACAATAGAAAATAGATTAGAATAGAAAATAGTTTAAAAACATATTTAACAAAAGTGAAAAAGAAGAGGAAACAAATAAATAAATAAACGCTTTTTCTTTTATGAGGAAAATTGTCCTCTGGTAAATATTTGACTCAGTGATAAAGGTCAGCGGGTAGGTTTTCGATGACCCAGTCAAAGGCTGTCCTTTACTGCATCTTGACCACACATTAAGCCTTTTCCGGCGGAAGCCTTATTAAGATAAAAAAAAAGATAACTGAAATTTCAGACTTACAGTCGCCGCTGTTTGTCACCGGTGGTCTAGAGCATTTCCGGATTTCCGGGTTTCCGGTCAATTTTAGATAAATTCAGGAGTTAAGTTAAGTGAAGACGAGAGAAAGTGAAGGGAGTCAGCCGGGTGCAAGCTTGAAGTAAGGATCTCCGTTCGTCTTGTTTCGTTCAGTTTGGATTTGTTGATCTTCATTAATTAGAGTTAGAGCTGTGTGTCACATTCGCCTGCCCCAACCGACAAGGCTAACTCTAAACGAATAAAGCATCCTTTACAACTCATCCAAATTGTGGAAGTTCGTTCCTTATAGTCAATCTTGTACCCCCAGCTGTCCGGCCGACATTTTCAACAAACTCCCGGCAAAATCACAGCGTGGAGAACGGCCGCCGGAGGAAATTGTTAGGACGGACCGTTGGGGTGGTACACTATGTTTAAAAGAAATGAATATGAAACTCAAATATTTCCGAATGGTTTCCGAAAATATCTCATGAATCAGAGTGCTAAAATATTTTTGGAATGTTGAAAAATATTTAAAATGTTAAAAATTAAATAAATGTTAATATAAGAAATATTAACATATTTTGAAAATTGACATTCTATGATGACTGTTAATTGATATATTCAAACGCCAATATAACTGTCAAAATCATTCGTCAATGTTACAATACACTGACTTGGACCCAACTACTTATAAATAACTAACAAACCAACATTTTATTGTATTATGACAAGTGTCGCGACTAATGTAAAATGTAAAATTTATTCTTTATAAAACGCGCAACGCATGATCATTAAAAAAATCTCACTCCTTAAGTAACCTGTGTAAACATAAATCTAAAATAAATTGATTCATATTCTCCGACGTTCTTGGTATTTCCGAAATTTCATACTATTTTGCGGTTGTTCGAAAAATTTGTTTAGACAAAAATTGGTAAGTTCAGTGCACTTTGGAACTGTTGCACTGAGTAGAAAATAATTGAGGAAAAACAAGAACTGATCGGAAAAAATCCATATGCAAAGCTCGTGAGATTTTCTCGTGCGAAAAATAATGAAATATTTGACTCACTTAAGGCACAAGAATAAGTTATCTAAAACAAACTTAATGAAAATTTGTAACTATAATGGGGTAATAATTTTATAGTGTTACCAATATTGCACGAGGCTGTGTTCTATAAATTAGGTATATCAATATATATATATACATACGCTCTCACACACTGATTGAGCAATCTGGAAGGATGGTAGATTTAGAAAAGCCGTGGCTACGCATGTTTCCTTCAGCAATGAATTAGAACACTCTTAGCTCTTTGGTGTGTATAATGATAATATAAACGTAAAAGAACTGCCTTCTTCTACGTAGCCCAGAGGTAGAAACGCCGACTGACGCCAATTCGGTCGGGGTTCAATCCTGTGTAAAAAAAAAAAAGCAATCGTCTGTCTAACCGTACTGATGTGCTGTGATACAGCAAAAATGTCTGTCTGCGGATGACTATATATATATATATATATATATATATATATATATATATATATATAAATAAATAAAAGTTATATATTTCGAATATACCCACTTCAACAAGACAGTAAAACCTCTTTTTTCAGCTCCAAGTAAAAGGTATTACGCAATATTTTTGTGTCACCGGAAATAAAATGGAGTCTAGTTAACAAAGAAAGGGAAAACAATTAGAGGGATGCTGGAAAAAATAAATATAATGCGTATTTACCAGAAGTTGGAAGGAAGTAGGTGAAACATCATGCAATCAAATTCAATCTAAAACGGTAAGATAATCTTAATTAGAACCATGTATGTAAATTTAAGTTTGAACACGTATCGGTTCATTTTAATTTAAAACTAAATATACCAATTCAATGGGAAACAACGGAAATAAGAACAATTCTAAATAAAAATTGTTGATGTATAAATTCAGAGCTTATATGAAAAGCGTGTAATAAGTGAAGAGAGTAATAATGAATTTACCTCATATTAAAAATAATTACGCTTATGTCGGCATTTGATAACAAATTCATTTCTCAGATTTTAAAGTGAATTTTTTTCATCCTATTTTAATATCCTATTTTTTAGTAGGCAGAGATTAAATATATCACTACGACTAAACGGAGCACGTGCTGAGTTTATCATTTTCCATTCAATTTGTGTATTCAACAATTTGTCACAATATCTTCACGTAAACGCTGTATTAAATTTTGAATTTTGTTAGATACGTCAGTATCTATGTGATTAATACCTTTGTTTTCAATCCTCCGTTAAAATCTCAATGATATATATATTTTTTTTTCTTCGTTAGTTTTGGCGAAAATCTTAATGTAGTTGATGAAATTGATAAATTTACATTTACTTATAAAAGAACAATATTCACTGGATCTGCAATTGCAGGCGGTTACAATACTAAGTTAATTAGATATTCATAAATACTTATTAAAATATGGTTATTATGCTTATTGATAATATTATATTACTGCAATAATAGCCAATTTTGGTAGACTTTCAATTAAATATTTCTCTTAGATTATTTATTCTTGTGAAGAATTTTATTAACTAGTTTCAGAAAAAACTGTCAATAGTTAATATTTGATATTCAAAGAACGCTGGACCGGGTTGAGCCATATATATTTTTTTCTATCTCTAGCCTTTCAAAATTCTGAAATATTAAAAGATGTTAAATAGGATAATTTACATTTAAAGCCTCTTTTCAGAGAGCTTTATCGTAACTTTTTTGTTTTTCAATACAAAACTTAAGGTCAGAACATAATTGTCAAATTATAGAAATAACAGAAGTAAGTAACTTTTTCACAATAGTATAAGAGTCATTAAATGAACTTGAAAATAGCTTGCGGTTTCATATATTTATGGTAAGTTTTGAAGAAGTTTTTTTCTTAAATATAGATAGTTAACTATCATTAGGTTAAAAATCTCAATCTAAATCTTAGTAATTTAAAAGCTCTAATGATTTTCTTTTGGATTTTCGTAGATAAAGTGCCATGATTATTAACGATGAACATAAGTCTATCATCTTGTTATGAAAATATTCATTTAGGCTTCTCAATCCTATTAACAGTGACAAAAATATATGCATACTTAATCAACAATTTAGGCTGAATCATTATATATCCATAGAGACATCAAAATTGTCATAGAGACACTTAGTCCAAGGAAAATTGTCAAAAGGTATTTTCTAGCTGGTAAGAAAATACCAATTACTTTGTCTGTGATCTCTAGATAATTTTTAGCGAAATTTATACAGTTTATTAGGAGGCCTCTTGAGATTGAGAAATACAAGTGTAATTTGGGAAAAAATATTTTCAATTTACTATTAATACAGTAAGCCAATTTGTAGTATCAGGTGAATGTTTACAGTGGTTAGAACGGAGTGTTATTTGGAATATTTTTTTTATTTTAATAATATTTATCGAGATTAATCGTTATTCACTTTTAGTTGTATTTAAATATCTAGATTGCAAATTATTCTCAAAGTTAGTTTATGGTATTTAAATTAATGTGAAACATTTTTGATGACTTTCTCTCCTCTATAAGTATATAATTATAATTATATTTATATGTAATTACAATTACATTTGACAATTTTCATAGCAAAAGAGTGGAAATTATTGCTCATTTAGAAGCCCGAGCAAATTCCTGTGTTCGAAACAGGGTAAAAAATTGGTCAGAGCAGAAGTCTTGGACATATTGCCAAATGCTATTTTTAAATCTTTAAATAAATTGCCCAGCATTCACTGAAATGTAAGGGCACCTGCTTTACTTAGACTATTGTGCAAATTAATTGAAGCATCAGTTTTAATTAAATTTCTTTCATTATATGATCAGTTTTAGACCGACTGGTGAGTGAAGGGGCAATCACTTTATATTTTTCCTCATATTCGATCATTTGAAGTGGTGCGAACTATTGTGAATCTGTTTCAAGGGTATATAATGAAAATCCATTGGCCTTGATATTTATCACGCCAAGAAACTATTGTCTTCAACGTCGATTAGTTTTTCTACGGCTATTTTCTGCGGTGGACGTTACTCCAAGAAGCGTACAAAAATGCTAACATTTGGAAAAATTAGTAGTAACCCTAACAGACAGATCGGGTATACTGATTTTGCCAGCCTTTCAACTGTGAGTGGTGTCATCACGACGAAAAACAATGTAATTCTATCAGTCTTAAGCGTGAAGGAAAATATGGTCGAAAGAAAAAAACACACCAAGAAACGATGTATATGTGATCAAAGAAAGTGTAAAAATGTGGAAGACATTAATAATTTTGTTTCAGTTATTTTGCATAAGAGTGTAATTACACAGGATTTCTCTCACTCTCTCTCGCTCTCAGTCTCTCGGTCTGTTTTTTTTTCTCTCTCTCTTTCTCTCTCTCTCTCTTTCTTGCTCATCTATGTAGGAGAGAAGTCGAATGTTAAAATGTATAGCCTGTATATTTAAAAGATTAATAAAAACATCGAAATATGTTTAGGCTATAAATATATTTAGCCGAAATAAATATTCACGTTCTCTTGAACGTGTGATTTGGCCGCTTAATACCATTACTTTAGAACCTGAATGTTTATTTAGGAGTTGCTTTTGTTATATGGTATTCATGAAGAGTCTCTGGGTGAATATTTATTTTTTAAATATCGTAAAACTTTCTACAAAGATAGCATAAGTTTACATTTCTCAGCAGACAAATAATTTAAATGAACTTAAAAGGAAAAAAAATGTTTGTGCGTAAAAAATAGTAAAAGAGAAAACCTGTCAAAAAATGTGTTATGAAAGAGAAGTTGTTTTTAGACGACAGACTTGCAGGTGCATCATTCTAAAAAGACGAAACAAATTATATATATATATATATATTAGAGTGAAAAGATTGTTCCTAGCATTAATCTTGTGAAAGATGTGAGAGTGCTTGTAAATGAATTCTGTTTTTCTTTTTTAACAAATACGTTGCTGCATTACTCCAAAGATCTATTAAACACATTAGGTTATACAAAGCGAATAAGGAACACCGAAAATTGCTATTAACACCCACCTCAGCCATACAAAACCAGTGCACATTTAGTACAGTTTTTAAAAAAAGTACTTGATACATCCGAAACATTGTGAGAAAGTAATGTTGTTACGGAATTCTAAGGAGGGAAAACCAGTTATTGACGAACGAGAATTCGTTTTTGCAAAGATTTCCTCGTCGATCTATGGGAAAAATCTACACTGAGATTTACAGAGCTGAGCTTGGGAGGCTGTGCAATGGACAGCAGTTATTATGAAGCTGGTATCGTGAATTAGCGGTGGACATTTATTAACATCTTTTACTTCGGCTCCGAATGTAATTCGATTTGATGTTGCATATGTGCGTCATATATAGATTAGAAAATCGGAACAGGAAGTGCAATGTTATGATCGAAGCAGCGCAATGGAATAAAAGTAACCGTATTTAAGAAGCGACGCATCGCTTAATGTCGTTTGGTGTGGACATATTTTGATAGAACGAAGAAAGAAAGACCGTATTAAGAAGAGTCGAGAGAATCCTTTAGTTTTCGGTATGGAAATTTACTGAGTAACTTCCATAGATTAGTAGGCTTCTTTGAATTATTATGTTTTACGTTTAACTTATTACTTTCATTTATTGTTGTGCACAATACAGGATGTCAATATATATTGAAACCTTGTTCCTCTCTTTATTTCTCTATTGATATAAAATCTCAATCTTTCTGTTGATATAGAATCTATATCTATAAAAGAGTGAATATTGAAGTCAACACTCAGCAAGAGACAGTTGCCGTTAGATGTTGATCGCTGTGAACAAATAAATAAATATATATATATATATATATATATATATATATATATATATATATATATATATATATATAACCTAGTTTACTGCAAGTTGTGTTTCAGTACTATCTTGTTAGATTCTTGTCAGGCAGGCAGTGGCATATTTTTTCTTATAGGAATCATTACGTGTAAAAGCTTGAAAGAACATTTTTTTCCAAATACAGATATTTAAGGTTGGGGTAATTTATGATGTTTTACCTCAGTGAACCAAAATAAAATCTTGTCATGATGTATAGGAGTGAGTTTATCGAAAGTGAAAAATTGGAAAGGATCTTAAAATGAACTAAAATCTCAGAAGTTTTGCATACCAGTGTTGAGATTAATAGATACGCATGTAGCATTTCGCACATATAAACGTTTATTCAGTGTCATCGTGAAACAGTTACAGGATTTTCTCTAAGTTATTTCTCATTTTTTCTTTGTCCACTACTCTAGTTGCAGCAATATATATTTTTATTAAATCAGAAGGCGGTGAAATATGTATTACCCATTGTAATAATATAAAACATTAACACACACACACACACACACACACACACACACACACACACACACACACACACACACACATATATATATATATATGTATGTGTGTGTGTGTGTGTGTGTGTGTGTGTGTGTGTGTGTGTGTGTGAATAAAGATCGGTACCCACAGAAACCACAAATTGTTCTAAAAAGAAAGGACGTCATACTCATTCCAAAACCCGAGGAACCTTTCGGCCAACACTTTTTCAAGGGCTTCGTTGACAATAATTATGAAGAGGGCTAAACGAAGACAGTATCAATAGGAGAATTACTCACAGTACAAAGAGAAGTGGAATATGTTTAAAAATAAACATTAATGAAAAATACATTAAAATGTGAGGGGGTTGTAAATTTGATTCCACAAGAGTGATAAAAAAGAAAAAAAATTCACTCACAAACTCTCCAGTAACTGTAAGGAGCGAAGGAAATGCTCTTTCTGTCTGCACGGGCTCGGTTGTCGGATTTTCAGGCAAATAGCCTCTAAGACCCGAAGATGGTATGTTGAGCGAGCGCTGTGCAAAACAGAAAACCATCTGTCCTCGTGCGAGGATTCACAAGCAGGATTGTCCAGCAAGTGTTGGCCGATCACTGAATCCAAAACAGCTTGGGTTGTTCTTATAGTACTGATAGGGCTGCCAGAACGTATATTTAACAGCATTTAAATTTATAAACAATTGAACTTTTTCGAAAATAGGACACCCTGTCTTTGACAAAAGATGCAAAAACAGGTCTAGTATGAAAAAAAAAAAAACACGTAACTGTACTGAATAATAACAAGACGAAATACACGCCGAAACTTTGTCAGTAACAGTTAGACATTTCCTGCCAAGCCATGGTAATTTTAAGTATAAAGGACAGCGACTCGTTCCTGCGAATTTTGGTTCCTTAAACCGTTTGATCTTGCGATCAATAACACGTTTAACCACATTGGTCGGGTACCCATTAACCTCAAAGACACTTTGCAAGCGCAATATTTCTCAGCTCAAGCATATAAGGGACAAATATTGAGGTCACGGTGAACCAACGTTCCTATAAGACCGATTTTGCGGTACTTAGGAACATAAGAATTCCAGTTTGTGTACAAACCGGTAAAGGTAGGTTTGCGAAACACAGATGACACGAAAACATCATCCCGTCGCTGAAGAAGGACATCCAAAAAAGAAAGACATCCCTCCCTCTCTGTCTCCATAATTAACTGAAGAGACGGATGTAAGGAGTTCAACTGAACTAAAAAAAGTTCAGCATCCGAAGCGTTGTAAAATAAGGAAAATGTATAATCAATATAACGTTGATATATTAATGGCTCATCAACCTTTTCAAACAACAAACGCTCATGATGTCCTACAAAGATATTAGCAAGGACAGGACCCAAAGGACTACCCATCGCAACGCCGTCTGTCTGTGCAAACATTGTATCATTAAAACTAATCCGACAACCGAGCCTGTGCAGACAGAAAGAGCATTTCCTTCGCTCCTTACAGTTACGGAAGAGTTTGTGAGTGATTTTTTTTTCTTTTTTATCACTCTTGTTGAAACAAATTTACAACCCCACTCAAATTTTAATGTATTTTTCATTAATGTTTATTTTTAAATGTATTCCATCTTCTCCTTGTACTGTGAGTAATTCCCCTATTGATACTGTCTACGTTTAGCCCTCTTCATAAGCCAACGAAGCCCTTGAAAAAGTGTTGGCCGAAAGGTTCCTCGGGTTTGGGATAAGTATGACGTCCTTTCTTTTTAGAGCAATATATATATATATATATATATATATATATATATATATATATATATATATATACATTGTCTGTTATAATCAAGACAGCTGTATATATATATATATATATATATATATATATATATATATGTGTGTATATATACTACCCATCAATTATCTCGCTCAAGAATTTGGATTATTTGTTTACTTATGTTTCAATAGTTAGTACAGCTTTAGATATGTTGCCGTCATTTTTATACGGCATATCGTTATAAATATTTTCCTGTGATTATTTACTGCAGCGCTCTACTTTTATTTTCTCTTCTACCCAGAACAAAAGGCTCATAAAATAATTCAAAACAGAATGTGTAAAATTTTCTGACGGATTCAAACAATCAAAACATCTTCATCAACTTACCATATCTTACAAATAAAAGTAATCCACCTATATCTATAACACTTAAAACTTGAATAATACAAAATAAATTAACCTGAAGCTAAAATTATTAAATGAATTGACACTACAACAGGTACTAATTTGCAGTGTTTTTCTATCTGAGAGACCGCAATAAAATTAAATTTTTTTAATCGTTTCATCCCAAGCAAATCTGTACCGCCACTCGAGCACTGGGAGTTATATAGGAGAACAGTGAAACTTTAAGCAGGAGGAGAGAAAAAATATGCGAACCAGTTACAGGAAGTGTCGGATAAAAAGCAAGCGAAGGATAGAAATATCAGTGTGATGACATTTGCGAAGGTAGTGAGTGGAATGATGAAAATAATTTACACGAGGTGATTAGAAAATAAAGGGGAATAGACTAGAGTCAAATTGACAGGAGATGAGAATTGACATTGCATTTAAATTGTTGGAGAATGTTTCTAGAGAAGAAGTGGCGGCTGCATTTAGTTCATTTAACTGTAAATGTGTAGGGACCTTGATGCCAGTTTTGTTACTCGAGTAAATTCTTTTCGAGTGGGCTTCAGTAAGCAAAGCTCCTCGGAGAAGAAGCATGAATAGATCTTTTTAGAAAAAGAAAACACAAAAAATATTATATCCTGGCCGTAATGAGTCAAAGACAAAATATAGTATATCCTTGCCGTAATGAGTCAAACACAAAATATAGTATATCCTGGCCGTAATGAGTCAAACCCAAATTTCTATTTAAATAGATTAAAAAAGAAAGCAACTTACTAAGATCAAAGATTATGAAAAAAAAAAAATATATATATATATATATATCATATAAGATCATTATTATAATGGAAAGTGTTGTTCATTGCAAGCTTGTAAAAATATTTTCAATATAATTATACTCATCATCAAAATATTAAGATTTATAAATTTTGAGCTCGTTTGAAAATTTTCTGTTTTACTAAATAGTTTAAGTGAAATCTGCTAAAGCTACCGTTTGATCTCTTCTGGCTGAAATAAAAGAGTTGGCGTCAATTTGAAACTGATATTAATAGCAGTCTTTTGAGTGCTTTAAACTATTAGTTATCGTTTTAAAGAGAGATTGTAAAATATAACGTAACAATCCACACAACACAACACTGTTAATGATTGACATTGTCTGACTTTAGGCAGTCTAGACGCCAGGATAAACACTGCATGGCGACTTAATCTTTAAATAGCATGATGGCGGGAAATTGAGAGTTATCATTATGCATTTCTTTCTTTGTACGAACTAATAAAACTTATGAATGTTCTATCACAGAAATATTTCCTCTCTAAATATAAGTTTGTCATTTAAGTACAATATGTGAACACGGTTAGACGATCATGTATCGAAAGAGACATGACTGACTAATTACAAAATATTGCCGCCATTATGTTCTCCTGTAAACTTATTACTGCCAAAGTGTCATAAAAACCAACCTGTCGTGCTAATCAACACATACTCTGAAGGAGAACAAATAGATTATTATCTTTCTTCCTGTTACTTCAGAATAAGTGAGCGAAATTCGAACTTTCTCTCAAAAAATAAAGAAAAAGGGACCGGTTTGGTGTCATTCGAAGTCTCTACCTCCTAAGCCAAAGGCGCTTGGAATCAGAGAAGAGAAAATTTAACATGTTGTGTATACGAAGTGCATACGCACACCAGTCACAGAAAGAACTCAATTCATTTCTAAAGAGTAATGCTTATATCGAAGAAGTTTAAACTCTTTTTAAAATATTGTTCTCTAGAGAGCTTAATCGTAATGAGTGCATAATATATTATTTGTTTGCGTATATATATATATATATATATATATATATATATATATATATATATATATATGGAACAAATGACAATATCTATATATATATTCACTCAGATATTTATTCAAATCATACAAATAATCACAAACATATATGTGTATTAATGTTTATATATTTTCATATATATAAATGTTTTATTCATACTCATATGTTTGTGTATGTGTGTGTCTGTGGATGTGTGCATGATTATACTTTACTTGTGTACATTAATCACTCATGTGCATTTCCATAAAAGCCATTTTATGTGAGCTTACAGGTTGAAATATAAGATTGCTTCACCGGAGCTTTCTTAATATAACACTGTCCTTTTCACACACATTCACTTACTCTCTTTCACGCACACAATTGTATGTGGATATAACACATTCTCTTATCGAATAAGTAATACGTTGCCTATCGTTTTGCCAACTCTTCTTTCTGGCGCTCGTTTACACACATATATGTCTTTAGTCATGCACAGATACAGATCTGCGTGTGTTTGAAATGCAAGCCGTAATCTTACTCACGATTTCGCTAAGTGGATCAGATTATAGTTAGGTATCGAGCGGTAATCGAAGCTAAACGGGCCTCGATAACAGATTCCCAAATCTGTACATTTCACTGATCACCAATGTCATCGCTTTCTGTGAGACGTACATATTTTGAGTATATTAGCGATAAGCTATAGAACTGATGTACAACGTTCTGGAAATTGGCGTAATTGAAAAATAGTTCCCGCATGAAATCGTTCTAGCTGAGACGATGACTAGCTAAAACTGCTCATTTATAGTCTACTGAATCTGGGCAATGGTTGACATTAGCATTGACTGCAGAGAGATAGTTACTCAGAAGGAAGGAAACTATTTACGAACTTTCTTTTCGACATTTTTGTTCATTACTTTTGCTTTGACATTGTCGAGAGTTAGATTTTACTGGCAAGTTACTACTTTAACAATGTACTAATTTTCTAATGGAGATATTATGAAAGAACGTATATAAGTGATGAAGTAATGATGGCAGTGAATAGACAATGTCTACATATTGGTATAACTAGAACAATAACTTCTGCTGAATTCGATCATTGTAAACTTCAACGTCAGAGGAAAATTTATCATTTGCTTTTAAGTAATATATTTTAATGAACAAAGTCACAATGAGTGGGTTTTATAATATTCTGTGCATCAGTGTAATTTCAATTTGTAACTATCCGCGTTTTTAGAGTAGGATCATGCATTAACTCTTCTTATTCGGCAGGTTTTTTTCCTGGTTATATAAATCATAGCTGTTATTTTCATAGTAAAATACCTTATTAATCGATTTTTTTTATACATACAAAGCATGTATAAATCTAAAGAGTGACGTCAAGATACTCATAAATATGGCCGGATACGACGCTGTGATACACATAAAGACGGCCGGATACGACGTCGTGATATACCTAAAAACGGCCCTATACAACGTCGAGATACACCTAAAGACGGCCGGATATGGCGTCGAGATATGCCTAAAGACGGTGAAGGGTCTGGAAAAGATAAATAGAAGGATCATGTTAAATACTCACACAAAGCATTTTGAGAAGCTTAAAGCAGAATGAGTCACATGAGAAATATGTATGTGTCGTAAAAAGTGGAATGAAAATAGATTTTCATTAATCTCCTCGTCTAGTCAGAACGTTGATGACCTTGTGGTCCCAGCAATATCTGCTGCACCTTTTAATATGATTCGTGCTTTTTGTTATCTTTCCTCATAAATTCTTCTTACAAGGAAATAGGACAAAGCAAAACCTCTTTTACATTTAAAATCAGAAAATTAACCTGGCATTTTTCTCATTCATGAGCGACGTAATCAAAATTACATTTTGAATACTTAATATGAATTAAGATTATTATCGATCCTGTTTATTCGTGTTTACGTGTAATATTTCTAATACGTTTAATGACATAACTTTTTTGCACTAATATTTTAATATTATTTTTTATCATTTCACTTGTTTGAATTATTTAACCTCATGATCGATTTCATAATATTCCGATTTAAGTTTGAAAGTTAAATTTTTCGGAAATTTCTATACAGGTAGTATAGCAAATGGATTCAATATATATCTTGAATATTTTTGAGCCATTTAAAAATAGGAAAATAATATTGAAAAAAATTGGATTTATAACATGCATAATAATTATTATTCAAATATTAAATGAATTGTTATTTAAAAACTATTATTCTTGCATATATTGTGATTTGTACTCAGCACGGCTTCAATATTAATGAATATTCCTTGTTTCCAAGATTAATGTACAGTGCCTGAAGAAAGAAAGTAGTGATAAATACGAAATAAAAACATTTCTTTCTCTTCTCTATTATCAAATTCGTGAACCAGTAGGAAAATCTATTATTTAACCATCGCTAGTAACTCTGATAATATTTATTAACCAATTGAAAGAGAGCGATTTTCAGAGAGAAACAAATAGGATTTTCAATGGTATATGCCATAATTCTCTCTTTCCAAATATGGGTATACGTTCGGAAACAAAAACGTGACAAATTTGGCTAAATTATTTCACAAATTTCGGTCACTCAATCAGATAGATAGATAGATAGAGAGAGAGAGAGAGAGAGAGAGAGAGAGAGAGAGAGAGTGTTGTGCGTACGCAACAGCGTAAAGTAACAGAAATTTTCAACCGCCGTATTCCCGTCAACTCATTTTCTCTCACCTGCTGCTTTCTTCATTTCTCATTTTTCCTCTTCACCTAATTTACAGTACACAAAAACAAAGACTGGAACAACTATCCTGTTGATACACCACATAGAAAACATTGACATAACTTTATTTGTACAAATTTAATTTTGCTATCAAATTGCATAATAATTTTTATAATTTTTAAACTCTTTACTACTCTTTCTTTTACAATATTTACAAGGTTAAGAATTTCGTCCATACATAATTCAATTATGTTATGCTGTTCTATGAATAAAGATTCATTTACTTATGAAATGAAGATAGATTTATCTGTTCAACTTTCTGATAATATTGAATTGTGAAGAGTTTAGTTATGGTTATCTAAAGACTAATTCAATAAATGTGACGGAGCGCTGTATTTTACACGTGACACACGTATTTACTTAAAATTACGTTGTTTGCTTTTTTTAACTTTTTACTTTGAAACAAATTTTTTAAACATTTATTTTTAATTTTCGTTCTGATTTAATTAAATCATTTAGACGCTTTTCAGGATGTATTTATGTCACTAATACATTCATTAATCTCAAGTCATGTTTGTTAATATATTTAAATTAAGCTTCCATTACAATAATAAAAGTCGAATTTAGTCGAAATTTGTAATTATTATTTAAGTCAAATATAACATCAAACTTTATTAATTCCATCATTCTTTTCAAAGTCATTTATATCTACTATCGAGCGCTTACCCACAAAAATTGCGATTAAATTTTGACGATATTCATTTGTCTCACTGAGGAAGTGTATAGAAAATTATATCTTTCGCTGAAGCTACGAATGAATGTCATTTTTTTAATGTAATAATGCGGCATTGTTTCTTCAGTTAAATTTTTGTCAAAATCAAATTCTAATAAGATTAAATGAAGCAGACGGTGTCCAAAAATATTTTAAAAATTTGTTTAAAATTACATTAAATATATACGACATATATTTTATAGCGCTTTCTAATTTCAAGGTAATAAACTAAATGAATACACGTCAATCTATCAGTAATAGCATTTCGTTAATGTTTATGACCTGGAAAATATTTTCGCAGGTTTCGTGTCTTTCTAGTGAAGTTAAATTTTGCACCTTGGCATGTTTGTTTAAAACGGTGTTAACTTCCTCTATTCTTCAAAATCGTTGGATATTCTTTAGTATATTTTCTGCATAAAACAAGTATAGAAGTGATTGCTATGCAAACAACTGTATATGGTATGGTTCCTTAAAATGATACTGTGCTCATTAATTTTTGTTAGTTCAAGTAAATATTTCATATTTCCACATAATATAGATTCGGTTTATATTGTTTATTCTATAATATAATCTCAAATACTTTTTAAATTTTCTATTTTCTCGTGTAACTGTTGTCACATTTTAATTTTTTATGTTAGGTATATTATTATATTTGTCTCTACATTTTATAAAGAATGTTATTTGATGTTGTTTGTTTGATGTAAGTGAATTTAGCATTAGCATGAGTAAAAATCAGTAACAAACCAATGAAATTAAAATAAAGATTCTAGCCGCTTAATTTGAACCTTGCATTGAAAAGATTTCAAAGAAATATAAAAGATGTTGTGGCACAATGCCAGATTGAAGTAAAATCATTTATATAGCAGTGCCTAAAGTTCAACTACATGTGTCAGTTTAACAATTTTTTATATGTAACAGAATGTAGGGGGAATTGTAAAAGGAAAACAAAATAACAAATGTATAAAAAACAAATGTGTTTGCTTTCAGACTAATTTGCAAATGATATAAAACAAAAATCTCATTTTAAGGCCGAAAGATTTCCTTGAAAATTCAAGAAATGTTTCCTTATTTTGATGAAGTGTGTCTAAAGCCTTCAAAGTTCATAAGACATAAAACCCGGAACAAAAAACTCCATATGTAATAAAGCATATGTTATATGGGAATAAGCAAAAGGGTACACAAAACAATTTGAATCAATTTGTAATAACATTTGTGTCCCGATATATAATTTCAGTTCCACTCTGGCAACAAGCAAAAAGAAAAGGAACAAGTATGATTTGTTGATGTGATCTGAATTATAATTCGTTCTATAATTAAACTGGACATATTTTCTTGGAGATTTAAATAGGAAATATGATAATTTTCGTTCAACGAAGAAAAGAAAAACGAAATAATATTGGTGTCAATAAGAAAGAAGTAACAAAGAAAGGATGAGACAAACAAGAGAGAAAAACAAAAGCATAAATTTGTCATTAGTTTTACCAAAATTAATCCGCACTAGTAGAAGAAAAGTCATTTAGTGCATCTTCTCTCTTCAGTGGACAACGACGGAATTTATGTTAAAGTTTTGAATGAATTCTGGCAGTGTGTTTTTTCTTTATTTATTAGATAGTAGTTGTCTTTTTTTTTTCATATTTAAGGTCTTTCTCTTTCAAATGAAAAAAAGACAATGAAAGAAGACTAATCTGATTTACTAAGACGGTCACCACACACGCAGATGAGAAGACAGGAAAAATGTATGAATTTGAAACAAGAGGCAAAGACCCGGAAGCCAGGGAAGTGGTTTTGAAGAACCAAAAAAATCACGTTACTAGAAAATCCATCCGACAAATAACAAGCGGCTCAGAAGGAAAGAAAAGAAAATGATGTCTTTGACATTGACATAGCAACAAAAACATGAAAAGTCTATTTAATCCACAGCTTATATGGAAGAAATTTCCCAAACATAAAAATACACGTAAACTATACCCTCAAAAGATAAAATAAATATGATATAATTTAAAGTACAATCGAGACAAGCACATATATGTTCATATATAAAACACACTCAAACATATATAAATGTACATATATAAACATATATGAACATACATATATGTATGTAACTCAACTTATATCTTCATATATATATATATATATATATATATATATATATATATATATATATATATATATATATATACCTACATAACATCACATATATGCATAATTATATTTGTAGATATTTGTGCATATAGGTACTTTTGCTGATATGTATAGAAACAGTTATATCTGTTGATATGTTAACGTATATGTATATTTGTGCATATTAATGCATACGTGTACATTTCTACAAACACGCACACACACATATATATATATATATATATATATATATATATATATATATATATATAAGGTAACTAAAAAAGTTATGTCCGTTTTTCCAAGAAAAAAAAAACTTCACAGTATATGTAACATATTTCTTCTTCGAAGTAAGCCCCATCGGCATCCAGCACATTTTGCCAACATGTCTCCAGCTGTTCACTGCCTTTGCTGTAGAACTCGAGGTTTTTTTTATGTCCGTGAGTGCTTTGCGCAAGTCTGGTTTATTGGTGAAGCATTTCCCATGAAAATGATTATCCAGGGAGTGGAAGAGTTGGTAATCGGATGACTCAAGATCAGGATAATAAGGTGGATGACACAAAGTTTCCCACCCTATTTGCTGTATGATATCACTGACTACTTAGCCTGCTGTTGTCATGGAGGAAAAGCACACCTTTGCAATTCACCAGTGTTGTCTTCTTCTGGCGCAATGCCTGTTTCACACTTTCCAGTTGTTGAGAGTATAGGTCCCTAGAGACCATTTGTCCCGTTGGTAGCATTTCATAATGAACCTCTTGAAGACCTGTCCACCAGACACAAAGCATAATTTTGCGTGGGTGCATAGTCTTGTGGAGTGAAGGACAACACTCTAAGGAGACAATCAATGTCCGAAACCCTTGGGAGTTTCGTATAGAACCCACTTATTATGACTAGTAAGCGCTCATTTGAATAAGGATGCAGTACCGTGTCGAGAAAGCTGCGATAAGCAGGCTGTCATTCATGGTCACTTGTGGACCTCCAATAGCATTTGCGGAACGTACTTGCTCAGTTTGTACGTCTTACTTATGTGGTGAAGGTGAAGTTTGTTTCATCGAAAATATTCAAATGTCTTGCAAGTTCACCACACGTGAGACTACTGTCCTTTTCAATGGCCGCCTTCAGAACTACGTCATTCAAAACCTCTTGTCGTCCATTGCGAGGCTAATCATGGAGAGATAAATCTCCCGATGTGATTTTGGAAATCGGCGCCTTGCAGTACGTTTATCTAAAGCAATATCCCCAAACGCTTGACATATGCGGCGACTTGAAGCAGCTACTGATAAGGCCACTTTGAAGTTATAAAGCAAACAGCCCCGAACGAGATCTCTAGACACTTCCATCCTTCTCACAGTTGTCCACCTTATAACTGACGGCCAGGCAAGGTGCGCATGTTTTTTAAAACATCTGATGTTCTTATTTCCGTCTGTCCAAATTTGAAAACAAATGCTACAAACATTTCACATATATTTCAACTTCATTCATTGACTAATCAAAAAACGGACAGAACATTTTTAGTTACCATATATATATATATATATATATATATATATATATATATATATATATATATATATATATATCACTTCGAGCAAGGCGGTAAGGCTACTGGTGTGCAGGGGGTTACGTAAGAGAAAAGAGAAAGCCGGAAACCACGTCCTAAACATGGAACAAGGGATGAGCCTCTACACCTGTTCCACAGACGTTGGTGGAGTCTGAACCGAGCGATAGTTCAGTCTATCTACTCCGACTGAACAAAGAAAAGTAAAAAGATTGGAAAAGAGAAAGCCGGAAACCACAACCTAAACAAGGGATGAGCCTCTACACCTGTTCAATAGACGTGGGTGGAGTGTAAACCGGGCGATAGTTCGGTCTATCTACTCCAATATATAAATTGTTTTTGTAACGATGGTGTGCTGACAAAAATGCTGACATCTTTTAGTGACTTAGTTATAAATATGCAAAGATATTAATATTCTCAAACTTGTGCAAACAGTAATATACAGAATTATATGACAAGTTATGGTGCTAAAAGTTCATATCCCTTCTCACTTACTAACAGGTATGTTCCCCTTCATTAAGTTTTTTTAACTTTGCCTCTATTAAATTGTTCAACACTCAGTTTGGTATATACAAATTCAGAGCGATAGCTTTTTTTACATATCTCCTAAATAGAGCCAAACCAATTTTATCTATAGTTTTATTTAAACGAAAATACATTAAGTTTTTAACGTATTCAATACGAAATCAAACTCATAATCTGTTTACTTTATTGCATAAAACAACTTGTGGTCATTAATCCCAATCTTTGGAAACGTGTTAATTTGCTTTTGTAAATGTGTATTGTAAATGATTATTGTGTATGTAGATTTTTTTACTATATAAACGTATTATTGTTAATTTTGTAATATCAAATATATTCTTACATTTTCATATTATTTTTACCAGATTTTCATGCTTTCATAATTTTCTATAGCTCTAACCGTAAAATATCCCACCAACTTGGTGAGTATTTACGTGGAAAAAACAGCGATTGGTCGATCCTGATCTGAGGACTTGCTGAACGATGCAGATTATCATCTTACACAGTACGGCAAATTCTCAACAAAAAAACTGTAGAAAAAGTAATAGAAAATACAATAAATATAATTGTTAAAAAATGTGTCCAATATATATACAAGAAGAATAAGTTAGGTAATGATTTATAAACGCGTAGACAGCAATGCCATCTGTAAATTCATGAACAAAACAGTTATCGTCAACTGCAACTACAAAAAGGCATCGCATTCATCACACACACACACACACGCGCACACACACACACACACACACACACACACACACACACACACACACACACATATATATATATATATATATATATATATATCTGTTTAAGAGTGTTAACATACGCAAATATTTATCCAAAGTAGGAACATAAAAATAAGCCTTATGCAAATAGGTACAAAAGACATATCTTTTAATTCACAATGCACAAATAACACATAAAATACACAACCTAAAAAATACATATCACCTTAAAATGATATATACACAATACTACCTACTAGTTCCGTTTAAACAAAATCGAAATAGTCATAGACACTTCAAAAAATCTTTTGAATATTATCAGATCTAAAACTACTCCAATAAATATTAACTCACAGTCAAGAATATATAGAATGTAAATTGTGTTGCTGTCCTACATTGTAAATTGGAAAAACATGTATAAAAAACGTACCGATGAACACAGAGAATACATCATGAATGATAATTTAACCACTGATGAGGTCATATACAGAAATAAATTCGACAACAATATGATATAAAAGATAACATACTCTACAAAAGAGAAAATAATTTACTCAGACAAAATTTATCGAATCTGCCGCTATCATTTATTAACGAATTATTAATCTACGTCACGATGTTTTCACAATGTTAAACTTCCTAATAAAAACAGTTCCTTTCCATGTCAGCGTATGCATTAAATATATGAAAAAATTCTAAAACTGTTAGCTTCCATAATTATAACATTTATTGGCATGACGTACTACATATTAAAAAAAGGATATTAATATATGAATTATGACGTGAGTTAATGTTTAATAATTAAAATTCTAAATATTTATGAAGGTTTTTAATTAATTTTCTTTTGTTTATTAGGTTCTTTATTTTCATATATTCACCCATTTTATTTAATATGATATCATAATATATATATATATATATACGTATATATATATATATATATATACACACACACATATATATGTACACACACACACATATATATATATATATATATATATATATATATATATATATATATACACACACATTGTGAATAATGTTTTAACTCATGGAAAGATGCTCTTTAGTGTACCTGAATATATGTGCTATTTTGGCATATGGAGAATTGTTTGACCATGAAAGTGTTCTTATCGTGAACGGAAAGATTGTAAAAATTGAATGAGTCTTGTCTCCGATTAGCTAGATATAATAATGATGACCAGCCTTAGTTGAATCCCCCTCTCGATTTAATCCTTGTGTGAAATAAAAAAATTACAACAAATATGGATATATTATTCAAATTTAAATTCATTTCATATTTTTGACTTTATAAATTTCAATACAATACGCGTAGATGAAAAAATTAGATATCCTGTCATCTTCTTCATTTAAATTTGCCTGTATTTCATGGGTACCTTCATCCGACTCTCGCTCTCCAACAACTTCTTCAGGTACACAATCCGGCAAAAATAAACACAATAACCCTTAGCAAGCACTAAACCCAACAACGAACGTCAGTCTAAATAGCCATGAGGTATATATATATTATGATACATGGGTTAAACTTCTCAATATGCCAATATAATTATAAAATTAACACTGATTTTAATAATTTGTCCTACTGGTAGTTTACTTCATTGTCAACTTTATATAGAAATTGAGATATAACATTGTCTGATTGATCTTATTTTTTTTAAAATTCTCAATTCAGTATGACTTCTACTGATTTTGTTCGGATATATCAAGCCAGATATTTTATAAAAAAAGTTTTATAGTTTTAAATAAAGGAGTTCATAAATGTGTAAAAGCCATTTTTATTGCATTTCTCGGTCAATATTAATTCATAGATAAATATATACCCTTGATAATTTCGGCAGAAGTTTGGAAGGTTTGAAGAAAGACCTTATTTCCGTAAAGAACAATATGTTAAATGAATTCAAATTTATACACCCTCATGTAAGAAATGTTTATCTCTCATATGTTTGCTAATTCTCACAGTAAAGCCTAATATTTTCTGTTTCCCATTCAGTTGAATTTTTAACAAATGTGTTTCCACGTTTTACCAATTACATATTCAATGCTATATACTGAATATTCCATGATACCATTGTTCAGCAAATGCGTTTTACGATGGTCTAATTTACAAGATACTTCGTAGTATCCATAGCCATGAATATTACTGAAAGTATTTCTCAAAAAAATAAAAATTGGAGGGACTTTATTGCCTCATCACGTTGAATCACCAGTTCACGTAAGACCACTGAATTTAAAAGAGGTCGAATTTAGTCATTATCTAAATGCGTGATCGCTTCGGAATTTTTAGTGCTTTAAGCATGGATGTGTCGGTATTTTATTGGATAATAGCAATTAATTTTTATTCGAAGCGGTGTGTTTTAATTTCAGTTACGTTAATTATATTCACAAATGCCGTTGGTGAAGGTATGAGTACACTGATTCGCAGCCAGCTATGAGTTACTTAGTAAGACATGCACCAGTAAAAATTTTTCATCAAAACAATTACATAAAAATTCGTACAAATTATTTAAGATTCTGCAATACATAAATCTTACAGGTTTCGATACGCCACTATAAAAAACAAAAAATCAAAAAGTTAAATACTGCAAATTAAAACTACACACATGTCAAAGAAGAGACTTTGAATAAGATTCATGTATAAGTAGTATTTTGTTCATGAATTTTTTTTACAAAATATCAATTTTGCCATGTACTTCTAACATTGGCAACTATCGTATTATCGCCCAAATACACAGACTTTAAACAACAATACAGACAATTCCCTGTTCAAAAGCTGTAAAACCTAGATTAATATTTTCAAAGAGAAATTATAGCTCGGAAAATCTTGCCTTGAAAACAATATCGCTAAATTTTTGAAATCTGCGTTTAATATATAGTTTTGAAGTTGTTCGAGCACAATAGTATCAAGCGAGGAATGAAACACCAAGTCATAGTTATCACGCAGAAACTATGATTATTTTCTCTGATTATTTATTTATTTGCCATGTCATAGTTCGTGTGTGTCGACAGTAATATCTCATTCAATTATTCAAGATGCTTGGACAAGACGTATCGTTTTTATAATTTCCTCACTATGTTAACAATTTCCTAAAACTTTATTTAATGCATATTTATTATTACAATAATAGGTGAAGGAATGTAACTTTTAGGCACTTTTCAAAGATTTAGAGTATATATGAGTTAGTTGCGTATTTAACTATTCTTTTTATAGTTATCGCTCATATTAATCGTTCCAGTTAGCTCCTATATGCATAATTCTTTCCAAACATAGCGACCCTAGATCTAAAGTTGAAGGTTATCGCTGAGGCATTGTGCGTTGTATCATAGATAGTCAATGCTGGACAACCAAACCGATTTTCTCTATGGCTAGCTTTTTTCAAGTATAATCATTTCATTCCAAGCAGGATATTACTGCCACCAGTGTGCAGTGGGTTACATAAGAGGAGTTTGATGAGAAAGAGAAACAAGTTACAGGGAGTGTCAGAAAATGGTTTGAAGTTAGCTGCATTAGTTTAGTTTGGATGGGGAAAAAGAACATGATGCAAGGGTTTTCAGTGAAAGAATGCGAATGAGGAGATAGAAGATGGCAGTTGACATTACATCTAAACTATTCGAGATTGTAGCTGTCAGGAAAGCAAGTATACAGTCGAGAAGTGCGAGAAAAGAAGCTGAGATTAGTAGTCATATTTATATTTGTTTGACTGTAAAAGGCTGACAATAAAAAAAGGTCACCTGCAATGTTTTATTTTACTCCCCGGCATTTTCCTGAAAACGAGTTCTGCGACTGAGTAAAATTACAGAAATATCAGAGATCGGTTCATAAATCTCTAATTTACTTGGATGTTGTCTCCAGACGATATTAAATATGGCTCTCAAATTGGTACAATGATATCGTAGTTTTGTCTAACCAAAAGAACCCTACATATGATAATATTATGTCCACGTTCTTCTCTTTTTTCTCACTGTTTGTATTGGTCGCTAATCCCGGTTGTAATTGACTAGTCAGACTAATGAATAATCTGCTATGTCCCATTTGCCAGTGTGCGTTTTATACTGCAAACATACTTAATTACTTAACTGAAATAATACGATTAATATTTTTTCACAACCCAGGAGTGAATGGTTCCAGACTTCACGATATCCGAAAGTTTTCCCACCCAATTTCACTAAAAAAGCTTTCGCCAAACGGTATTATTGTATCTAACACTACCAAACTATTTGTCAAACTGGGACATTTTTCAGACCATTAATATTAAGAAGAGGATATGCGTTATGGTGCAATGGATATTGACTCGGAACGAGAAAACGGATAGACGAGTTCCAATTCTAGACATATTCGTTGCATTCGCTTACGCACAAATACACTTGGAAAAGGTATTAATTCGTCTCTTCCCTCCAGTTATGGGTTAAATAACAGGACAGATTGGGTTATATAGCCTTGGTTGAAAACCAGTCTACCGCAGAATATAACGGCAACCTACTGCAGGATAATCTTCTGCCCGTTCGATCATGTCTGTTTCGAGACATCATCGCTCAAGCGTGTATCACGTATGGCACTCAACTGACTGAATATTAAGAAGTAACCTCGCTGATGAAATCAACTGTAATGAGAACTTGTTTTTCATGGTTTCTACATCGAGGCTTTAACCACAACCTAATACTTATCTATTATTCTTTCAGCAGATCAACAATTCTAGATTGGTAAATAACATATTACAAATGTACATTAATTCATTCTCAGTTCGATGAAGCGGAAAACGGCGACGAACCAATGATTGATGGAATTTGTCTGACCTTCCTAGAAAATCTGTGCAAAATTCTCTATTTTTCTTTATAAACTCTCGAACAGTTTCAGTTGTTGTTCACAAGAAAACCTCAATTATATAAGAATAAACGATGTCTCATCATTCCGTTTTATCACTAAATAAAACTCTGTTCGATGAGCGTGATTGGTAGGCCAACTCGTTAAATGGAACATCAGTATTTTGCACCCATATTTCTTCAATCTCTTTATGTCTTTTTTGCATCAAAAAGATGTATTAATCCGTTGAACGACTCAGACAGGTACCCATTTGATGGAGGTAATTATAGCGTCGGTACGCTGTAAAAAACTAAATAGAAGAAAGAAACGAGAGAGAAAATAAGGGATGGGAAATATATTTCCGGAACTGACTGAAAGAGTCAATGATATTTGGATGAAACAATGGTAAAAACATTTAAGGAATAGAAAAAAGGAAATGATTGTATGCGTACAAATGATAATGCCTTAATCATGATAGCAAGAATCTGGAAGGTGTCTTTTTTATAACTGATAAAAAAGTAATAATGATACATAAGATTTTCAAGTATATATTATAGAATATATGTATGCTTTATTCAGCAAGACACACAAAAGATGTATGGCAATTGCTCTAAATTAGCCAAAGAATGACATTGTGTCTATATTTTGGGGAAATTTTACATTCATTCTAGCCTGCACAAGATAATAGATCCTGATCCTGGATTTAATTAATACAAACTGTATATATAGACGTTTTCATAGATATTTCCGTTCCATCAGTTAAAATGAATCTTTTACGTAAATGAAAGTAATAATAAATACAGATATACTGAAATTTCAATTTTAAAATTAAACTAATTCCTTCAATAATACTAAGTATGTGCACGATAAAAATATACCAAAAGAATGTTACTGACATCCGATTTTTAAGCTGTTTGCAATGGATATTAAAATTGTAATGTGTTAACTGCTCATTCTCGCAAGTTTTTATTATCATTTAAATGAATTATAAATTCCGTACATGTTAGGCATCCTATAAAATATGAATTTGTGCAAACATTATGCATATATTTTTTCTAACTTACCTTACTTAATCCTAGATCTAAAATACTTAACATTTAAATGTTCGTATATTACTAACATCAATATAAAAAAAAATTAATATTTCGCCCTAAGAACACGGGCAAAGCTATGAATGCGTCCTGATGTACGTGACGGAAGGTGGAGAGAACATCTACATTTTCGTCAAAGGCGAAATGAATTAAATGAATCATAAATTCCGTACATGTTAGGTATCCTATAAAATATGATTTTGTGCAAACATTAGGCATTTATTTTTTCTATTTTACCTTACTTAACCCCAAATCTAAAGCACTTAAATTTCAATCTTCGTATATTACTAACATCAATATAAAAAATAATATTTCGCCCTAAGAACACAGGAGAAGCTATGAATCCGTCCTGATATACGTGACGGAAGGAAGAGAGAACATTTTCATTTCGTCACAGGCGAAAATACACAAGTAACAAAAGAAAGTAGCACAAGTCGAATAAATGTACCAAGAAGCAGTTCAAGATATCCCTTTGACATTATTGGGATAAATTTCAGGAAGCTTCAGTCTTGCACAACTCAATTAGACGTCACTTGGAGTGGACAAGTAGCAATGTTGTTGGAACGGTGTTTATGTTCAAGAATGTGTTGAAACTAATCCGAGAGCAGAATTTGAGACACGATTTTCATCGCTTCTCTCATGAATCATCTACTATCTAGTCACGATCAAAATCTCATTTATTATTGTGTATTACAATACGAATAAATGTGAAAAAAATAATGAACTTTAGATGGTGATTTTACCAATGTAAACAAAATCCAATCCACCGTATAGCGATTAATACAAAAACGTTAGAGTGTAAATGTTACAACTAGAAATAAAACATAAAACAAACTATGTGTAGTTTCATTTTTGGTGGTGTAGATATATATCTTTTGATCTGACAAATTATTGACCGATACAACAGATTACAACAATAATTAATGTGAGAACATATAAGTGGAACTGTCGTCATTATATAAAGGAATGTTTGAATTTCTCATATACCGTCATTTTCTACGGTACAATTATAGTAGTATTCACGTTGGTATCAATATTTAAATTAAAGACAGACGTGAACTAGGTTTCCCAGAATGGGACGTGATGATGCTGAGAATAATTTGACCCGATCCATTTTGGAAAACCAGTGTTGTGTTATTTGAAAGATGGTTGTGAGAAAGTAAATGTGGTTGATAATTTTCCGCACCCGGTTTGAGCATAGAGATACAAACTACGAGAAGGTGCGGAAGTTTGTGGATGTGTGTGTGTTAATCAGGGAATAAAGAAACACGTGAGAAACATTTATATAATTCTTCAATTAAAAATTATTAAATCAAAATAAGATAAGTGACATAAATTATCTCCTCCAGTGGACTAAAATCGGTGTCTATTTTGTCCTTTCATTCGTTCATTTCACGAGATCTGTTAGCATTACAAATAAAAGGAAAATGTGTCAATATATACCTACTGCATGCTAATTTATATCATGAAAAATTCACAAAACACAAATGAAAATAATGAGATACGTTTTGATTGTTAAGTTTTTATTTCCATGCTTTAGATGAAATTACTTTTTTCTAAGTGGCTGAAGAAATGAATATCTTTATCCCCTACTCCCAGTTTTTTGCTTTATTAACAATACATATAATAGAGTTATTCTGTTATTCATATATAACATCTGACACGCAATCAGTTTCCCTTTCAAAGAGAAAGTGCAAAGATTACAAATCTATGCATATAATTGGTTCCAAAGTTAAATCCTTCCTCGATCTCAAAGAAAATACGCAAACCGAGAAAATAGTGCAATTATATATCCTCATGCCACCAGTAAGGAATATAAAAGAAAATGTACATTTAAAAAAATATACATATCCATCAGCATTAAATTTCAGACGTAGATTGAGTCATACATTTGACCTTCATCCCTCAAGAATTTGGTCTGCTACACTATAACCATATGGAGAAACATAATTCTCACATCGCGGATTATGCAAGAAGCTTTTTGAATTATTAATCATAGTAACAGAATGAAAACCATTTGCATATAAACCTCAACTGAAAATCTTTAAAAAATTATAATCCTTTCTTTGCTCAACAATAAATCCGTCAATATTAAGAATGAATTATTATTTATTCTAAGCCAACGTCATGTACAAGGTCACGGGTTTTTACCCCTAACACTGTATTACATGAGATTTTCTTTGGGTGACAGGCGTGTATGCCGTGATGTCTTTTGATTTGTAAGGTAATTTTTATATGAATTTTAACACGAATTATTGTAGCCAGAGGGAGATTTCTCATCGGCTTCTCCTCCCAATCACGTCCGGTAAGATATATTGGTTGTTCGAATGAAAATCATTCATGCAACATTCAAGAATAAAGACCAAAGTATAGAATATTGATTGGAGAATGTAAAAGAAAAAAGATGTTGAAAAGGGATAAAAGAGGAAAATACTCGATACTACAAAATTGAATGGCGTAAAACAAATAATACGACAGTAACGGAAAACCTAAGCTGCAAAACAAAACAAAAAATAAACGTTTGCAAAATATTATACATTTAAGAGAGAACACTTTAATAAAAGAAATATAAGGTCTAAATAAATTTTCTGAATGTATAGCCAAAGAGACTGAAAATAATTCACATACGTCGATAATAGCGGCTTCCAACTATAAGTATTTTTTATTGATTTTTTGTGGCATTACTATTTTTTGCTAATTAGACATTATTTTTCTGTATATTCTCTCTCTATTTTTTGCAATTGCTGACTTGTTGATGTGATTAACATAAAGTTCATTTTTGGCTCTTCGTTTCTCCGACAGTCGACGAAGAAATCAATATTCGAAGAACAATAAAAACATTACATGGAAAACGAGCGTCACGCTTCAAACAATTGCCGCCTTTTCCTCTATCTCATTTCTCGGACCAATTTCACGTTGCTTTGTTTCCGTTTCTAGCACTTCTTTCATCTTTCTCCTCTTTCATTTATAGTTTCTTTCTAACCGATACGAGGTGGTTTAGAAAAATCTTTCTCGCTTTGTTCCTGTTGAAGAGACACAATAAAATAAATATGGATCAGATTTGGTTCAGAAAATTAAACGCAGCGAGTTATGTTAAGCATATATTAACACTTTCTATCTCTGTTTTACGTCAGTACATCTTTGCCACCTTGACAGCAAGATGATTGCATTAAAATCTACATTCCTTACCCAGTTAAAATACAAAACAATTCAGGAAAATATACTGATTTTCGTGCAAAATCTTTTACCGATATAGTTTCAAATATCGCATTTTTCAGCATTTAATGTATAGCAGTTACACAAAAATGATAATGTTGTTTGTGAAAAATTATCAATCAGTAGAGTTTTATTTAAAACTATTAATGTTTTTTATTGAAGTATTTTTTTTAATATATAGACAAAATAACGGATATAGCTGAAATTATTTCACCCAGATTTGGAAAGAGAAGATGCTCATTTCTTGCTTTTCCAGTAGGTATTTCCAGCTAAGTGAATATTTCGAAACTACTTCCTATCCCTAATTTTCAAGTAACGGATGTTATTCATTACACTACCCGTTAATGAAACTTTCCAAGATCTGATATTCTCATGCGGTTAGTCTTTTAAATATTGAAAAGTCTCGTTGAGGTCCAATTACGATGATCGTTAAGCAACCAAAATGTGATCTATAAATGTGGCTGTAGATAGCATAGACTGAACATATGAGCAATGGCGAATTTTTTATAAGACGGAAACGAAAAGCAAAATGTCATTTACATCATAAAAAGAAAATTCAAATTTCTGGGACATGCAATAAGGAAGGAGGTCCTGGAAATTCTGATACTCACATGACTGATATAGGGAAGGAGAAACAGGGGAAAGAATAGCATGGCATATTTGAAAGACTTAAGAAAATGCAGGGCAAATTAGGGTTTAGCAGGGGTAATAAGAGAATAAGTATTAAGAGCAAGAATCATTTAGAGACGTAGAAGGATATCAATTTTTGAAAAACAAGGAGCGCCTTAGAAATTTTGATGATTCTGAAAAGAATTAATTTTTCCTTAGATAAATCCAAACAGAATATTGTGACATAAAAGTAATTTTCTCTTGACATCATTGCTTATTTATTTTTCCTAAAGAGAAAATAATTCCCCAACATTTGTCGTTGCGAACAGATTTCAAGCCGAGGAAAATTGTTTGTCTACAGAAATAAAAACGCAAATTTTAATTATTTTTCCTATACTGAATTTTAAATTGGTCTGTAGATTTTTTTTTAAATGTCAGTTAAAAAGAAATATATATTCTATTTGTAATTAAGCACATAGAGGTATGAATAATATCATCTTTATGAATTTTTGTATATGTTTCGAAGTATCTACACGACGGTAAAACAACTGCAGGACATGATATAAAATTTCACATACAATCTTTTTCTGATGTTACTGCTTATTTCATTGTGTTGTTTTACGCTTTTTGACTTGCTGATGGATTTAAGCACATTACAAGCAAAAATAGTGTATGCAAATTTTATTCAAATACTCACCGAAAACATATTTTAATTATTTGTATGAAAATTTATTTATTTGATGATTTGCTTTATTTAAATCCTTAATGGAAAACATTTTCTTGACAGTGATGTGCTTCAAAATAATTCTGCCGTATGTTCAGGTGGATATCCTTACGTTTGATAATCGTAAAACTATGGTAATTTAAGGTCTCTGAAGAATAGCAATATGCTTGAAATTAATGAGTCAAGAAAAGCAGTCAATAATTAGGAGCAACGATTATTAGGCTAGACTTTTAATCTAACTTTCTCTATTTAAATTTCGATATTGAAATATTTGTTCACTGAATCTTATTTTAGGCTCAAACTTCCTTTAAGTACGGTATGATATACTGGGAAAAATGTAAATTTATTTTCTATGGGTGTTTGTACGATGCGATACACATATTTTTCTAATAACCATTCAGAGAAGCTATCGACAGAAAAATAATAATGGACAATGACAAAGATAAAACAAGACTGGATATTCATTTTGAACAATTTTAAAATAATTTCTCTAATTGGTCTAACTAGCATGCGATAAATATTAAAATAATTTAATTTATTATTCACTGTGAAAATGCATGATATTTTTTGGAAGATTATGCAGTTGGTCTCGTTGTATTTTAGGGGTTGGATGATACAACGATAAAGAAATCAAACTATTCTTCTATTTGTCACACTGCTGTGGAGGTTTGTTAATAATTCCTGTATTTGCTAAAGAGAATAATGCTAAATTGAAAGCAAAGGATTATGCCAAATATGAAACTGGTGCCATTGATTTATGTTTTGGCTGATACCCATTAAACTATTAACATATGTATCCTCACAATAAAAATATAATTCATATTTAAAGCTGTAAGCTAATTACTTGATATTATTTTATACTTCTTCTTCTTCTATGTGCCCTGTCCCTTCAGGACGTAGGCGATCATGGATATCCACGTCTCCCTATCCCTTGTGGCTCTTAGTATGTTTGCTCCTGTTGCTCCTGGCAACCCCCGTTCCGTCATCCAGTTGATCAGACTCTGCAGATATGTTATCCGCTGCCTTCTATCTGACCAGTCAGTATCAGGTTCTCCAGGCTCTCCTTCCTCATTGCATGTCCCAGGAACTTCAGTTGTCTCTTCCTGATGCTCAGCATCAATTTCCTTTTTGTTGCCATTCTTTCTAACACTTCGTCGTTGCTTGTATGCTCAGTCCACGATATCCGTAGCATCCTTCTGTAGAACCACATTTCGGCCGCTTCAAATTTTTTCCTCATTTTCGATGATATTGTCCAGCATTCACAGCCGTACTGAAAAACTGACATCACGTAGCAGTCTAGCACTCTTTTCTTCGTTTCTATTGAGATCTTCCTGTGTGTTAGTATTTTGCTCATCTTCTGGAACGCGTCCTTTGCCATGCCAATTCGCCTTCGGATCTCCGTGTCGCACTTTCCATCTCCTGTTAGAACACTTCCTAGGTACTTAAATTCTTGGACTTGTTTGATTCTGTTATCCCCCACCTGTATTTGGCATTTTGGGTTGTATCTTTGGCTGATGACCATGCACTCAGTTTTCTTAAAGTTTATTTGTAATCCCTTCTTGTCACTCTCCACTGCTACTTTCTGTATGAGATCTTGCAGTTTCCTTTCCGTGTCCGCAATCAGTACTGTATCGTCCGCGTATCTTATGTTGTTCAGGTTGTGGCCTCCAATAAATAAATCTTGGTGTGTCATCTAGGGTCCTCAAAATATTCTAGCTGTATAGGTTGAACAAATCCGGTGAAAAGACACATCCTTGTCTTACGCCTTTTTCTATCTTTGTGTATCTACTGAGGTCGTTACCTGTCCGTATGCAGGCCGTTTGCTGCCAGTAGAGATTCTTGATTATTCTTATATCTTTGCCGAAAATGTCGAGGTTGCCTATCATTTCCATCAATTCTTTGTGTCGTATTTTGTCGAATGCTTTCGCGTAATCAATGAAGCATAGGTACAAGTCTTTCTTCATTTGTAATGCCCTTTCAGAGAGCATCCTAATCATGAATATGACGTTCCTTGTTCCAGTGTCTTTGACGAACCCGCATTGTTCCTGTCCTATCTCTGGCCTGATTCTGCTTCTCGCTCTATTCATCAGGATTCTGACAATCAGTTTTGTAATGTGACTCATTAAGCTGATAGTTCTGTGTAGTTCACACTCGTTTGCACCTGGTTTCTTCGGCAGTGCTATAAATATCGACTTGCATAGGTTTTCTGGTATTATTCCGCTGCTATAAATTTCGTTTATTATGTCGGTAATCTTTTCTATGCCATATTCTTCTAAGGCTGTCAGCAGCTCTATCACTATGCCATCTGGGCCAGGTGCTTTATTTCTGTTCATTTTGGCCATTGCAGCTTCCACTTCGGATTTTAGTATTTCCGGTCCATCCATTTCCTTGTGTATTCTCGGTTGTTCTCTCTTGTCGCCAAAGAGATCCTTTATGTATTCTTCCCATCGCTGGAGTATTTCCTCTTTCTCTACTATGATTGTCCCTTCCTTGGATTTTATGCATCCTGTTGAGGAACAGGTTTTTTGTCCTGTCAGTTCTCTTATCTCTTTATGCATTTCTGCTTTGTTGTTCCTGCTCAGTCTCTACTAAGTTAAACATGACTAATGACATAGTGTCTTTTATTTGTCAAATATTTTTCATCCTTTTTTCCTCACATCGTATTTTATTTGTATTTCAGTTCTTATTGTTATTTGTATTATTCTTCTTCTATGTGCCTTCTCTCTTCAGGACGTAGGCGATCATGCCTTTCAATGTCTCCCTACCACTAGTGGCTCTTAGCACGAGTTCTATTTTTACACCATGCAACCCTTGGTCTATTATCCACCTGATTTGGTCCTTCAAACATGTTATCCGTTGCTTTCCGCTGTCTCTTTTCCCCTATATCTGGCCTGTTAGTATCAGGTTCTCCAATACATCCTTCTTCATTGCATGTCCCAGAAACTTCAGCTGTGTCTTCCAGATGCTCAGAATTAATACCCTTTTTTGTTTCTATCATTTCTAAGACCTCAACATTGCTCACATGCTCGATCCATGATATTCCCAGCATCCTTTTGTAGAACAACATTTCAATTGCTTCTAGTTTTTTCTTCGTCTTTGATGATATTGTACAGCAATATTGAAGAGCGGACAACACATAGCAATCCAGTACTAACTTCCTTGTTGTCCTGTTTCTTAATACTTTACTCAACATTTAGCATGCTTCTTTCGCCATGCCAATATGCCTTAGGATCTCTGTGTAGAAGCTTGGAAATTGTTTTAATTTTGATCATGTCACTAGATTTACATATACAATATTTCACTTGTTCTTTCTTGACTATTTAAAATATCGTTTATATTTTATTGTTTGATATTTTGTCTGCCGACAACACAAAATTTTCCGCAAGTTTTTTTTTATTCTAATCACGTACACTTAATTGTGTGTTCGCCAAATGTGTTCGGCTACTGCCGATTTTCGTGCCCGCCAATTTTATACACAGATCGTCATTTCTATCCTCAGTATGCAAAACCTCATCCGTTTACTTTCTGTCCATTCCGTTTTTGGACATTAAAATAATTTTTGCTCGAATATTCATTACGTTATGCCCGAGGTTAAATTGAAAGTGTGAAAGAATGTATTTCACAGAAGACTAATGACATGGAATTGGTAATTCCATATTTTTCATCAAAGGCAAATCATTTGGATTTCCAACAGATTCATTAAGAATTAATCATAATTAGGATTTCCTTTCATCGCTGTATTTCATTATTTATTTAATCTATATTTTATTGCTGCATTTTATATACCGCTTCTCTTGTGTTGCTTAGACTATTTATATTATTATCATTAATGCTCTAGATTTTAACGTACATCTATTCATGTATTTTTAAAACCGCACTGCTTTACTCGAACATTGGTTCATGCATACATTCTTATTGTTTGGAATCTATGCTCATATTGTTTTATTACCTCTGTATTTGTAACAAAAATGAGTGTACATCGTTTGACAGTAATATTTTATCTTAGTCGATAGTTTCATCATACTTCACAATATTTGCTTTGTTCGTACAGCTTATGACTTTTATATATCATTAGGTTCTTTACTGTTTTATTTTAGATTCTTTGAAGTAATATTTTTCTGAGAGTTTTCCCTCATTATCTCTCTTTCCTTATCTTTCATATGGTTGTTTTTATATCACTAGATTGGCGTTGTCTTTATAGTTAAAGTTGGTTATTTTTTATGAATCATTATATTCCTGTACGTGAACATCTGTTTTTTATTCTCATTACTCTATAGTCATATTTATCGTGTTAATCAACCAGGAAGCGCTATATTTATTTGAACGTGTTTTAAAACAAACAACTGAAAACAACGAAATCGATATACGTTCAATTGCTATATTGAAGTATAAAAAAACTATGAAAATATAAAGAAAGCTACTAAAATATAAAAAAGCAATGTTATTAACAATTCTGTTAATACAATAGGATATTTGACCACATACCTTTTTCCACAATATTTAAGAAGTGGCAAGTCAAATTTAATCGACTAAACAAATAAATGGCCGAATAACTCTGTCCAGTAACTAAATACCATTTCTACTTTAATTATAATATTTGTATTAAATCCAATCTCTTTTTTAAAAAATAATGAAACATTGTAAATTTGAATGTTTGATTGTTAAAATTTTATACTTTAATATTATCTTTTAAAATCAAATTTTATAAAATAATACTTTCGTTTAGTTTTTTAATGTTTATTTGTCCATTAAAAACAAAAGCAAGACACTCAGAGAATATATACAAAAACAGTATGAAATAGTTTTTTAACTATGATATTTTAAAATAGATGTGACAGAATCTCTTGATAGTAATTTTCAAAAACATAATCGAAAATAGAATTATGTTGGTTTTATTGATTATTATATTTTAAGAGTTTGCAAATCTTCTTTAAGTGGACACTTTTACAAAAAGAAAAATATAGAACAGCAAACTGTCCCTACATTAGCATCTTTCTGATCATAAATCATTAAAGAAACAATGCGGTAATTATAACGTTTACAATGTTTCATGATATTATCACATCATCGAAAAAAATTTACAATATTGTCGGAACTCTCACGATGTTTCTTATAGGTTTTGTCATATTAGTTTCATGCAGCAAATTTGTATTATGTGCTCGCCTATATTTAACTTATGTCAATAACTGACAAATTTCACTTTTAATAACTGACTTCTTTTATAATGGCTTATATATTTCTACTGCACATCTATTTTCAACGAATAGATTTGATATGCCTGTATTAAATTGAAAAGAGCAAGATGAAATCTGAAGAATAGAAATGCATACTTGTGTAGTTTTATTTCTCTTTGAAATTCTACGATGGTGAAATACAATTTACACTATACAAAAATGGACTATCGGGCATATCATAGTTTTGCTATCACAACGTTTCAGCCTTTGTGCCTTCTGGCCATCATCAAGTGATTATTAATCTGGGTAAGATTGAGTTGAATTTGAACAGGTCAAAACAGATAAGATCAAGTTGTATGTTCGTGGATTTGATGACAGAGCAGTTGGATCTTGGAAAGAATTATTTGAGCTGTCCTAAAAAGAATACGACAAGGTACCTCTGAACATGGACGGCGAAAGTAGTCAGATCTACACAGATATGTAATATATAAAAGAATAATTTCAAATTATGCTTTCAATAAAATTATTATTGAACTTTGATATTATTGTTTTCCCATAAAACAATAAGATTTTGACTGTATTACTATTCGCAAAAAATAGAACTGAATTCCTAATCTGAAATTATTGATAGAAATTCCCATTGTGCAGTTCATTTCTGTAAATGAATATCTAAACATAAAGTACGCTGTGAGTAAATTGTAAATACATCGAAGTGAAAAATCAAACACACCCTCTGACAAAATCCTGATAATTATAGACGTATAACGTAATCTCTTAATTGAATTAGGGTACAAAGAAAATAATTAAAAGAGAACCTATTTAAAAAAGGGAATCCCAAGATGGAATTCAATGACTTTTTGCAGGAAACAGAAGAAATACACTTTTTCACAGAAATGTTGAAGATCATCGTACATCTAGATAAATGATTTCAATTTGAGAAATCGAAGTAGCTTTCTAAGAAACAAAGAGGGATTTTCATCCAAGGATGTGTAGAGTAATAACGAAATAACCGAAAATTAGAGTTCAAAGGGATACGTTAAAATTGCTCAATTAGAAAATTGATTTTTCTCTAGAAATAATGAAAACTAATATACATAGTCTGGTAAATCGGCATTTTAAGTTAGAGCTGATACAAACCTTATCATAAACAACAATATTATTTTCTATAGAAAAGTCAAAGTATAAATTACAAGTTACAGAAAATGGGTATTCGAAAAAAAATGAAGAACATTAAAAAATAAACTAAAACATTATTTTAAATAAAAATGCAGAATAGTATCCCACATGTTACTTAAAATGAAAATAAATAAGAGAAATCAAAGATTCTCTACAGTGCTACAAATAGCTGCCTCCACTCAAGAACATGTTGCCCTCATAAAATTGCGAATTACAACTGCGAACTTAAAGTTAAATTTAATGCATGCAAAAACCGTTCTTCATAGACATACAAGGTGAGTATTTCAAAAATTGAATGTTATGTATCTACAAAACATGAAAGATCCTGGTTACATATATGTATTTATTTATTCAGTTTATTTAATATTTATATATGATCATGAAATCATTTGACAGTAGTTGTAGTTTTTAGATTAGGGTTGTACATCCTGTATATCAAGCGAGACTTGTTAATACCGTATGTTCTGCTATTTAACACAGTGCAAATTAACTGATGCATGAAATTCATCAAAACAAGAGAGAGACGTGAACCAGTATGAAAACTAAAACCTCGAAACAATCAAAGGCTCTCAAGCACTTATAGAACAAACTGTAACATGTTGAAGAAAATGCCTTTTTAAAATAGTATCATCAACTATATAGGTATAGTGTATTTTATTTAATTGCTGATATGCTTGAAATTTATTTCACTTTACTGCTTCTTGATTGCGTATTGGTATCATTTTGCAGAACTTATTAATTTCTAAATTAAAATTTAATATCAATTCTAAAAAGAAAGATGATAATTTAAGTTTAATTATAGGTATCTTAAGAGTTACGATATTGTTTTAATGCTTGTTAAAACTACATTATTAATTCCGAGATCAAAGATGAATTTTTCTTCTAATTATTGCTTTATACAATATTAATATATTGATATGATGATCCTGAAAATTTTAATATATTTGTATATCTTTATATATGATTCAGTATTGTTCAAAAAACAATTCGAACTATCAGTCACCATGGCTGCATATGCAAAACAAGGGATACTGGAATGAAGCAAAAAAGTGGAATCTACTCGGTTCAAAACACAGTGTATATACTTGAATGAGTTGGTGTGAATATGCTCAAACTTCCCTAAGCTCATCTGACAAAGTCTTCGCATATACGACATAAATATAGAAAAATCTATAACAGTATATATAAAAAAGCAATTTAGAATTCTAAATAATAAGTACATTTGTTACCGGACAGTAAATATGTTCTCTTCTAAATAAATGAAATGGCTTTATTGTCGTGTTCTCTCACCAGCATGAATTTAACTTATCAGTAGCTAAAAGAATCTCGGAAACCATTGACCCTCCTAAAATATGAGCTGTCTAGCGACATTGCTAAATCTCATTCTGGCCCAACAATATTTCTTGTCTTGCTCTTTCTTCTGGCCGAACAAACCAACTACTGCCATTGTTCCAGAACAAGTCTTGGCAACGGTTGTCCCCCGTCGACCGGTAATCATTACTTCTCTCTTTGCTAGGAGAAAAATGGCGCTGACCAAAGGTATTAGCGAGCCGTCGGCCCATAAATCAACGCTGCCGTCAACAATAGTAGAAGTAAACAGACCCGAAATGTTAGTAATGAGCAGTATGTTATATTGTACGCATGGCTTGGTTGGATCCACCTTCAGTTTGTGAGTTTTGAAACAGGGGAGCTGGAAGTGCGAATTATATTAGAAAGAAATATATTCTGTTCTTTCTTTCATTGTTATTGAGTTTCAATTCACGTCTGTCCAGTTTCTCACTGACCAAATTCCATGTTCTGGTCAGAATTAACAAATATTGTTGATATGGCTTCCCAATATGGAAAACTGATATCAGATCTAATGAAAGAACTTAACATGCATATTTCTCAGGTCTCTCTCATATTTGAGGCCAGGCACGCTCACACAAACGCATACGCATATAGTTTATAAAGCATGAATACGTTTATTCGTAATCAACATTTCTACTTCTTACACAGGAGAACAAAAGTTCTATGACTAGAGGAGAAAACAATTATTACTGAGATTTTTCTTAATTCACGGAACGATAGCCGCAATACATACTGTTTAATATACAAAAATAGTGCTTCTGTTTAATACATTTTAAAGAAATAATTATATATAATGTGAACACGCAGTCACTCCTACGCATAGAATCATTATATATAAAAAGAGGAAAAAGTTAAAAGAAAAAAACGAAATATGGAACAGTATTAAATAAAACCACTACCAAAAAAGTCACCTCATTCACCATGTAAACAAGAAAATAGCAAACCCAACGGCAAACTAGATCTGAGCTTGTCAGGCTTGCTTGGTTAGTATTTTAAAAGAATAACAATTAAAATAAGAAGATATTTTATTGCTGACAGAAAATGCTGATTTGCATAGGTTTCTTCCTTGTTGTTTTCTTATTTTTAATTGTAGCGTCAGTAGCTGCTCAGACTTGATCCAACTTTACATCATTAATGTTTAACACACAACACACCCGGAAGTTTACCTTACTCATGCTGAAATTTTAATACAAAGAAATGAGCAAGTGAAATATCGAACTTAATTTAATTATATATGTGTAAACTATCAATTGTTAACATTAGGAAGACTTTCCTTTAATTAATAAGTAAACATTTTCATGGATATAACCCCCTGAGTAAGTTATTCAGTAGGAAAACTATCAAGATTAGTTACTCGTGTACCAATAACATGTATAACATTATTATTAACCAAATCTTGAATATATGTAGGGAATCCAATACAAAAACAAGAATGATACACACCTGTAACTGTAGATCTAGAAATAACTATCAGGTTGAAGTGAAGTGTGGATCGGAGGATGTGATCTAGCAAGCCACCATCTAACATTAGGAAAATAAGGGAAGATGTAGTGTTTATATCAGAAGTTCGGTGATAATTGTGAAGCAACAGCATTATACGCACAAGCACTCTTTCACCAACCCTAGATTAAGATACCAAACAGCCCTTTCTAGAAAATCCAAGGAAATAAAAGAACGTCAATTAGATCCCCACATAAAAGCGGAACTCATAGGCAAGGCTAGGACTTCGAATAGCTTAAGAAATAGTTGTAATCCATGTTTGACAGAAAAAATTAAATTTTAAAATTTTAAGACCATAATATACTCTTAAACCACCGAAAGATTATAAGTATGTGTCCTCATATAAATAAGTATAAATTACAATAATTACCCTATGCCCAAAATTAGTACCAATAAAAAATTTTAAAAATATTTTTCAAATTTGGCCAAGCAGTGACTAACCCACCACGTAACACTAGTAACTCAAATATCAGGCCACATTTCTGCAACTACCAAGTAGGAATTACTAATAAATTCTTTCCTCAAGCCCAACCCAATGAAAATCAATACATCCCAACACTTTCTTTTACCTAAATGTACCATCGGCTTAGAAATGTTTCTCAGTTTCTCTTAATAAGGGGTCGAAGAATGCTTATATTAAAAAGGCATGTTGAAAATGGCTACTTCCCCAATACATTTTATCTGAATTTACATATAATATATATATATATATATATAAAGAGAATTTGATACCCAAATACATGCGTACGCGCACACACACACACACACACACACACACACACACACACATATATATATATATATGTGAGTTTGGGGGGGTGAAAATATAACTTTTAAAATATCAAAATCATGTTTTTGGGAACGATTTGTAAAAGTGAATAAAATGTGTTTCTGTGACGCATTTCTTCCTGCTGTACTTCAAATATCTGTTTGTTTGCATTAAGGCGATTGCACATGCGGATGAACAGATTTTTTTCGGCTTTTCAAAAATAGTTTACATAACGTATCAAATAATTTTCTATATATTAATGAAGTTCTATTAATAAATCCCAGTGACACTGATTTACCACATATTGTAGATAATCTGAATAATGTAGGAAACACAATATATATATATATATATATATTTGAAAAACAAGAAAACAATAATAAACATTTACGAGTTTTTGTTTTGGAAAACTGTATTTGTTATTCATTATTTCATTTACGTATTAAAATGATTAGAGATGTATTTTATCAAAACCATTCTTTTTCATCGTAAATTAACCTAGCCTATATAAGCAAATATATTCCGTGTGTTTATGCTTAAAATATTTGATGCATAAACAAAAATTAGTTTGATGAGTCCTCGTCTTTATACACGAATACATTTAAGAATTTGTGTTGGCTCTCATTTGAGAATATATCGCTTCACAATTTGCCATTACATGTAAACATATTTCTTCTTTAATTTTCGTATTGATGTATCCTTATGTTTCTGGAAGAAATAATAATTGCATTAGAAACTGTTTCATTATAAAATGGTTCGCTTTTACCACTTACGTGACTGAATCAATATTTATTTAGTTTTCACTAAGTATTTCTAATTGACATACTCATTTTGATTTCAACACTGAAATGTGTCGATGTTGTCTGAAAAAATATTGTGTAAACATAATCAACATGCTATAGATTGCTTAAAATGAACTGAAAGTAACGGGGAGCAGAATGGAGATGGAAATAAATTGTTGGAAATTTCTTTCAGATACATTTGCTACAAATTGCTTAAATATCATTTGATGTAAAGGAGATGGAAATGGGTATTGATCTTATTGAATTTCTTCTTTTCCTTTCTATCAATAAGAGATTGAGTGAAAATAATGGAAAAAACGTACAAGAAAATATGCTTCCTTCTTTGACAACAACTAGATCGTCTGAACGTTTACTTGTGTTTTTTATTTAAGATTTTTAAAAATTTTGTTTACTTTCGTTTCTTTCTCTACAATATTTTTCTTTTTCTTTTTCATTTGCTATTTATCAGCTGATTGTCATTTCTTAAATTTTTCTTTCGGTAAAATTTATTCTTTTCGTATTAATATTTTCACATTTATTTTCAAAAATTTACAAGATATTACTTTAGCTATTTTTTCTGTAGCAAAGTTAAAATATAAATTATACACATACATACACAAACACACACATATATATTTATACACAAAAGTAATGTGCATATATCGTAGCTATTTTTATATATATATATATATATATATATATATATATATATATATATATATATATGGATGTGTGTATAAGGATATTTAGGGTATATACACATATATTTCTACCATATATATATATATAGAGAGAGAGAGAGAGAAAGAGAAAGTAACGATAAATATATTGATATTTACAATATATTTACAAATATTTACACTATATATATATATATATATATATATATATATATATATATATATATATATATTATAAATATGTGGGTATCCTAAATATACTTATATTTATTTTTTACTTATCGTTAGTGTCTCTCTCTTTCTCTCTCTATATATTAGAAATATGTGCGCATATATTGTAAATATACATACATCAATACATACATTTACATACATTTATCAATACTCTGTGTGAGTGGGTGTACATGCTGCGGTGATATGGAAAGCGGTGCTATTTCAAAAGTGCAGACATCCATTTATTTAAGTAAGATAAGAAATTGAGGCAAGCAGACATTGCAATAATGGGTAAGTAATCAAAAAAAGAGTATTTATTAATAAAATTAAAACATGAAATTGTAAATTAATTGGTCAAGCAGCAGATAAATGAATGTATTTAATACGTTTATATTATATATATTAATTGCTAGGGAAAAAGGAAGGAATAACCATTGCAGGCGCTTCAAATCAACAGGTTATTCATGTCCAGTAGCGCCTCAAGTACTCATTTCCCTTTCATATTCTACACACACACACACACACACACACACACACACACACACACACACACACACACACACACACACATATATATATGTATAGAAGAGCAATAGTTTTATATATATATATATATATATATATATATATATATATATATATATATGCGTGACTCTCTAGATATGAACTGTGATCCTTTGGTGACTGGCATGTGTATACACTGCTTCTCCTTCTCTGATTCCATGGGGCTATGGTTTATGGGGTAGTGACTCCGACTGTCACGAAATCGGTTGAGTTTCGATCCCCGCCAGAAGTAAGTGGACGTGTCTAACCACACTGATGAGCTGTGATACAGCGAAACAGGCATGTATCTGGATGACTAATACATATATATATATGCACATTATATATATATATATATATATATATATATATATATATACAAATATTAGTTTATTACAGAATCCATTGCCGATTTCAGAAACAGGTCTTTTTTTAATAATTTCTGTAGAAATTATAAAATTATTCAAAATAATAGCTTTGAGCATTTATGTATCTTTGCCATAAATCGTAGAGATTATTTTTTCATCTTTTATTAATAGTTATTGTCTGTGATTCAAACAAATCATTGAAACCTTCTTTCACCTTTAGTGAGGAACTAAAAGTTTTATCAATTAAAATGTGCATATTTGCTTAAAAAATTATAATCATTTGGTGATGATTCAAATGAATAGAGAAGATCTGGTAAACTCTCCTATCCCATGTCCGAGTTTTTGAAAAGTCATCTGGCAACATGTGAGCGCTCATTATCGTGAAGCATATTTAGAGTGCATCTATTCACTAAAGCACGCCTCAGATTTTTGTAGGGGTGCATGTATTTCAGAAATTTGATTGCATTAAATCTCTGCTTTAATGCTTTGCATGGCTTTCAGAATTTTGTAGCATATAACACCAATTTCTAACCACCAGGCTGTTACCATTATATTTTGCTGATGTAATTTTGCATTTCAAAGTATTGTGGGGTTTATCACGATCAAGCTATTTACCAGATCGTTTACGGTTCTAATAAAATATCCACTTTCTATTACAAGTGAATATTCGGTCAAGAATCTCTCATAGGTGTTACGCAAGAAATGCATCGAGATCATTTCAAAATGCTAAAGGTTTTCATTTTATTTAAGATCACGAGGAGACAATATATCAAGATTTTTTACTTTGCCAATTGTCAGTAAATTGTATGAGGGTGTTGCAGTGCTGAAATCAAGCGTCGAAGTTATTTCCTTGACACTTTGACCGGGGTTTAATTCACCAACTGCTTCCAATTTTTGTTGTAATGACTGCATATCCGTCCTCTTCCTTCGTCATCTTCAAGGTTCGTACCATTAGAAAGAAATTTCTGGAATTTATTTCGTTGTCTCTAATTATCCGCTAATCCATCTTCCCCTGCTCTGTTGATATTAGCAAAAACGTGAGAGGCACTGCACCTAAATTTGAACATATACAAGAAAAATAAGCAATGATCATGTTTTCTTGATGTTCATAATTAAAGGATTGCATAACGTCAAGAATATTTCTTTCCGGAAAAAATTAAAATTTATTTAAATCAAATATTAATTATTATCTTCCCTGAAATTCACTTAATATATTCCGGGTATTCTATCTTAAAATGGCTTTTCCATATACTACAAGTCGAGTGGCCATTATATGTGCACATTTGTGTTTATATCTTTTAACATAAGAAGCAACAAACAGGATTTATAATAATTAAACTCGATATATCGTTTGCATCATATATTAGCTTTCATTACTTAAGTTTTTATGCCTATATTATCACCAAAGACACCTTTTCTTTATTCTTAGTAGTTTTTTTTTCTATAAATATATTTCTTTTGTTTTATAATCTTACATATTTTGTTTCTACTGTCTAATCAATTAAAAATATTAATTTCTGTTGTTTTGTAAAAGTTAATAAACATTCTGTTAATAATTCATTGATTTTCTTCATACTTTTAATCTAAACTTTTTTTCATTTAAAATGTATTCATGTGTATTTGAATGCGGGATGTAACTTTCAGGTTTTCTTTTATTTAGTACACATATCTTTATTCTGTTGATAACTTTGTTATTTTAGCTACTCTATCAGAGTAAATAGGAGAATACCATCGTAACAATTTATCAATCAATATCAAAGTAACAGTTTTGCTGACACATAATTATGCGTAAAAATACGAAATCAGAAAGAATCTGCACCACCACCAAAAGAACAAAAACTACCAAGAAGAGATTCAAACCAGAAAAGACAAAATAAAATAAACCAATCTCTTCCGATTCAGGATAAAATTACAAATAATAAAACTTTTGAAACGGTTATCATTTTCTGCCTATCGTCTTAAAGAAAAAAAATGTACTTTTATTTTAATGATTTTTCTCCACTTTTCTTTTCATTTTCCCATGTGAAAAATAAAGACATTTGCAAATGATACCGGGAAACTAGCGAATAAAAGCAAATCAAATATCGATAGTCTGTTTTCCTAATGATTTCCTTCTGTCTAGGCCAATATGAGAGAATCAGAATAAATCATTCTCCAAATGATTCTCTCTTTTGCCAAATGAAATTTGGGCATTTCCATCCTGTTTGTGCTCACTTTACGAAAATAATATAAATAAATTGAAATAGAAATAACACCAGAAAATTTAATAGAACGATGTTTCAATCAAATGGCTTGGATTTAAGAACATATAATACTAGTCGTGGATGGAGGTACAATTTTCTTTACATACAATATACTAAGTTACTTAATATGGAATTTCTTGTTCATATATATATATATATATATATATATTGGTGTGTACGTGCCTGTGCGTGTACATATATATATATATATATATATATATATATATATATAGAGAGAGAGAGAGAGAGAGAGAGAGAGAGAGAAATATATATAGAAACATATATATATATATATATATGTTATAAATTATATTTTAGAACATATACAGAATTTTTTTTATATCGACTACAAATGTACATTGGTTTCGACATTGAAACTACAATGTCTCATCAGGCGGTGTGGACAGGAGTGGAAAACCTCTTTTCTTATATTTGGTCAGTTGTGTGTGGGGTGTTGGTGGGGGTTAGTGATGAAGGAGTAAGTCTTGTGGATTGACCGTTAGAGTTTTGAAGAAAGTGGTGTGGGTAGTGAAGATGCTTGCTTGCCCGGTGTCTTTGGGTTTTTTTATACAGATTTATCATTAGCAGTTTGAATGTAAGTTTATATTATCTTGCGATTAGATTTTATCCTTTGGATTTCTTAGAAGAGAAGATAAGGGGCGGGATGCCTATTTTATGCAGAATATTTTTATAAAGTTATAATAATTAATCTACTTTTGTATATTTAATTTTAATTTTGGATTTAGGAAATCGATTTTTTTCTACTAAAGATAAATTTTAATTTCATCACAGTTTGGAAACCGATTTTTTCTATTAAATTTTGAATTATATTTTGCTGTAAGATTTAATATAAGAGGTAAAATTTAATGTCGAAAATTTAAGGTAATATGTAAGTAGCTAATAGGTGCGTAATAAGTCGAATTCTATGTTGAAGGAAAGATTTAATGTTTGTATTTAAGGTAATAGGTAAATAGGTAAAATGTGTGTTTCAATTTAAGGTAATATGTGAAGTTTAGTGTGTGTATACAGGACAGTTTTTTTTTATAATTAATCTACTTATGTATATTCAGCCTGAATGTAGAATTTAGTAAATCGAATTTTTCAAATGAATTTTTAATTTAAAAAACATATTTTTTTAAAGTTTAGGTCGCAGGTTGTGGTATATGTTGTTAATACAGTGAATGTGTATCATTTCTAAGAGTCATAGCTCTGGCTTTTGTAGCATTTTTTAGCATGAAAGTAAGGTTAATTCTTTAATCTACTTGCAGTTTACTGTGGTTTCGTGGCTCTGGTTTAAAAGCTTGTTGCTATTCATATATTTAATGATTTTAATTTTTTCTTGAAGACAAAGGAAACATGGTTCCTTTATAGATTTAGCTGTTCTTGCTTGTTTCAGGATTTTCCATTTAACTTTTGGCGTTTAATATTCGTTTTTTATCTTCCAAAAGTATTTGGAGAGAGACGTCATGTTTTGTTTTTCTTTGGTGAGAGTTGATTGTAAAATCGCTTTTTAAATACGTTCATGGTATTTCATATATATATATATATATATATATATATATATAGGTGTGTGTTTGGGTTTCTGTGTGTGTGTGTGTGTGTGTGTGTGTGTGTGTGTGTTTGGGTTTGTGTGTTTTTGTGCGTGTGTGTATTCATGTTTAAATTATCATATTTTACATGAACTTCAATCCATCTCTTCTTATCGATAACAATAAACTGATGCTGGTTGAGCTGTCTCGATGTCAGTGCTATTTTTATTTGCCACAAAATAATATTGAGCAGATAATAAAAATCGACGACTATTTTTTCCGAAAATATGATTCAGTATAAAACTTTTCACATTATTAAAATGATTTGAAGATTGTAAGCTGTGATGCATCTTCCGTGATTACTTTATTAAACATATGTATATGAATTTATTTTATGCCAGACACTTCACGGATGTTCTTCCCTAGGTCAGTTATAGAAGTTTTAGCAAAGTAGGATAGAAATGTAAAGGAACATAAAATGCCGATTCACTGATTCTAAAACTTCTTTATAATTCGATGACTTTTTGTAGAAAGATTTGTCGTTGTGATCAAAATACGCCTCATTTTCAGATATCATTATTGTAGCCAAATGTCTTTATCTTGGGTGTTCTTTTGATGTCTGCTAATTGTCATTAGTCGCAGGGGGCGGGTTTTGGCATAAAGGATGAATTCTGAAGCAATTCAAAGCGTAATTTATGTAGTTGCGATCGTCTTTTAACACGGTGTCTTGTCTTCGTGAAACATCACTTTTACTTCTTCATTTGTGTCTGTTTTTTGGTCATTTCTTTCATTCAAACGCAACAATAATGCTATATAACATTTGCTAATGATTTAATTTTCATATCTCAATGTAATAGATGAACTAAATATCTTGCCCATCCCCAAATATGTAGGCAAAATCTTGCCTGCTTATATTGGCGTATTTGTTGGATTTGGGCGGCTTTTATTTGCTGCTGGACGTTTCTAGTTTTTTGATTTTCCGAGACATGTGCGGATTTTGGGCTTGTGCGACTGTGTTAAATTTCAGTGTGCCGCCTCCTAAAAGTTGTTTCCGATCGAGCAGCGTCCAAATATTACTTACCAAGCCATTGCTTTGCTGGAAATGTATTTTTTCATCAGAAAGCAATAGTTTATCCATCAAGGATTTTTTAATTGATTTGAAAATTTGCAACCGTAGCTAAACTTCAACAATTGAAATTTGTAAATTATTATGCGATTAAGCAAAGATTGTCACGTGACATGTGAAATTTAGAACTCCATAAAATCATATGGATTTAGTATTAGCGCTATCTATATGACACTCCCGCGACTTATTGAGTGAAGTACTAGAGTCATATTCTTAAGCACTCAAAACACAAAGCAGAATGATATGTTTATCTCTTATAAACATAAGTGTTGTTAAATCGTTATCCATATCTGGTCCATATCTTATGTGTTATTGATAGCAATATTTCCATAATAATATTTTCTAAGCATGATTAGTATGTAGTTATCTTTTTAAGTGGTTCCCTTTTAAGTATGATAATTTTGTGGAGAAATTTTACTCGGAATCATAAATTAATATTTCATCGAAAAAAATATCTTCCATCTGCTGAAATTTATTAACATTAAATTCATGTGTAAGATATTGCGAACGATTAAATTCTGGTGAAAATTTTGGCTGGACTATTTAAAAGCTTAAATTTATAACATACTTACTGCTCTTCGCGTATATGCAAACTGATTTTGATATCAATGAGAATAATATTTTCTCTTGAAAAAATGAAGAGTATTTATATTTTTATACAATAATATATTATATACATATTTTTTTTATTTGCATTGGTAATTGAAGTCGTGAGGATAACGTTTTTTGAAAGGTGTATATTAATTATTCTAATATAAATTTCCTTCAAGATAATGTCAAGAGGCGTAAATTTGATACATATCTATATATAGGCAAAATGTTAGGAAATGTAATAAATAAATAGTAAGCTATTGAATTACGGATTTGTTTTACAATGATTTCAAAACATTTGCCAAAATTGATATATATATATATATATATATATATATATATATATATATATATATAATGTACATGTATATATATATATATATATATATATACACACACACACACACACACACACATATATATATATATATATATATATATATATATATATATATATATATATATATATATATATATATATATATGTAAATAGTAAGCAATTTAATACGGATCTGTGTAGCAATGTTTCCAAAACATTTGTCAATACTTTATATATATATATATATATATATATATATATATATATATATAGTGTCAAACTATTTCAAGCATTCGGTTCTAAAGGGTGCAGAAATAATTGATTAATATCAACGTACGCATGTACTTGCTTCAGTTCGGTGAACAATTTTTCTAACTATAATATGTTATGTGTGATGGAATAACTGACAAAATTTGGAAAACGAAAACCGAAGACATATATTAACAGTGAGATATGTCTTTCAAATTCTAAGGAAATTAGAAGTTATTAGAAAGTATAGATGAATCAAGAAAATTCCGATGAGATGTTATTCAATATATAACCTCCGACACGTCAGAGATTACTAGACTCGTCCCTCAGAAATGAATATGGGACTGACATCACTTTTAGATAAGTTATGCATAGAATACAATAAAGGAAGTTATAAGTAAAATAGAAAACCGAAATATTTTTGTTACAAGCATAAAGTTGGAATTTTCCGAAAACTAGAACAAAATAGTACATAATGTTAAATAATTACCTTTTTTAGTCTAGAATACTAATAAATTAAGAGGATCAAGATTCACAATATTGTTATTAATAATTACCTACCATATATGTCATACAATTTTGAATAGTGACAGAATTACGGAATTATCTGCTATAAAATATTAACACAATGAGATGTTATTCTAAAAGCAATTCAAATGCTGGAATTATCTGTACGTGCATTTGTACACGATAGGATTTAAACAAATGAAATTCAATTATAATACCAAATAGAGAATTTAACACACATAAGAATAAGAGTTTAATGACTACATACTTAAAAATATGACATATATAATTATAAAGGCATCATATTCTATGCATAAATATCTTAAACGTGAACATTGGGTGTGTATTTTCTATACAGTAAGGTTTGCATTATATAATGAATTGTCGAAGTAGAGAGTCACGTTAGGATGCAGTTTATACAGTAAAAGAGAGGAAAATATAGTCTCACCATAGATTTGAACAAATTAAGATTCTATTATGTTTTTTCCTGCTTGATTCCATCCTGCATATATACAAGTCAACCATCCGTCCGTGCATGGAGTTCTGCTGCCATTTATGGTCTGGCTCCCCTGCCGTTCTCCTCAGTGTTCTCGACAGGCTCCAAAGGAGAGTCTGTAATGTGATAGGTACTGATCTGGTGGCTCGACTGCAGGCACTTCCTCACCGTCGAAATGTGACCTCCCTTTGTCTGTTCTATAAATACTTTCATGGCTTCTGCTCAGACGAACTTAAGTCACTGGTGCCTTCTCAACAGGTGTTTTACTCGTGCAACCAGATTGGCAACTGGGTCCCACCCATTCATAGTTAGGTTAGCCAAATGCAGGCGACAATTCTACTTCTGCAGCTTCTTCTCTCGCACATACCGCCTGTGGAACTCGCTCCCATATTCTTGCTTTCCTGACGGCTACAACCTCCAGAAATTTAATTGCAATGTCAATACTCATCTATTAACCATTGGACCCTAGCTCTCTCCCCACCACCGTATATCCTTCCCTTACTCTCCACCTATGTATCTGTCATCGCACCTGCATTCTCAGCTTTCTATTGCTCCTTTCTAACTAGTTTGTAATCCTCACTCTTTTCTAATTTATCTTTTTACAGTTATGTAGGCACCCGCTCATCAGTGGCATTTCTGGCTTGCTCGGGGTGGAATGATTAAAAAAAAATCGGGAAAACATCTTCCAGATAGCATTGGTTTGCAGGAAGAAGCTGTTAGAGTGAAACATACTTATCTCTTATGGATTAGACTAAAAAAATTACGTTTCTCTTTTACAATCACGGAACAAAGTGTTGAAGTCGAAATTTCGACGTAAGAATCTGAATGTGTTGATTCAATAATTGAGATTACTAAGTTCGATTATATTTATTATTATATAAAAAAGATATTATAATTATCAGATTGCTAACAGATTTTTATTACCTTAAAGTTTCCAAAATTTAAAGGAATGCAATTGTAATTTAGATAAAAATTCATTTTGAAGGTAAGCTTTCATGTTAGACCGTTCTAAGTGTGATGTTTAAAATTATGAATTCTGTAAATGAGCAGAGCTTTTCACATTACTACGTGTATGATATGCCTCATTTTCTCGTTTAATATCTTATATAATAATTTATTAAATAAAATCATTAATCTGCGTATCTATTCTTCCGATGTTTTATGGGGTTAAATCAAGACACACATTAATTGTCTGGTATTAAAAAAATTGATTAATATGAATGGACATCCCTTCATAACCTGGAGAGAATTTATCAATTGACTCGACGCTCAACCTATTAGTAATAAGGAATAATCAATTCAGAGCGTCTCTCACCATCGATCTTGTGTTCATCTTCTTAAATTATGTACAAAGCAATAGCCTCAAGAGTTTGTTAGACTATTATTTAAGAAACCCTCGGGCATGCCAACATACATCGGTGAATAACCATCAACCACTTTATCTGTACTAGAGATGTAAATCATTAATTCTGTGTTTAAGATTATTTTAGTGTATAATATATACAGAGATTGAAGAAAGCATTCTTTAAAATATGAGCATAATGTACAGGTACTTGAAGAAAAGCAGTTGGAATTTTAATTTTGTTTTTCACAGGCACATTACTACAAGTTTGGCCTTTTATTTATTTTGTTCATCGTGGTAGCGTACAAGATACATTGATCTATTAATTTGGTAAGATGAGTAGCCTCAGGTGAAAACAAAAGATGTAGCAATGTATATCAAAATCTTAATTAAAACGATTATATTCTCTATATTTGTCGAACTTTTGTTTAATGGTGAGTCTTGTGAACGCTGGTGCAATAGATATCAGCTCGGACAGAGAAATAAGACAGCCGAGTTCGTATCCAGTCGAATTCGTTTCATTCATTTAATTGCAAATAAACATGGCAAAAGTACGTAGGTATTGATCTATATTTTCTTCGTCTAGCTATGGGTTGAATAAGAGGACAGATTGAGTTCTGTAACCTTAATTGGTAACCGGTCTACTGTAGAAATTATTGAAAAACTACTGCTGTAAATCTTCTATGTCAGTCATGTCTCAAAAGTGAAAAGTTCCCTCAAGCGCGTCCCATGTATAGCAATTGACTTACTGTATAATTTAAAGAGGGAAAAATCTACGAAAATCTAAACAAACTTAGACATATATTTGTCATTACTATAAACTTTTATAACTATTGAACAAAGTTCTGAGATTTCTATTATACATTGCATTTATATACGGGGTTTAGTTTCATAATTGGCGGACATTTCTTTACGGATATTCATATTGTATAAGATGACACTTCAAAACTTCATACAAATTTCTTGATTGTGAATTTAAAGTGTCATCTGAGAATGGATGAACATGGATGATATGTTTTTGATACAATTACATTTCAGGAAATTAACGAAATTTGCAAATTGTGAGAAATTAGAAGTCTTGTCTGTGCCACAGATAAACGTACATTTCCTAGTAGCCTGATTTTGCAGTGAGTACGAAACAATAATTACCTTTAACCAAGACTTACAAATTCGGGCTAGCTGAAGAAAACGACAAAAAAGATTTCGCGATACTGCATGAATTTTTTTTTATAAACAATAAAAATATTATCCGAAGTCAGTAAAATTTTTAATTTCTGTTCACGTGTCCAGTGTTCAGATTTTCTCCTGTGTAAAATTACTCGGTAACGCTGGCATCACGACCATTTACTCTTGCCGTGGTATTTAGATTACTCAGTTGGTTAAGTTCAAACGAGATCGGATGTCCAAAACGATGTCACCAGTTGTTAAGTAGAGTATCTGGTAGTGTATCTCTTTTAATATATTCAAGACAAATTTTCCTTCCATTAATCCTCTGGAAAATCCCTTTATCTCTTACATTATAGCTGATAACCTGCATGAGTGTGACTTGTTGCGTCTACTCAAGCTTTCTCAGCTGACATGAAGTGTACAAGCATATTGAATTTATTGCTAGTAAGCTGCTAAAAGCGTGGGTACACTGTCGGACGAGACAGTTTTTCTCTCCGGAGTAAATTTTACGTATCTATAAGTTTATTGTTTGTCCAATCTTTAAATATTGCTAGTATATATTGTACGATGTGTCTGCTGGACGCGTTAGGATCTTTGATAAGATCCAAAGAGAATCTGCGTTATTTTCGGTCCTGATCTGTCTGTTCGGTATCAGTCACTTACCCACAACTGTAATGTTGCCTCTCTATCCCTGTTTTTATAAAGAGATTAATTTAATTATAATATGATCCTTTCGCTATGGCTAGATGTAACAGTAAGTTCTATGGTAAAATTTTCTTCTACAGTTCTAGCTAATAAAATTCCCTTCCTGCTCATTATTTGAAATCTAACATTAATCTGCAAATATTTAAATGCAATGTCAATCGCTATCTACTTCCCTCGTAATTACACTAGTCTCTCTTTGTTTAAAATTAATGTTTCAATTTTTAATTCAACCTCCTATAAGGTTTTGCGTGTTAGTTGCTTTACTGCATTGCTTGGGGTAATACTGAGCTATGTATTTATTTTTTATGCGCCTATTGCTCCGTATATATATATATATATGTATATATATATATATATATATATATATATATATAGCCTACTGGCAAAGAAAGTTGAGTATTTGAAACTAGCTCTCTTTGTCCACATTTGATTGCATGCAACCGTATAAACTAGGGTAAACAACGATTCTCTTTGTTTTATTATTTTGTTTATGTCATCTTTTATATTACATTCTGTCGGATCATTTAATTTGTTGAACGACTATTTCCTATTCATCACAATCCGTTGAAACTAAGGATATTAACAAATTATGATTTACTTTCCTGAAACCATCTACTGACACAATGTCAAGCGTGTAAATTCGTGAACAAAACCCTCATATGTTTTATTAAACTTCCCCTGGTGAGTTCTCGTGATTACTATCTATCATAAATCATCTTAGCAAAGTTAAGTAAATTGTTTATTTGAACACCGAAGTTCAACGATACTATATATCCAAATATGAGCTTATTTTATTTGCAAGGCTTAGAATCATAAATTAAAAAAAAAATATTGATTGTTTTTGTCTGAAAAATATAGACAATTATTAATTTTGTGTTAAGTGGCTATTCGTGTTTCTGTAAACAATTGCATAGAAGTTACTTTATTTTTATAACCGAAAATTAAACTAAGTTATAGATTCCAACGAAAGTTGTGTAATTCTTGAAAAAACTTAAGTAAGAATTGTAAAACTGTTACACAAGTTAGCCTTAAAAAGCACTAAATAAGATCGGTATGTAGGAAAAGCAATCTGCGAATACTTCAGATAATATATTTTCCTTTAGACATGACTCAGATGGTCGAAGGTAGTTAAAGAAAACATTCAAACAACATAAACTTTGAAATTTTATCTCAAATTTATGGACAATACTCGCGACCTAATTCGAATATTGTAATGAATCTTTAAAAAGTATTTAAGTTGTTTACCTATCGTATAGTTCACGCACTTATTACATCATTTGAACAAAGTAATAGCTTTAAGCCTTGTTCCATGATACAGATTTTTTAAGGTTCCATCTAAAGATTCATTCTCCTTCATTCCCAGTAGAATATTGTGCCTTAGAAGCATTTTTGCTTTGATTAGGGTGAATTGATGAAAATAAATAGTAAATCATACATTGTTGATTCTTCATAGTTAATACTGTTTGTATTAATCATCGCTGCCTAACACTTTTTCAAACATATATAGGGGTAGAGCATAGCAGATATTCGATATAAATTAATTCCCTTATAGATAGAGATGAAATACGGATAATCTAGTTTTTTAAACATCTAAATATTGATGCGAGGTTATATAATTTTATAAATCATGTAAAATATCAGGTCATTTTAAAATTAATGAAAGCGCTTACTAAGCACATAGACACATTTATCTAATTATAAACGTGTATTTGGTATTGGACATATATTAGCGGTCGTTTAAATGTAAAGCTTTCAAAGAGTGCGACTGAAAGAATAGGGAGTGTTTGCTCCTACATGAAAAGAACCGGAGAAATCGATTGTCTAGACGTGATTGGCTTCTCGTATCCAAAGACATTTTATGTGGAGATTTCTACGAAATAACAGATGCGACATCGTTCACTTTTCAATCAATTTTCTATTTTCTTGAAACAGTTTTTATTAACCAGTTTCTTTTATTTTACTCACGAGACACATTGATTCAATCGTCTTGTTTTAGAAATTTTTCAAGGCTGTCAATTTATAAACCAGAATAATTATCGACTATTTTAATGACAAAAACCAAATAATATCAAGCACTATAGACGAAACAAGTGAAAGTCAGTACTGCTTTTGTTAAATCTGAAATATTAAATGCAACTATGTACTTTTCATTTGCAATGGAGAATTTTTTATAATGACAATAAATTTTTATTTCCTCATGTTAGTTTGTGTCAAGGGTATTAACTTCCATAAAAATGGTTTTGCAGTTTCTCAAGGTGTACATTTTCGAGGTGATTATTAAAACATCACTTTTGTGTTTGTTTATTTGCTATAGTCTGAGATATTCACATCATCTAAATATGCCTGAAAGGCTTTTTTGAAAGTGACCTGTACTTGCGACCTTTCAAAATATTTCCTTGACAAAAATATTACGAACAACATATCTAATTTCTTTCAACTCTTCGATATTTAAAATTTTTTAAAGTTAAAATGACTTACATTTCACTGATGTATTAGTCTTAATATAGTGTCTAAATTTTAGATTATTCATCAAAATCTTCCTTGAATTATTATATATATATATATATATATATATATATATATATATATAGAGAGAGAGAGAGAGAGAGAGAGAAACAGAAAGAGAGAGTCGTGTATGTAAAACAATTTTACATAAAGAAAAGTATATTATGAAAAATTATCACGATCAGCAATACAACATATCTAAAATGTGGGGATATAAAATATTATGTTTGTGTCTATATAGGAGGCAGCGCGTCATCGTGGCACTCGGTCAAAGTTTGCTGGAAATTATCTCAAACAAGTGTGACATAAACAGTCAACTGAAAGTGATGAATCTCATGTACACATGTAAATATTATTATACTGTATCGAGCTTCGTTTCCATAAAGCAAAGGCAGTTGTAAATATACGATTTATATATATATATATATATATATATATATATATATATATATATATTATTTTCATCAACGACCACCCAGATGAGATCAAGTCCCAAGTAGGCATCTACGCAGATGACACTACAATATACTCCCGCACCAGTAAGAAACTTGTCGTGGGCGGACAGACATAATCTCGCTGCTGACCTTGAACAGGATCTACACTCTGTGGTGAACTGGGGCAAGAAGTGGCTTGTCAACTTCAATTCATCTTAGACCAAGTTGTTGTCTGTCAACCATTACAGGCAAACTCTCCTGTCTCCCATTAACATGCACCAAGCGATTCACCTGGAGAGCAATACACTACGCCTCCTCGGACTTACCCTGTCCTCAGACCTCAAATGGAACCACTATATTGAATCCATAGCAAAATCTACTGCTAAGAAAGTTGGGTCACTATGTCGCTCCAGGATGTTTTTTCCGCCTGAATCCATCCTGCATATATACAAGTCAACCATCCGGCCGTGCATGGAGTACTGCAGCCATTTATGGTCAGCCGCCCCTGCCGTTCTCCTCAGTGTTCGTGACAGGCTCCAAAGGAGAGTCTGTAATGTGATAGGTACTGATATGGAGGCTCGACTGCAGCCACTTCCCCATCGTCGAAATGTGGCCTCCCTTTATCTGTTCTATAAATACTGTCATGGCTTCTGCTCGGAAGAACATAAGTCACTGGTGCCTCCTCAACAGGTGTTTACTCGTGCAACCAGACTGGCAACTAGGTCCCACCCATTCACAGTCAGGTTAGCCAAAAGCCGGCCACAATTCTACTCCTTCAGCTTCTTTTCTCGCACTTCCCGCCTGTGGAACTCGCTCCTATATTCTTGCTTTCCTAACGGCTACAACCTCCAGATATTTAAATGCAAAGTCAACACTCATCGACTAACCACTGGACTCTAGCTGTTTCCCCACCCCCGTTTAAACTTCCCTTTCTCTCTACCTATGTATCTGTTTTCGCACCTGCATTCTCAGCTTTCTATTGCTCCTTTCTAACTAGTTTGTACTCCTCACTCTTTTTTATTTAATCTTTTTACAGTTATGTAGCCCCCTGCACATCAGTGGCATTTCCGCTTTGCTCGGGGTGAAATGAATAATATATATATATATATATATATATATATATATATATATATATATATATCCGCAGACAGATCTGTTTCGCTGTATGCCTAATGAATTTTAAGCATCTCCCCAATTTATTGTTTATATAAAAAATATCACATATTCTTTTCATTCCGCACTTGACACGATAGTGACTTTCATAAAACTCAGACGTGCAACAGACTAGGAAAACATCATTACTTTCATATATATATATATATATATATATATATATATATATATATATATATATATATTTAATATCTTCCGAATTTATACAATAAACATGTCTTAATATATGTATAAAATAGCTAATAACTTTTGACACTACCGGTGACTCAAATCAAGATTGTGTTTATTTGAAGACGAAGAGTTTCTGTTTTAAGAAAGTAATAATTTCAATACGGAGTTTTATAGTATACTGATTTATCTCTTTCTCTCCCTCCCTCTCTCACTGTCTGTCTCTGTCTCTGTCTCTCTTTTTATACATATATATGTACATTTATACATATATATATGTGTGTGTGTGTGTATATATATATATATATATATATATATATATATATATATATATATATATATATACACACGTGTGTGGGGGTGGGGACGCACTCAGATTCACGCAGTTTGGTTTGGTAAATAATATTGCTGATATATTGAGTTAAAATATCGTTTATATTCTCTGAATAATTTCGATTTTGTTTTATTGAACTTTGTAAGAATGTTATCCGTCATCAAGTACTTCAGTTTGTTTTAGCTGTTACCTTTGGTTGTTGCTTTTAAGATTACAAATATAAATGACCTTGATTCTGCTTCGATTGCTAAGATCAGTAGAATAATTCAGGTATCTTAGAAAATGACACATATTAGTAGCCTTCGCATGTGGTAGCTATAGAAAATAGTAAACAACAATAGAAATATCTTTTTGCATCCAACGCGTAACGATGCGTAAAGCGCACATTGGCTTCGACGTCAAGTAACAGCCGAGAGAACAACTGATGTACTATTTGTTGCTGTTAGATTGTCTGAAGCTGAAGTCTCAAGCATGTAACAGCTGCACTGATGGACTGGGTCTAAAAATATCAGTTGCCAGTAGACAAAGGTGACGCGCTCACAACTACAATAGTTATATTTAATTTTCGTAATAAATGAATTCAGTTTTCAAAAATAAATATATGGGAATACGAGCACAATTAACATTCTTATTCACAATATATATATATATATATATATATATATATATATATATATATATATATATACTGTGTGAATTTTGGCTGCATTTTTTCATTAATACAGGTTTCATTGAATAATATAGAAAAGTTCTGTCTATTTATTTTGTGTAAGATCCGTTCGTATGATCTGATTAGCTTGATAGAGTTGTCATGGAAAGAAGACAAGAAATCGCAATAATTGTTGATTTTTTATCAGGTCTGAGCTTTCGGCTTACATAAGCCATTATCAAAGGATGAATATTTAATTTTCAGTGAACATATATAACATTTAAATTATTATTAACAGAGTGGAGCTATACAGAGAAAATTAGACAGGTCTATTTTTTGTGTCGCACATGGCTGTAAGCCGAGAAGAAATGGTGGTAATGGGTTTTTGTTCAATTGTGTGTATAGTGGCATGAGTGATTGGTCTGGGAACTGCTGCTACTATGGTGTAGGGGGTAAGTATCATAACTATGACCAGTCCCGTCGGTTATAGGCATTGAAGTATGTTAATAGAGGTTTAAAGTTTAAACTGTTTGATGTAGATAGCTTCTAGAATTTTAAGTTTTCGTTTATTATTTTCTTGTCTAAGTATATGTGTGTTTTCAACAAGTGTTTTCCTAAGAAGTGTGTGTTGATAGCCGTGGTGTTTAAATGTCGGAATATGTTAGAATTTTCATTTAAGTGCAATGTAAGTCTCCGCGAAAGCGAGTTAGTAGTATGTCCAATATAGGTATTATTTGGTTTGTTAGAGATACATTCTCGAAAGGGGCATTTAAATTTATACACTACATTGTTTTTTTTGCGAATCGCTAACGGTGGGGTAGGAGTCGTTGCGGAAGATTGAGTTGGATGTTGTGGAGGTCATAGTTATTATACTTACCTCCTACAACATAGTAGCAGCAATTCCCAGACGAATCCCATGCCACTATACATTCAATTGAACAAAAAGCCCACTTCCAACAATCCTTCTCGGCCTACAGCCATGTGCGACACAAAAAAATAGACCTGTCTAATTTTCTCTGGATAACTCCACCCTGTTAATAATAATTTAAATGTTCTATGTTCACTGAAAATTAAATGTCCATTCTTTGATAATGGCTTATGTAAGCCGAAAACTCAGACCTGATAAAAAAAATCAACAATTATTGCGATTTCTTGTCGTCTTTCCATGACAACACTATCAAGCTAATTAGATCATACGAACGGATCTTACACAAAATAAATGACAGAACTTGTCTATGTTATTCAATGAAACCTGTATTAATGCATATATATATATATATATATATAATCTGATATGTGTTGCAATTATTACTGGAATTCGATGCCAAAAGGAAATAAAGTTTGTTATTAACATTAATATAATTGACTTTTGAATACTAAGTATTGAGCTGAAATTTTAAATAATCTGCCGCTCATCTTTACCTAACAAAATTATTTTTTTAAATTGTCTCTCACCTAAGCAAGGGAACATTTGTACGAGGACGAGTGTGTTATTAAAGGTGAATATGAATGATAAAATTGAGAATGGGGATGACTGAAGAATGAGACAAAAAGAAATTCTTCAAGTAGAACAAATATGGTTGAAATTATAAGGAATTTGTGGAAACAGAATCTCTACCAGGACGTTTTTTGGTGAAAGAAAATCCTGAGAGCGATAGCAGGATATTTAAATATTGTTGATTGCTGCAGCAGATATGTTTTTTTTAATTTTTTTCTTGCACTGAATTAATTCAATCACCAGTTATTTTTGAAACAGTAATATAAAACAAAAAAATTCTGTTAGGATTGCATTAATTATTTTCACTTGTAAACTTAATTGTATAGGTAGACACAAATATGCTCTAGTCAATTTTATCGTTATTGTTTTTTTTTTGGGTTTTTTTATTTGATTAACTTTTTTTTTTAGCAATATATCACATGAATTAGAATTTCACTAAGTGGGTGTAGATGTTCAATGTTTGTCGCTTATATAATTAGTATGGGATACAAGTTCTAAATGCTTTTAAAAATATCCTACAAATTAGAATCTATATATTTTAATGTATGATGTATCCATGGTTAAATTTCAGAATATCACAAAGAGCGTATGTAAAACTGTCGCTGTCTCTGTCTCTGTCTGTCTGTCTGTCTCTCTCTCTCTCTCTCTCTCTATATATATATATATATATATATATCAAGCCAGTTGATTACGCATCTTTAATTGTGAACTTTTTGTATTTTGAGACTTTTTGTATCAACCAATTTATTTTAAACGTACAACGGAGATTTTCAGAACGCATGATTATAAGTTTACGATAAATGGATTTTAAAATACTAAAATAAGGGAACGTTATTTTTTTTTCAAGACTTCTAATCACTTTCCTGTGGGTTTATATGAAGCTAATATTCATTGTTTATACATTTATGTTCGGACCTAATTACGGTTCTTTCATTTATTAATAACATCATAGCTAACTTTTCTTCTTTGCACAATCTGCAGACATTGCCACCGTTGTAAGGTTTGGTATTCTTTAATATGAACCATTTTATATCAAGGTCTTTAGCGTTTTTTCTTTCTAGTTTGACATCTCGTTAATCGGCTTGGTATAAGAATTTAATGTTGTCTCACCTGAATGTGGACTTGTTATTATAACAACGGCATATAAAATATACTTCAGTTGATCCCAACTACTTTTTCATCGATCTGTATCCTGCATTTCTTCTTTATGAATAATTTCTTCTGTTTCACAAACTCCGTCATGTTGGCACTTAATTTTGTCTCTGTAGTATTTTTCTTTATTTAGATTAAACTAAACCGCAAATTTTAAATTGCTGTTGTTTTGCCTGCTTTATGGAATACTCTAAATTACAATTACATTTAAACTTAATCGTTTTTCTAATGAATATGTTTTGTAATTGCGAAATTTAAAGAATTGATAAAAAATGTTGTTCACTATTTTGTATTTTACTGAGTAGTAAAATCCATATGGGGAAATATTATTTAACTTAATTGGAGAATCTGCTGATAAAAGAATCTGTTCATATAAAACGCCTAAAGATAACGAAAGAGGAAACCAAATGTGCGTAATCAACGAGCTCGAAATGTAAAAATAAATAATTAAAGGATCTACGTTTTATATGTACTGAGCACTTTTTAAATCAATTTGATACTGATGTGATTTAATCCTAATTAATAACAGAATATATATATATTTAACTATAATGATCCTTCTCCCACACCGTCGATTAAGAGGGTTCAAAAGTTCTGATCCTACAATTGAATGATCTGAAAACATGAACGTATATCTTAGTAAGTCTTTCACAGAACCATCTACACTACTGGAGAAGTGAATACAGAGGAATACTACACTTATTTCATGATATATTTTATAAAATATTCCACCGAAACTTGAATTTAGCGTTGTCTTATTCATGGAATTGACAAGAAAATCTCCCAGTCTATCCTAGTATATAAAATGATGTATTCATACGTTACACTTACGTGTATATGTGTAAAAAAATATAATAGAGCTCGATTGAGTTCGAAGTAAGCATTTTAATTTCTCATTTCAGCCACTATCCTTTAATGATCAGCAAAACACATACACCGACACTAATAAAATAAATTCAACCTGTGATCCCATTCACATAGGGTACGTTACCATCTAATATGGCCCCTCTAAGTCCTCTCGAACACGAATGACGACCATCATAACCGACGTCAAATTAAGCCTAAAATACAATTTTCGAATTCATCGTAATAACCATCTCGATACTTGTATTTAAGTAGATATTCTGTTTATAATCAAAATGTACGATATATTTATTTCTACCGGCCTGATTATTTACCAAAATGTGTTTCATTTGTCAGCATCCAAACCTGCGACCCCTATCCACATAGGGGAAGCCAACATCACATCTGGTGCTTCTTAGATCTCTCGACCACGAATGACGATCAGTCTAAACAAATATATATATATATATATATATATATATATATATATATATATATGTGTGTGTGTGTGTGTGTGTGTGTGTGTGTGTGTGCGTGTGTTTGCATACGTGTGAGTCTGTGTCCGAAATGATTTGTTTGAACATTATCATTGATCGATACTCGTATTTAAGTAGATATTTTGTTTTAATCAAACACTATCATATATTTATTTCTATCAGCCTGATTATTTATGATAAATTTTTGTTACAAAAATGTGTGTCATTCAGCAGGAATCGAACCTGCTTCCCCTATCCACAAAGGGAATACACCATGTAATTTGGCCCGTCTTAGACCTCTCGAACACGAATGATGATAAGTCTAAACGAACCTACATTAATTCTATAACACAAATTTCGAATTTATCGAAATAAAAATCTCTACTCTGAAACGTAACGAAATGTCAACAAATGTAAACATGTTACGGAAATTAACAAAGATTAACGAAACAGATTATAAACAACCGACAATTTGAAATGATTTGGTTGAACTTTTTTTTTATCGCTACTCGTATTTGAGTAGATATTCTGTTTGTAATCAAAAAGTATTGTAGATTTATTTCTACCGGCCAGATAATGTACAATAAATTTGTGTTGCTAAAATGTGTGTCATTCGTCAGGATTCTAACCTGCGAACACTAATCAGATAGGGGAAGACACCATGTGATCTGGCGCGTCTTAGAGCTCTCGACCACGAATGACGATCAGCATAAACGTGATTAGATAGATAGATAGATAGATAGATTAGATAGATAGATAGATTAGATAGATAGATAGATAGATTAGATAGATTAGATAGATAGATAGATTAGATAGATTAGATAGACAGATAGATTAGATAGATTAGATAGACAGATAGATTAGATTAGATAGATAGATTAGATAGATATATAGATTAGATAGATAGATTAGATTAGATAGATAGATTAGATTAGATAGATAGATTAGATAGATAGATAGATAGATAGATAGATAGATAGATAGATAGATAGATAGATAGATAGATAGATAGATATGCATAATTTGTAAACTAGTTAATGAGCAACAACGGTTTATATCTTCAGTTATCTTTAGGCAATTTACAATAAATTATTTTTAATGGCCTGAAGACACCGGAAGGTAGAAAATGTGTTTGTGTTATAAATCGTTTAAAAATAAAAAAGTATTCAAAAGATTTCCAATGTAATTGTCGTTAACACTTTTTTAATAGAACACAATACTGTCCCAAATTCTTTATGATAAAAACCAATATATATATATATATATATATATATATATATATATATATCATGAGAGAGATTGTTTCCAGTGATTTGTTCCATTCTTCGAGACAACATCGAACAAGTTTTATTTACACTGATGCAACCACGTTAGAATTGAAATAATTTAGACCAAAATGTATATAAGATGCTTTAATTGCTAAACTATACAAATTAAAATTGCATGTTTTTAAACTGTTTCACTATTTTTGGTAGATCATTAGAATGTCGGATATTTACCAAGATAATAGAAACCATAATGAAAACAATACGTATTGCCTAGTTTGTTTAGTTATAGTACATAAAACAGTTTGTTTTTTTTTAAATGAAAAATATCTTTTCTCTCATTTTTCTGAGCATGTGTATTCACATCAACCACATCAACCTAAACGATAATAATCCAATGACGTTCTAAAGGACGAAACACATCTCACATTTTTTTAACACTTTTGACATGCATATTCCCTCTAAAGTAAATTTTGTTACATATTTTTTATAGGCGTACATATATGGATTGATATACAATTTTATGATTAAAGTGCACATTATCAATGAAAGCATGGATGTAAATGTGGATACCGTGGTCAACACTATGACGCATATTAATTTTAATTTGTAGGTGAAGTGCTATGGGTATATATACTGTTTATTGAGTAGTCGACATTAATCGTTTCAATACCCATAATAGGTTATATATATAGCGTAAATACTCTTTCTCTTTCTCTCTCTTTCTCTAATCAATATATATACTTATATTTAGAAAGGCAAATAAACAGACACATATATATACGCGTCTCTTACACTCTATGTGTTCTCAAATTATATCCACGGAGATATTTCTTTATTCTTAGTAAGGGCCTCCCCGTATTTTTTTTATATTATTGAAATGCTCCGGGTGAGACATTAACTTGTATTCGAACGCTGTCACATTTTTAACTGACAATTTACAAGATGAGTGGTTCACTTTATTGACACATAGACTATTTCCTGACCTTAAGCAATTCCATTAACTTTCTCACACATGCATATATTTGGTTATAAAAAATGAGAAGGAAAAGTATCGCTTTAAACAATAATTATAGAAAGGAGTTGAAATGACTGCGAACATGCTTTAAGCAAAAGACTTTCTATGGGTTACACGAATTTTATTTCTTTTTATAGTCACGAGAGGATAACTTTGAAAGATTATTTCCACCATTCTCCGTTTCTTTTACATAATATTTTCTGCTGTCGCTCTGGATTTGATATATTTAACGAATGTTACGGAAAATAAAAAGTGGTTTCTCAAGAGCTGTCAGGTCATTCCCCTCTTCCTTTGCCTGATATTTACTTGAGATTATATCGTTTAGCAAGTAAAGTTTTTTAACATTTGTTACTAGATATAGTACTTCTGTACACTGAACTATGGCGATGAAAGTCGTCATAGCAGTCTTGAATGTGATAACAACTGCGTAAAGAAAATTTTGCGGGTATGTGTGTTTATACATTTTGCTTAGATGGTTAATGACATGAAATAAACAAAGGCATGTGAAAATGTATATTGGCAAACTATTCTATTTAATAATTATGAATAAATTTCGATAAAATCTAATCATACTTTAATTGAAAAGAGCGAAACATAGTTAATTATATCGCAAATTTTCAAACTTAAAAGACATAATAACAGAAAAAACAATTTATTTTGAAAAGAAACCTCGCTGCTGACCTTGAACGGGATCTACACTCTGTGGTGAATTGGGGCAAGAAATGGCTTGTTAACTTCAATGCGTCCAAAACCAAGTTGTTGTCTGTCAACCATCACAGTCAACCTCTACTGCCTCACATAAGCATGGACCGAGCGATTCTCCCTAAGTGCAATACACTGCGCCTCCTCGGCCTTACCCTTTCTTCTGATATCAAGTGGAACCGCTACATCGAATCCATAGCTGAACCTACTGCTAAGAAGATTGGGTCACTGTGTCGATCCAGTATGTTCTTTCAGCCTGAATCCATCCTGCATATATACAAGTCTATCATTCGAACCTGCATGGATTACTGCTGCCATTTATGGTCAGGTGCCCCCGCCGCTCACCTCAGTGTTCTCGACAGGCTCCAAAGGAGAGTTAGTAACGTGATAGGTGCTGACTTGGCGACTTGACTACAGCCACTTCCTCACCGGCGAAATGTGGCCACCCTTTGTTGGTTCTATAAGTACTTTCATGGCTTCTGCTCAGACGAACTTAAGTCACTGGTGCCTCTTCAACAGGTGTTTACTCGTGCAACCAGAATGGCGACTGGGTCTCACCCATTCGCAGTTAGTTTAGCCAAATGCAGACGACACTTCTATTCCTGCAGCTTCTTCTCTTGCACTTCACGCCTGTGGATCTCGCTTCCATATTCTTGCTTTCCTGACGGCTACACCCTCCAGAAATTTAAATGCAATGTCAATACTCATCTACTAACCACTTGACTCTAGCCCTTCCTCCACCCCGTATATCCTTCCCTTTCTCTCCCCTCTTGCAACTGTCATTACAACTGCATTTTCATCTTTCTGTTGCTTCTTTCTAATTGGTTTTTAATCCTCTTCTCCCTCCTCTAATTAGTTTTCTTTCAATCATGTAGCCCCCCGCACATCATTGGCATTTACGCCATGCCCGGGGTGAAATGATTAAAAAATAGCCATAGAACTTAACATTCCTGGTTGTTTTACCAGCATGGTTCTGAACACTAAAATGATATATATGATATATCATATGAATGATATAAGATGGTCTACTTTTGCAAATATTAATGAGACTGCTTTTTAGATAACAGATCTTCTCGGATATAACTATGACTTGAATAGACGAATAACCACTCGTATGTAACGATGCACGTATCAGAGGGCTGCTAGGTAATTCCCGTTGCAGACACCTGCTCAGGCGTATTTATCTTTGTTCAACACCCACCGATCCCATCTGCTTTTAGTGATTGGGTTAGTGGAATACTTTGTTTTATAAACTTTGCTGAGGAGACATTGTTACCGTTTACGGGAAAGTTCAGTTTGTCTAAAACAAAAATCTAAAACAACGCCAGCATGCCCAAATCCTTGGTTACGAGAACTTGATATTTCGTGCTAACACAGTCACCGATAGATACCAAAAATTACCGGTTCCCCAATTTCAGTCAGTCAAATCCTTGTAATTATCAGTCACTTTCCAAAAGTGACACCCTCTGTTAACCGCTTTTTCATATCAGTAACATCAATACCGAGCATGTGAGCAATGATGAGGTTTTGGAAAGAATGGAGACGAAAAGCAAATTAATATTGAGCATCAGGAAAAGACAACTGACGTTTCTGGGACAAGCAATGAGAAAGGAGGGCTTGGAGTATCTGATATTTCCATGTCAAATAGAGGGGAAAATAGACAGAGGAAAGGTGCTGATAACATATTTAGAGGACCTGAGCAGATAAAAAACAGGGGTTGAGAGTTTTAACATGAGAAAGCGTACTAAGAGCCACCAGGTATAGGGAAAAGTGGAAGACCAGGATCGCCTAAATTCTGAAAGGACAAGCCACAAGAAGAAGAAGAAGAAGAAGAAGAAGAAGAAGAAGAAGAAGACACGGTCCTGACAAATTGAAAATCGTATACATTTAATCTTTTCACCTACTATTAAAACAGAGTTAATAAAGATATTATGAAAAATTTGAAGATGAGTTTTGGTTAATAAATATCAAAATGTCTTGATTGTCAAAATAAGATTCCAGTATTTGACATAACTCCGAATCTAATGAAAGAAAAAAAAACATCTTTCATCAATTATATAACAAGTCATATTGCCAAAATTCCCTTTACACTGCATTGCAGTATAAATATGTTAAATTATTACTCGTAAACACGGAAGTAATTTACCGGAGATTAGTAATATTTTGGATTAAATTTCTTTCATGAGATAAATATTGTACATATAATATCTATATTAAAGAAACCAGGAAAATACATCGGATTTTCTATTGTAAATATATTTTCAACCATATCACCATTACGAGACCATGAATGTACCATCTAGTAATGGAGACAAATACGTAAATAGTGTGAATTATATGTAACTTCATAGGCAGGTGTTGATTGTACATATTCGATGTGCGTTCATTTTTAATATTTAATAATTTTAATTTTAACCATCTCTTCCGAAATATCTCAAATTCTTTCAAAACATTTTGTAGATATGATTCTTCTTTTTACCTGCCGATTACACTATTACGTTTGTTGAATCTTCTGCCTATTTCGTAAAAAAGATTTTTCCCGTTTTTTTTCCTTTGAAATATAAGTAAGAATACATTTAATATATTTCTCATGTCAGCATTTTATTTTGCTTAAAATAAAATGCTTCCACAAATTCTGCATGATGACTTATTGATATTTTGCCCGTTAGATTTTCTTGCTCTTTTGCATGAATAGTCGAGTACCAAAGTAAGTCAATTGAAGTGAGAAAGGTTTCTTTTTTATCTAACATCACATACATGCAGGCATGTAAATATTCATTTTTTCTTCTATAATTTCAACTCAAGCAAGCTTTTCGTTTAGTAATAATCAAGAAGAAGATAAAGGGGTTGAAAGTTAGAGAATAGAGTAAAAATAAGAAGGCTTGATGAAAAGACAAATGAATAATGGGATGTAGGAAGATAGAAAATGTCGAGTAATGTTTCATTTAAATCTTTTCAGAATGTTGTTTTTGGGAAACTAAGTAAACTAAAGTAAACAGGTGGGAAGTGCGGGAAAAGAAACTGTTGAATTAGAGGTGATTGTTGATATTAGATACTTCAACAGTAGAATGATGAGATCTAGATGCCAATTTCGTATAATACTTGCATTCAACCTGTTGAAAAAAGAATGACAAAGATATTGTCATAAAAATATTTGTAAGTCTTAGGGAAAATACGTCGCGTCGATAAGAAGGTGGCTGATGCCAAGCTGCCAAGTCCGGATCGATCACTTTGTAGATCATTCTCTGGATTTTGTCGTAAAACATTAGATGAATAAGAGAAGCATTAGGACATGAGTTATCTCAGCAATAATATTTGATATTCAATATATCACGAATTTATGTGTCTGACAACCTTAGGAGATACAAAGTTAAGATACAAAATATAGGCAATAAAAGTATTTACCTAATTTATTTTAAGTGTTTTAATATGCGTTCTAAATAAGGTAAAAACTTCGATAATATTGTTATTCTCTCAGCATTTCCCAAAAGTAATATATATTAAGTTGTATTCTTCTATATTTTACATCAGCATAGTCATTTTTATTTCTCGAGATATGGTCTTGTCTCTTTAAAGGATATGTCTTCTAAAATACTTTGTATCTTAGATTAATGTAAATTTTAATTAACATAGTTGACTTCATTATTTTTATTTCTTTAAGTTATTATTCTATTTTCTTTATTTAATGTTATATAAATTAATTTCCTTCTCAAAATTATAGTATATATACAACTTTTTCTTTAGCTACTTCCTTTTAAAACACTTATTGTTCTTATCTTTACCAGAAGGTTATTTTCAAACTCTTTCCTTAGTTTCTGGATATCCGGCATGATTTACGTCCCATAAATTTTTTATTGTATTGCTTTTTCTAAAGCTCAGTTCCTTGCGTTATTTTATAATTCATTTACGCAAATAACCCAACTATTCAAGGTACTGGTCGAATGATATATTGTCCAGGTGGCACGAATAAATTATTGATCTGTTATTTGCAATCGATCTTGTTAGGCGAATTGGCCCTAGGCTCTTTGAATTCGATGAGGTAAGTGGTAGTTGGAGATCATAGGATAGAACTGATAAAATAAGTCAGTTTAGAAAGAAAAAAAATTAAAACAGAGAATAAATGGGAAGAATCAAGAGTATCAAAAACAATATATCCGAGTAAAAAATGATAATTAATGAAGCAAATACTTACGGCCAAACACACAATAGACATAAAATTCACGTTAGATTTTTAAAAAAATAATTACATTTTTATTGGGAAATAATGTATATTCAAGTTTAAGACAATGAGTAAGCAAGAAGAATTTTAACGAAAAATTAAAATATTCAATGAGAAATATAGAATAACAGAATGATAATATTTCATAAGCTGCATGTAGCTTAAAACCAAAAACAATGTTCATTTAAGAGGGATATTCAAATTCAAATCGACATATCATATATGTGCCACTAGCGAAGATTTTCAAAATATGACGATATTTCTGAACAGCAGGTTAAAAACCAACGAGATCCGCAACTTTGTTACAATATATATATATTTATTTATTGTCATCCGGAGACAGATCTGTTTCGCAATATCACGATATTTTTTGACGCAGATGCTTACAAACATGTCAGTGTGTATACGAGTATTTTTTCGTAGACATTATTTCCAACACGTTACCTTTGCTTGCATGCTTGGTCCACGATATCCGCAGCATCCTTCTGTAAAACCACATTTCTGCTGCTTTTGTTGTTTTCCTTATTTTCGATGATTTTGTTCAGCATTCACTACCGTACTGAAAATCTGACATCACATTGAAATCAAGCACTCTTTTCTTTGTTTTTTGTGAAAGCTTCCTGTGTCTTAGTACTTTACTCAGCTTCTGGAACGCGTCTTTTTCCATGCCAATTCACCTTCCGATCTCTGTGTCTCACTTTCCATCAGTGAGCATTGCTCGCCATCATTTCATTTCTTTTGTAGCTTTTAAGAAAATTTAATATTTTTTCGCCCCTAAACCCTAGTTTGCCATTAATTTAGTAATGCTCGCTATTCATTGTTTTTTCCATCCTTATTGCATTCAACATTTTCTTGTGAGTATAGAATGTCCCATGTTTTCTTTCCTCGTTATGTGATTTCAGAATTTCAACTGAATCGTTCTGATGTTAAGTGTTTATTTTTTTATTATATTTTATATAAAACTTCATCACTGTTCATATGCCCGGTACATTTTCTCTTAGCATCATTATTTAAAACTACGTTCCTATTGTTTCACGTCCTTTCTTCATCGACGTGATGATTGTCCAAAACTCACTGCCATATACGATGACTGTTATTACGTCACAGTTCAGTAATCGTAAATTTCTTTCTTAAGAAATTTTGTTTATTAAACTTTAGTTTAGATTTAGGAAAGCATCTTTCACTTTTCCAACGCTCCTTGAAAATAAATCTTCCTATTACAAGATGAATAATTTTATGGTAACTGCAGCATGGAAACGCTATCACGCAAAAAAGAAGTTGTGTGAATTTTAGTGAAATTATTTTTTTTCAAACTTATATGTTTAAAAATAACAATATTGCTCGCTTAAAACGGATATGATATATATCGGGCTTAGGGTCTTTTTTTAAAGGCATATTAACCTCTTTGGGTTAATTAATGCCAAAAATGTTGGGTTTTAAGTTATTTTTTCAGTGTTCGGTTATAGTGAGAACGTTGATTTAGTCAGATTTTAAAGAATATGTTTTGTTTTTATTCTTTTTCATTTTCGAATACTGAAAATATCTTCTAGTTTTGTATTCGAAAATGTTTTTGGCCGAGAATTTGTTTTCCTTCAAAACTATGTATTTTTATGCTTTCATAGTCTTATGATCTTAGTTTGGAGGTTAACTAGTTTTCCATACCTGGGACCCTAACTGGTGCTACTACTCCGGGTCAGTGTTGACCTGAGAACAGCAGTAATTAAGGTGTGGTTCCATGCTCCTAATAGCTTGCCAATCAGAGGTCTTGCTGACGGATGATGAGATATATATTTTTTGAAATACAAATATGAGTTCCTTAGCACAACTTGAAGAATATAGAGACGGCAGATGTTCTACACTCGTAAGTACGAATATAGCGAGTTCGCCTGATTTTTTTTATTTATTTATTTATTTTTTTAAAAATGAGACTTGTATTCTCTGGTTAATTTCTCCTATTTTAATGACACTGTTTTTAATCGGCATCACCCTTGCAATGTAAAAAACACACTAAAACACAATGGGTTATAGGACGTAGAAGAATTAGGAAGAGAATCATTAATAATGTGCGTAAAGAGAAAAGACTGATCCTCAGGACAGTAGATAGCTATTGAGATTTACATTTTTGATGATTAGATTGGGTTGGAAAGCATGGCATATCAAAGGAATTCTACAAGCGAGAAAAGAAACTGCTATTATATAATTTGCGACTGCATCTATTGCATATTTTTACATTGTAAGACATTTGATATAAGATTGGTATTATATATTTATAAGTAGTAGAAAATTTGATACATTTTGATATTACATATATTTGTTGTAGAATATTTTACATGAGGTGTATATTACATGTATTTTTATTGTTGTATATTTTTATAAGATTAATGTTATATATTTTTATTTTGTAGAAATGCATTACCATCCGAAACAAAAAGGATTTTACTAATGGTATGATATTTCTATCAACAAGTTAAAAAAATTATACGCGTAGAACTTTAGCGGCAAATGTGCATTTGGTAATTGGAAGATTACAGTTTTTTTTATTCAATCAGTAATCCTTCAGTAAAGGTCATGTCTTCTTAAATCAATCGGCCTAAGTGTGTTTAGATCTTCATGATATTTTAAATCTCTTTGATAGATTTCATCTGCTGTCTTTGCTAGCTTGGTTAGATACCGACCTATATCGAAGAGTTAACGGTTCTGAAACGAATACACGTTTTTTTTTCTTTCCACTTCTATCATTTATCTCCACTTGATAAAATCACAAACATCGCACTTGAATGATTCAATAAGATAGAAATAGATTGACGTAGACAAAGTGTTTCTACAATATCGTTGCTTTATAGGTAATTTAATCATGAGCTCCCCAAATATTTGTGTGAGCACGAACGTGATTCAAACCTTGGCGTCGGGAGATTTTTTCTTGTAACATATTGAGGAATTACTTAATTGAAATAAGCAAAAAAAAAAAAAAATACAAAAAAACGAAGTACGCCATTGCATGATATTCAAATAATTGTTGGTAATATTATTCCAGAAAACATTTAAGTGTAAACTATCACGAATCTTACAGCAAATTAGGCTTGAGGGGTAATGTATGTATTGAAATTGTCGTGGTGTGTGTTGGGCAAAATAACCTGACAAAAATCTACGCGCTACAGGCTAGTTTGAATTCAGTATTATTTTTCCTATACTGGACGTCAAAACCAGGCTATAATTATCCGTCCACAAAGAGATGGATTCATAATATCTTCAAGTGCATAGATAAAATCACAAATCTACTACTTTGAATTTCAAGCCTCTGTTCTTTACATTAACACAAATTCTTAGATGTACAGTACTTGTAAACGTATATTTTCGTCGCAAAAATTGAAATAAAATGTAAAAAAACAATGTAAACCGCTATATACTCTCTTTCTGATTACGCTTTTCTTTTCCTGCGCATTATAAATATTACGTTCCAATTTTTCCAGTCACTGTAACCCTTGTGTCTTATAAGAGTTACTGTTTTGCATGGGGTTATGCCGTTTTAAAAAGACGTCTTAAGTCCGAACAGAAATAATTGTGCTTTCGGCATTTATAGAATTTCAAGACTACTTAGAAAATAATAAAATTTAACAGAACTATGCAACTTTTACTGCTAGAGTACACTATTAAAAAACAGATTAGAATTTAAAAATTTCTCAACAAAAATAGAATATATTTTCTGTGATTTGACCTGTACAACAAAATTGCGATGTTTTGTCCGCTAATTTAATTTCCAACAATAAATAACATACATTGAGCTTCATTGAAGTTAAGTATGAAACGCTATTAATGCTAAAATTAATAACGCTCTCACAAGAGCGCGATTTCAAAAATGTCACAATATCTAACAATATTTTGACATATTATGTTAATTGCGTTTCACTTGCGTTCAGTTCCAATTTGCTTGTGTTCCACACGCCTTGTCACGTTGATTCCAAGAGAAAGAGTTTTTACAAGACAATGAATGATTTCGTTTATATAGCTTCGTGGTTTTATAGTGGTATATATCGTATTTTATATAAAGCGATGAAAATAGACTTAATGTCAAAATATTGTAAATATTTTAAACCATGCCCAATTTCTAGATACTACCGCCAAAGTCCAAATGTATTCAAATATTGAAGAATAATATTAAATACATGTAATTACTATTATTAGTAGTATTGGCTATAATAATAATACCTCAAAAACGAAGCTTAATTTTCCTATAAGAATCACACTCAGCCAGATTTGCAAATCTAAAATGCTACAATTCTCTAGGGTTTGCTATTCATTGGAACATACATATAAAATCTAATAGACCAAACATACGTATTAACGAGTACAAATAAAAATGCCACCACATACACAATATTCTTCGCATTTATATGAATGTTTCTGCAGTCAAACGCAGATGGTTTCTGAGCATGAGAGAATATCAAAAAACATTAAGGAGAATAGAAAATAGAAGAAGTAGAAGAACAGGATTTAAGAAGTTGGAAAGTAACGGATGGTATTGAAGCTTGATTCTTGAAGATCAAAATTGACTTAAAAATCAGAAACCGGAAAAGTTTTTCACAAGCGAGAGTGTTAGAAAAAACTGTCTGCATAGAAAATACGATTATATCTAGACAATTCAAATTTAATGATGTGATCTAGCCATCAATCTAGGTCTGGACTTAAATTCATATAGTCTAGGTAAGATATAGGAAATTTATCAGAACAATTACCTTGAAAGTACTTGTATCCTTCCTGTTAGTCTGCAATTGGAACGGTTTATTACTCTAGTGGGAACGTGACTGAAAGGAGATGCCAGGTCAGAAAATATGACATACGGTTTTCTCCTATATTTTTTCAAGAATATCTAAATACAAGTCATAAGTATACGACCAGATTTGATATCAATAGCCAATGCACTGTGTGTAGTATACTTATAAATGTGAGATAAATAAGGCGTCTCGCCAGAATCTACCAAAAATACAGAGAACGAAATTTTCTGACAACAACTAACAATTGATTCAATATAATGTGTAGTACCACCAGACAGAATATATATATATATATATAATTAAAGGTAAGAATACTGATTTTGAGAGGAACAAATATGGCACATTATAACATTTTTAAAAGTACAAAAATTGAGATACAAAAAATGATACAAATCCTAAGACACAAATAAAGACAGTATGATTCGTACTGGCTATTTATCAGAGATAAATGTAGCAAATAATTTTAGTGAACCGCTCAGTAATCTATTATTACAAATAGAATATAGACCTATTTCATATTGAGTAACACTTTACATAATTTGTGCATATATATATATATATATATATATATATATATATATATATATATATATATATATATTAATCATATCTGGGTTGAGTAATGGCCGGTAATGGAGAGAATCCAAAAGAATGACTTACTATTTAACATCACTGTAGCAACGGAAATTTTGCAGCGATATGTATGAAACTGGCAATTATCTAAGTATAGCGTTTGGGAAATTGATAATAAAAATACGTATGCATGTTCATTTATGAATAATGATTTGAAAACTGTGTGAACAACTGCGAAGAGACAGACCAATGACACCAGCCCAAACTGCGTTGTACTTAAAAATTTGAGCTTATATTAGATCTAGAAATTGTACCCACACATTTAATGTAATTTGCAACAGTAGAAGATATCTATCAGCTGATTGTTACTGATTTAACAAATATTCGATTCAATGTAAAGAAGTGAAGTCCGAAAAACCATTTTAACATTCATATCAGATTCAAAAATGGATGAAAATTATAAAGGAACATTACTGTACAATATGTCATGTGCCTTTTTCTACTAACACTTTTGAGATTTCTGCATAAATGGGTTTTATGATACCAGAAAAGCACAAAATATTTCACGTTAAAATTTTATTTGTATTTGAAGAAATGCAATTAAGCACAAATTAACTAGTATCTCGGAGATATTTGCTATGTTAACTGATATAGATAATCAAGGCAGATAAATACATAAATAAATAAAAAAGTAAATATTAACCAATTTAATGAATTAGGTATAACATTTTCGTTTTAAATTAATGCAAATGTAAATATATAAAAATTTACAAAGCCCTACGTTTGTATCGAGCACTCTTTATAAAAGTAAATGCATGAACAGCAGGTTAAAAACCTACGAGTTCCGCAACTTTGTTACAATATATATTGTCATCCGGAGACAGATTTGTTTCGCAATATCACAGCTCATCAGTACGGTTCGACTCCGAATGCTTTTTTATCCAGGATTGAAACACGACCGAAATGGCGTCAGTCGGCGACTCTACCCCTGGGCTATGGGCGTTCTCATATATATATGAGAATGTTTTAATTTTTTTAGTATTAAAAAATTTATTTATCTTAAGTTAAAAATATAGGCAATATTGATATTCTGGAATCACTGGTCATGATAAATTCATTAAAATATATTTGGGTTTATTTTTCTTCCTGAAATAATTCGTTTCTAATGAATTCGTTAATTTCATTGAGAAAGCATAAACCTGCTTTAATTTATTTTAAGTGATTTCTTTTTTTCGGAAAGCAAAACTTAAAGATAATAAATGATTAGTTTCACTTTTTATCTTTTGTGAATCGGAATTTTTTTTATCGAGAGTTAATATTTGCCTTTTCCCCGTCATATGAGCGTTCGTTTTTTTATATATATATGAAACATTTTGAAAAAAACATAAACACAAATATTTATTGATACTTCAATGAAAATTATAATTGTCTGTGTATTTAAATAATTATCACTTCTTCGGGTAATATTTTTTCAAAATTTTTATTAGAATATTTAAAGAAAACGCAATAGATGTAAACGTTTTTCCTGATTTATCCTAAAGTGTCTCTTGCTGATGTTTTTCTCTTACATTTACAGGCTATGGAATTTTTTAGTCAGTGATATGAACAGTATATCTATTAAGTCAAAGTAGATGGAGAAAATATTAAAATAAAGAAATAACATAAGAAATCACATTGAAATTATAAAAAGCTTTCCTTTTTATTAGTTAGCACTAAGTTTGATAAAGATACTTTATCATATAAATAACTCATAGGGAAATTAAAACAAAAAAGGGGCACAGAATAGCATTTAACATTTAATCAAGGGATAGGATGTGAAAATGGAAAATACACGATTCCAACAAGTGAACAATAGTTTTTGTTCTACAAAATGAATTTGATAGTGCAGACAGTCTTAGAATTGATAGTTTCTAAGGCACAAATAAATATGCTCTATTTTAGACAGGACTTGTAAATGCTCTGGACAATACGCTCCGTTCAATTTTTCCTGCAATTGGCTGTACTTTACGACAGAATAAAAATATAATTCAGAGTTGACTTTAAATTGATTGAAGATACATGATAAGCTCGACTGCTTTTAGGTCCAACAGGTCAATTATGAGAAAAACCAATCTTATGATTTACCAGTAGTAGAATTTATGAAAATCAGTTGTGCTAAAGATAATATTGGTCGGAATTAATCTATCCGATAATGGAATTGATGAACCTACAACAAGTGAAAAATATTAAGAATATGAAAATTAATAACACTTTGTAAATAACTAAAAATTAGAGTTGCAGTGAAATTAATATTTAAATGTTCTAATGTAGTTAACGGACAGACGTAAACAAATTAATGCAAAACATTTATGTCGTTAACTACGATTTTCTCTATTTCTGAGTGCACATACACGGAAGAATTCGATGACATGTGTATATAAATATTTAGATTGAATTCGATTCATGGAATCTAAATGTTATTTAGTAAAATCGATGATTCTCTAATTTACTTTGGAAATAATAATATTTTCACACAAACAAGGCCAAAAAAAATGGAATTTTACATCCATTTTCAATACCGATATTTGATTGTTTTTCTCCAAAACAACTTTAAAGCGAAGGTATGTTATTTGGTACGAAATCTATCTCGTAAACCCCTAATTATCTATATTTGTCCAAAGATCATTTAAGAAAATAAATAAATCAGCCTAATATGCTCTAAGATTACTAGAATACTCTTAGAGATAAAAAAGAAGGAATAAAAATGTGCATATATGTTGAATCAAATCATATTAATAGTTAAGAAAACAACAAAAGCAGTATCAATAAATAGAAGTTATATATTTTTTTATTGCAGTATATATATAAAAATATGTAATTCGTAAATATTCTCTTGCAATGATTTTAAATACCTTGCAAAGAAAGAAAATTTTAAAAATATATGACGCCCATGATGAATAGAATGTCTTATTTAAAATGGTTTTAGTTTAAACTAGAGATGATATATTTTACAAAGAAAAAATAAAAAGTTAAAATATGAAGATCATTTTTGTATTATTTGGTGATATTTTAAGAAAAATAGGTCAGGACTATCATTTTTAAACCTATTCTTCTATAGCGATGATCATATAAAAGATACTTCTAACAGAAGTATGGATAAGGTCCCGGATATAAAAACAACACTATCATCAATGAAACAAAAATAGAAGCATACCACGCGCAATGATGTCAACAACAAATGTCCGAATTGGAACAGCAATAGCACAAACATGTTTATCTTGTGTCGCTCTTCCAATCTGTTCTTTTCATTATGAGAAACTTGACGATAATAATATCCATTCGCAAATTTCTCCTTTGCTCAATCTTCTGGCATCATCCCTGCCAACCCATTTCACGCCATCTGTCTAATGGATCTGCTCGTATTTGGAAGTAATATTTAAGGCACCTGCTTTTGTGTAGGCTATCGTTAATGAGACAAAAGATGGTCTGCCACACGCTCGATTTGTCAGTAATCGCTCGATTGGCCAATATTCATTGAGCAAATGTGAAGAGAAAGCTATACTTGAGCGCAAATATATAAACGGGTAGAAAACTTTTGTTTGAATAAATTTCTTATTGATAACTGATGGAATTTCGAGAAATAGTGTTTCAGGAATCGAAATCTGCAGAGTGAATAATGAAGCTGAAGTTGCTGAGAATTATTAACATTTTCTAAAGGAAGGCAAAATTTTCAGGTTATACTGAAACGCATATCTAGATTTTAAAGCAAATTTAGAGTTGGCATGCAATTATTTTACTGAATTAACGATTTTCACTTATTTTATGTGGCTGTATTGTTATGCCTTGCGCACTACTAAAAATCCACAACTTCTTTTCTGTCTCTCTACGAAGAAGATTCCCAATACTTACCTCTATATCTCTGTACTTATTTAGCCATCAATTAAATAAATCATGTTATTTAAGATACTAGATATTTGTCTTTTGCTTGTTTTTTTATTGGACGTGTTACATTCTCTAAACCAAAAGACCTCATTATATGCTCCTGAAATTTCAGCAACCTCCTGATTATATGTGCCAGTTTTCTTTGTCGTTCCATCTTTCAATTAAATTACCATGATTCAAAAGTATACTGTTCATCTTATACTCAGAATTTCTTGCCAGAACCACACTTACATCAAATATAAATCTACTTTTAAGTAGCTACAGTTTTATTGCTGCTAATAAGTGTGACACAGAAATCCAAAGGCGAATTGTCATGACGAAGGACCCGTTCCAGCAGCTGAGTAAATATTAAGTTACAGGAAACTTTCACTAGAAACAAAGGAAAGATTAATCTCCATACATTACTGGTTTTACCGATTTATTTGTATATTGTCTTATTACATTTTAGTTTATTTTTCTCTTAATAATTATATTTCTTTTTAAATGGTGTGTATTATTTTAAGGCCATGAATTACCAGTAATTAAATCATTTTAGTTGCAATTTGATTTAGAATTATACGAAATCTAGTAAAATGATTCTTTAGCATTTGGATTCTCCCAGTTTTCTGACAGATATATGGATTATATTAAAATCTCTGCTTTCATTCTGATAAAGAAAATGCAATATGCCACCCCGAGTTTAAAAAAAGCTTTTTGAAAGCGGTAATTCATTTTCAAATTGAATAAGAATCTGGGTATCTTTGGCTGGGAAAATATTTTCTGAGGCCGATGATATTCTCTTTAAGCAAACTTTGTAAGAGGTTATCAGCAATTTAGCAACAACAACACCTTTAACAAGCTGATGAAAGGCCGAACAATCAAACATCTGGTAAAAAAAAGTATCTTGTGAAATTACATATCGTGATTAGAAGGCAGCTAATCTCAGACAAGACTTAGTAAAAACGTATGATTTTATCACGTCGCTTGATTACAAATAGCATCACAACGGACGCCAGGGAGAAAAAATAACAGTGACGTTTTTGCGAAAATGTCGCAAATGTAAGTGTCATGGTGGTTATTTTTTATGTCGTCACAGTTTCTCGTTGGTAGGGTGTGAATCAAGTGTAATATCACGCTGAAATTCTTTCTTCAAAGATATTCCTGACAAGTTAGCTATATTCTGCAAAAAATGAATATAAAGATAATTTCGTCACTACTATATAAATATGTAAATTTTATTCCTTTCAGAAAAAAAAACAAAAATATAAATATTGTAAATACTACCTAATTATATATATATATATATATATATATATATATATATATATATATATATATATGTGTGTTTTTGTGTGTGTGTGTGTGTGTGTGTGTGTGTGTGTGTGTGTGTAAGTGTAAGTATAGATAGATAAATAGATAGATAGATAGATAGATAGATAGAATTTATATAGAGAGAAAGAGAGAATTTAGTAAAATTCAGTCTTGTAGCACAAAGAGTTGTGACTATAATACGGGGAGAGAGAAAGAGAGAGAGAAAGAGAGAGAGAGAGAGAGAGAGAGAGAGAGCAAGTGTGTGTGTGTGTGTGTGTGTGTGTGTGTGTGTGTGTGTGTGTGTGTGTGTGTGTGTGTATCAGCTACATGTTCGTTGGTCAGCAGGTAGCTAGGGTATCTTTTTCTTGATTAAAAAAATAGATTTAATTTACTTGACTTCTATTCACTACGAGCATTAAATTAACTTGAAAATTAATTATTTCTAGTTTAATGTTTATTTCTCATGGTGCACAGAGACAGAGATCCATCCATATTTTCTATTTAAAATAACAGTACCTTGAACAAACAGCATGTGATTATATCAATTGTTATTAATATATGTGTGTGTGTGTGTGTGCGTGCGCACGCGCGTGTGTGTAAAGAGAGAAAGAAAGAGTGTCGTGTGTGTACGAATATATTACGTCATCTGCTTGATGAAGTGATACGGGAATAAACATTGAAAATTAGAGAGTGTCTACAACAATATATATTTATTTCCTGTGTGTCCTCTTTGTTATGATTTCAAATGAGAATATAATTATTTATGTATTTTTTCATCTTAAATTTCATTTAGAAGTTTTCGAATTAAACTTTTTCGAATTCAATTTTTTTCATTTCGAAAGGAAAAGCATTAACACTCTCTAGAAAATATCTTTAACATTATGGAGTAGAACTATTATTTTCTTCGACAGAATAATGCAATGCCTTCTCATTTAAATCATAATCTATTATTTCTTTCCAACATTTTTCACCTCAAAGTGTCAGTAATATGTTTCAAGCTTAAAAATAGTGGGAAATTACATATTTCACTCAGATATGTAGGCAAATGTAGGCAAATTTTTATATTATAATAAGTACTTTTGTAAATATAACACAAAATAGTTAATGCAAATTTTCCGTTAAAATCTTCCTTCGAAACAGCTTAAAATTATGTAAATCTGTCGTTTAAATCGTCAAATCGATAATTTATCAATTTCGTATGACAAAACTGTGATATTTATCTTATATGTTATATTTGTATGCATGCCTTTCAAAACGACATCGTAATGCACACACGGTTCTATCAGAAAGCCATTTTTTAAAGATTCTTTGTTGTAACAAACAAATAGTTAGTTTTTTGATTGAATGATCGAATGAATAACTACGTAATTGTCTGCAGCCGGCCAATAAACTCCAATTGCCAAGGCAAGCCCATGACTAAAAAAATCAATTCAAATCAAGAGAGAGAATAAATAAACAGGAAGAAAATTACTCAACAATTTCCATCTCTTGTTTACGAGATGTCTCTTGCGGAAACAGGATTTAATGTAAATACGCTTGTTATGTATAGCAAAAAGAGAAGGGAAAAAAAGAACATTCTATTTATTTTTGGTGCAATTCAGTATTCAGCTGACATTTTCCTTCTTTTTCTATCTTCTCTAAATTGTAATAAGTAATTTTGAAATTACCTGCACTTTTTTGTGTTTTACTTTTTTATATTTTTTTGCATTTGATCAATTGAACTTAAGCGATAAATTTAAGAGTTGGGGTCCACGAGAAGAGATAAAAGACTTTGTCGCCATATTTAATCGCTATTGAAACTAACGGAAAGGAAAAATACATCTCATATTCAGTACGTTGTAGTTAAGGGATTCAAATAAATATTTTTACCATTCTCTTTCTCAGTTAGATGAGGTAACCGTCTTGGATTTTATAAAAAAATAAATAATAGAATTAATATTTCAGCAAACCACATATGTTGAAGGGAAATCCTGTAAGATGGTATGTACGATGGTTCAATTTATTTATATTTGTATGACATTCCTGTTATCTCTTTAATCAAATTCCATTGCCGTAACGATGTAGACAACTTCAGAAAATCTAATCTATCTATCATTAAACGGCATTCATTTGTATTCGAATTATTCATATGTTTGTAATGTATATCTACAAGCTTTTATTAATTTAAAGTTTAAATATATTTACAACTGTAGGTGTTTGTTTATAGTATATATTATTCCCAATCGGTTTCCTGTCTAATAGTTGCCTATGTTCGTCACGACATAGCTTTGGTAATCAATGTTTTTAACTTTACCGAAATTTTATCTTTGGTAAGAATTCCTATGAAAAAAAGGTGACAAATAATAGTTAACACCTGAAAGGCTAATATCCCACATTAGGTGACGGTAATCATTCAGGTTGTAGACAGAAACATACAATTAATAATTATTTATTTTTTTATTAAATATTTATATAGCTCACATGCCAGATAGTATAAAACCTATATTTAAGTCTTATTCAAACTGTGAACGATTTAAGCAGTTACATTATTCTCAATATACTAGGAGTCTTTTGAACTGTCTCTTTGCTTAAATCGGTGAATTCTGTCATTTGCGATGAGTTCATGTTTGGTGTTACAATATATTTTCTCTCGCCAACTGCGCCCGACACATAATAATCAATAAAACTGCAGTCTGGGGAATTAATTGGCCAGTTTTAAGGGGTGATATTGTTGCAGAAATTTTCTGACAGCAACGGATGTGCTTTTCTCTGTGTGTGGCATGGTGCAGTAAATTTGCCAGGCGTATTTTTTTACAACAGCCAGCATTTTGACCCCGGGCAGCATTAAATGTTTGAGGCATTTGATGCCGTTCCCCATGTAAAATTTAAGGCAATTTCCAAGAAATGTTTAAGATCTTTTCATATTAAAATTATCAGTGATGTGCTTCCGATCTCCGTACATTCATAACTGCTATTAGATCTATACATCCATTTCCAAATCTTATACACTGTAGTGAACCCGACTCCCAAACACATTGAAATTTTGTATTGGCGCTTCTTGTGTGAATTTCTAGCGGTAGAGCATGTCATTTCTTATTTTATAGGGGTTTGAAATGAGTTACGTTTATCTGTATTTAACTGATTGTGCCTAACTGATCCGATTATAATATGAAGTTGATAAAATGAAAATACCATTTTAATTAATCATAATTCAATAGAAATCTATGAGTCAATCAAGTTACTGACTAAACGTATACTGTTCTATGAGCTTAAGAGAAGTCAAAAATTTAGTTTGCTGAGTTGTGAAAGAAATGATATGGTGACCATGTTCGAAATGATAAGATTATACTGATCCGGAATGCTGCATGACGGCTCTTTGCTCCACAGCTCACTTGTTCTTGAGAAGAAATGATCCGTTTAAAATGTCCTTGGAGTAAATACGAATGAAAATATGGATACTTCATACACGTGAAAATGGCATGGCTCGTTCCATCTTCAGATTTCAGCTACACAGATAAGTGGATCAAACCCATTTCTCTCGTCAAAAGTGTTGCCAGAGAAAAGGCAACAGAGTAGTTAGAGATATGCGATGTTTCCTCTGTGCTAAATCGTATAAAATTAATTCAACATCCTGAAGGTCGATTAGACTTCTTTTAACCGAATCAAATGATAAAGATTAGGCATCGGGAAATTTTGCCAATATATTGTATCGATAATCTATAACTTATCTAATCTGACATTTGGGTATAGGGTATATCAGAAAATGTTACAATTACATGAGCTGAAAAGATGCATACCTTAATCCTTACTATATTTCATTATTATATTACAATTTGACACACCGGATAGATAAAAAAAATTAATCTATGAATTTAAAACGCATACTCGATTCATTTTAATAATTATGACACATTTAGTAATTAAATAGACGCTGAATATCATAGTAATTTCTTTCGAATCACTGGAAAACTGGAGACACATACATAGAAATGAATATCAAGAAATGCTTGTAAATGTAATTAAATCAATTAACTTACCTTGCAACTGAAAAACAAAATTTATTAATTGGACTATTTTTGACAATATAAAGAGTGAGATCAATATTTGCATGAATATGTGAGCAGTTCATAGTATAATCACCCATATTATGTGATATATATGCATATTTCGCCAAGTTTGCCAGGCGATAATATATTTATAATGTATACAAACCCCAAAAAATAAAAAAAAGTAAACGAACTCTTAACATCAGATTCTCTTTTTAATGACAACTCAGTCGGACGGAAATATTTTCAAAAGCTTTTCGGATGTATATCTTTATCAAATATCTAAATCGTCATCTCTCTAGTTACTTGCCACCGATTGCATTTCGAATCATTCGAATCAGAGACTAAGATTTGCCCACGCCTGTAGTTAGGGATGAAGATGATCGGTAGTAATTAGTCCGTTAATTACCATAGATTTGCCTGTTAGTTCATTCACCGTCGTCAGCTGTCATACCTGCTACAGGCTAACTCATTGTGGATCGTGCAATTACAGGTAGTTTTGAAGGAGTATCTTGATTTGTTTTGAGGATTTTCTATTATAGGTTTGGAGGATTAGGCAGCTAATTCCCATTGGTAATTACCTCTAGAATCTAGGGTATCTTCACACTCAGAAATATGCTAGTTTCTTCAAAGACTGCCAAATGAAATGATAGTATTTAGAAACCTGCCAAACTGCAAGGTTTTATTAATCTCACTCTAAACTTCTTCATAAATGAAATTTTGTTTGTGTCTGTCATTTACCTATAGACTTCGAAACAGCTGAACAGATTTTCTGAAAATTTACACAGTTTTACGATAACTGTATGCGAGTGTTCTTAGCTAATTTTGTGTCGAGGTACCCGCGATAAATATCGAAACTCGATAATCGAAAAGATCGGGTTATAGAAGGAGTGATCTGATACACTCATAGACAAAGATATAAGAAACGATATTCAGAATTTTCAAGGTTGCAGTTTTTACAATAATGCATAGCATCGATAATATATATATATATATATATATATATATATATATATATATATATATATATAAAGGCAAGATGTTTGTGTGTGTGTCTGTTTATCTGCCTGTATGTCTAGTTTTTTTCAGCTCTTTTATTTTATTTTTTGCTTCGGGTTTGGCTCTAAGTAGGTATAATTGTAGTTCTTATCCTCAGTCATGATACAAATTACTCAGAAGTCTTATTTAGCCTTCAAAGTTTAGTTTACAACGAGAAAAACATCTTTCATATCGATACCAGGAAATCAAAATTTGACTTATATTCATTCATTTTTCTTTCAGTCTACAGTTTTGCTTTAACTGGAAACAAATATTGCTTTTTAGTCTTTCGTGCCAAGGTCCAAAGAGTCTGATCTCCAGGACCATGGATTAGTTCTAAAGCTTTCATTACACCCGAGAAAGGCCGGGCTATACTGCTAGTTTCTTTATAGATTGATTCATTCATTTTCTATGGTTTTCTGACAATTTACACATGATTTAGTGCAAAAAATATTTTTATATAGTAAGACATTTTTGTAGAGACAATAATAATTCAATAATATATGTCCTACTAATAAACATCACATCCTGGGTGAAAATAAGTGAATTCCTGACTTTCCCAAGTTTATTTGTATATGAGTGAATTTAACGAACCCTACTCAAATTGAAACTTGGCCCTCCTGCATTTTTTAGATTGTTTTTAACGAAACCTTGCACAATGTTGCGCATGAGTCATCATACAGGTATATAATTTTCAGACCACGGTTTTATGAACCTATTGCTTTTTGTATAATTGTAGTCATTGTATTTTAATGGTAATATGGATGATATTGATGCATTACGCTTCACAGCGACTGCAAATTTACATTTCCGTACTTACTGTTAACTTTATAGATTTTGACATATATATATATATATATATATAAACAACATACTAAAAATTCAGAAAAAACATTGAGTAATTACCTAGAATTACTTATTTTTTCCTAGAAATTATACATTAATTACACTTTCCTGAATTAATGCAATATGAGATTAAACCAAATGAATAAAACATAAATTTACATTTGATTTCATTTTCGAATACAAAAAAATGAAATTTATGGCTGTCTAAATTTTTAGTCTTCGCCAAATAAATAAGATGAGAAAAACATAGAAAAATTGTTTTTTTTTTATCGGGAAGAATAAAAGTTGAATTTTCGTTTTGAAATTCCCCTGCTAGTAAATGAATAACAAAATTCCAGAAATATTCAAGATAATTTCTTTTCGAAGAACCGTTTCATGTCGTTTAACATTTCCGTGTATATTGCTAATTATACTCAAAGTGTAATAAATAAATTCGCGTGAGTTTTGTTTAACAAATAATTCAAGATTTTCTGGGTTGCACAAAATAATAAGATAGAATGGAGACGTTGTTTATCAGTGTATTCGGAATTATATATATATATATATATATATATATATATATATATATATATATATATATATAGATATATAGATATTGATATCGATATTGATATTGTTCTTCCCAATTATCTATATGTATATTAGTAATACTAGATACTTTATCTGTTTCAACAACGGGAACCTATATCTTAACTTTCACAAATAGTTTAGGCTTAAAAATTTGAGTGTGATAGACATGTATATTTCTCTAGGATTATCAAAACGTGTCAATGCGGAAATGGAATCTTTAGGCAGAGTTAAAATTCTACTTGTGTCTATTGGGTTTACTCTCAAACGCATGCTTTTTGCAAAGGCGTTGAACCAACTGTTGACACTCAATTATGTGTTAAATAGCACTTACATTACAGGAGAAAGAATATCCATAATCCAAAGTTCTAGAGAAGATAACGTTAATCATCTTCACTACATTTCGAAAGTCGCTGAGACTGCTCTCAGAGGAAAAATTGAATGGAATATGCAAAAAACGACATCACCAACGTCCTAACGAGAGATGGCATTTAAAATGCTAATGAGAATGATAACATAAGCTCGGTTCTGATGAGAAAAAATTCGACATTCGTTTGCCTTGCATTCAGTATTGAGGGCTATAAACTTTCCTTTCCTTTCCTCTCTGACTATCGAACTGTGACCAATATGAAGTACTTGTTATCTACATCCTTAAAGATAATCGAAACATCAGCTGCTTTATTTTAACGACGCATTCGTTCTTTGTTGAGAGAGTAGCGAATGCTATTTGAGGTTGAATTTTTTATTTATTTTTCTCTTAAATCTAGATATCATGAAAATCGTTTTCTCTATCTACATTTATTGGAATTTATAAGAACATTCTCACTAAAATTTGTTTAAATTAGTATGGATCGTCAATATCTCGGCTACGTAATTTTTACATATAATATATCGTTAAATTGTCGTTGAAAGCTCTAATGTGATGTGGTTTCTCTTATTTTCTAATAAAATTTTTTATATAACTCTGAGGTATCAGGCCATTAGGTTTTGAATATATAGTCGTTGCTAAAACCTACAGGTATGTTTCGTACGTAGATATATTTGATTCCTGATTTTAGAATATGGATACATATATCTGAAAATGTATTTATTTCTGAACGAATAACATATCATCATGACTTCCATATGTATATATTTGCATACAAAATTAATTATTCATAGAAATAACTGAATTTAATATTTTGTAGAATACACTCATGCAACATATAAGACATTTTACAATGATGTATTTTTTTAAGTAAAAAGCAATAACCTAGAGGCACTTTATGATTTTGTGCTATGTATTTCATTCTCCTCATATAAACTTAGACAAAATTCTCGATTGAATAACAAAAAAATTTTAGTTTTATTCCAAGAGACTGGTAATATTTTGCAGTTGCAATGTTATAAAATCGCCTTGCAATATTTGAGAAACTAATCATTGCCGTTGTTGGCAATGTTACTCGGACAAGTAGATGTAAAAAATACCTCCTCTCTTTCCTATAAAATTACACATTGTTTTTAACTAGCATAATATTATACTCCATAAAGAAGGACTCAACTTCATATAAAGATGAAGAAATATGATAAAATATTTAAAATTAACGACGAATTATACAATGATATAATATCGAATTATTCTAGAAAATAATTAAGGAATAATTATAAAATGTAATAGCCGAAGATTAAAAAAACTCGTACGGATAATTCTTACATAATTAAAATATCAATAAATCAAAATATATAAATAAAATATTGATGCTAAATTATAAAATATAAATAATAATTTTAAAATAAAAATTAACAATAATTATAACATAAATAAATTAACAAAAAATTTCAAAATATAAGAAATTAAAAACAAATTAGAGATATAAACCGAATTATGGATAAACTTAAAAGATGATTTTCAAATAAAATATAGCGAATATGTAAAACATAAAAATAAGAAATCATTACGAAATATAGCGAATAATTTTATGTTAAGAAAAAGGTTTGACCACAAGTTATAAATAATAAAAGGCTAGCCAAAAATTAAAGATTATATACATCAACGAAATAAGATATATAAATTTACTTACCCGGATTTAGCAAAATTCGTCCAATACCGCATGACAGCTTCACTTAACATACGTTCTGATTTCGAATATGAAGACGTACTGAAGGGCTGAATGCCATCAACCAGAGGAGCACCAAATATGTATGGGAGCTCATCTCCGTGTATACCGCCAGACCAGCGAGGTAGTTCATCTGACTGTGGTGTATATGTAAAAGAATAGAAATAGGTATTGCCCGTTTTGGCATGCAATTGTCCTACCCGCAAAAGTGGCGCAATGAATTGTCCATCACTCAGCAGTTCAAGCAAGTTATCTCGCCGATTCTTCGCGTTCGTCTTCTTATTCCACTCGGTGTAATGATGATCTAGAATCTCGTAGACCTTCTGTCGGTGAAACTGGAATCGGTTGTGCACGTAGGTGCGTAGCATTTTCTCTCGTTTCTCTTCTGATATACCGTTCTCGACGTCCTCTTGATCAAAATAGGCATACGCCTCGTTTTTGGTGATACCGAACATGAGGTCAGCGTTGGCGAACATGGATATGGGCTTCTTGATGAGCTCCTCGACGGATTTCGGGATGATGTTTCGGCCGTCGATCACCGGCGCGAAGCAGGAAAAATATTTGGGTGGTTTGGGCGCGTTCTTCACCAGATCGGCGAATGTCTTGTTTCGCAGACATTTTATGAGTTCAGTCGAGTCTTCAATCGAGCAGTTAACGCTCAATGCTAACTGGCGCGTACAGCCGACAGGGTCATTGGCTACAGACCAAGAACTGAGAGCCGATCCGCTTTGTAGAATTGCACGTTGAAACAATGTTCCATCTGGAAGAGGAGAGAAAGAGAGAAAAAACAGCATATTAGTCAAGCTCCTGGAAGAAAAATAAAATACATTATTAGCATCCTTATATAATTTTTTTATTATTTTATTAAATTATTTTAGATATTGGTTTGCTTCTTTGGTTATACTTTTCTTTTCATTAATAATATATATATATATATATATATATATATATATATATATATATATATATACTTCATTCAAATATAATTATATAAAAAATTTGTTTGAATGGGCAAATTTAAAGTTAACATTTTCAAATGTTTAATTTTATTAAACATAAAATACTCAGGGTTTTATTTGTACAAAAAGTAGTTGTTGTTCTCAGCATTTTATTTTTGGCTTTTTACTTTATTAAAAATTGCTAGTTTTAACTGTTACAACAACTGATTTTAAATATACATTTGTAAATTATTGGAAAGAAAACTTGATAACAATATCGTAAAAAGGCTTACGATTCAATATAATAGAGACATTTTTGTATACTGGATATATATATATATATATATATATATATATATATATATATATATATAAGAAATTTGTTGAATTAGTTCGCATAATAACTTGGACTTAAAACGACTCTGAAAATGATTTTAAGCCATGTCACTCAGTAAAAAATAGTTAGTGTTAATTATTTTCATAAAACTATAATTCATATTAATATTTGGAATAAATTTTCTGACATGAAAATTTCTCAAAACATGTTAAATTCATTTACACAGATGTTGTTAAGAATTACAAAAGATATTCATATAACATATTATAATATTAAAGGAATTTGCAAACTTATTTGATAAATGTTTTTGAGTTCAAATTTATTTTCTAGTTAAATAATTTGTACTATACTTTATATTTTATAAAGAAAATATGTTTTGCTTTGTTATAATTATAAACATATATATATATATATATATATATATATATATATATATATATATATATATATGATTATTGCATATTTAGATATATACATATTTATGGGAAAATCAAAAATTATATTTAAAAAATGTTTTTTTTAACAAACAATAAAAGATTTCTAGAAAACATGAAAGGGTAGTTTTCTATGTGTCATAGATAAAATATGGCTTCACATATAATCTCTCACACAAGCGTCCAAATGAATCGATATTTTGCTAATGAAACCTATACTTTTAATTTCTTAATCATTTCTTAGCAACTTTCGCATATTTAGACAAATTTATAGAATGAATATATAGAAATAAAAATTTAAATGTTACGAAGAGATTAAGTTTTGATCGTATACAAACTCTAAGATATCTGTATTAATAATATCATATAAATATCATTAGCAATCTTCTGATAATAACATGACGGATTTAATCATATAGGTTAATGTTTTTCAGAACAACATTGATATTATTGTTGCGGGTTTGTAACTTTCTCTGCTAGGATACTCAACTCTCAGCATTGTAATGTGTGAATATAATTTTGATTAAATGTTAATGTTTGCCGAGAAACGTACCGTTCATCACACCCAACTTCAGGTGGGTTTACAAACTGTCACTCTAGAAGCAACCCCAGATTAGAGGTTTTCTGCTGGTATAAGCTGCGCGCTTATAAGCGTCCCTCTCTAGCAAGGCTTGTTGGTTATCTATCATCAAGTCTTATTCTCCAGTGTTCTCCCATCTTAACAGGCTTAACTCTGTTTTTTTTTATAGATAACCAGTGTTGCAAAATGATATGACCCTAGTAAACATTTGTTAAATGTATTTATCATAGTAATTGCATCTCTTTTCTGAGACTAGTACTTTCACTACCTACTATTTTTCTAAGTCGTTTTGACGAAAAAATTGCATGAAATACCAAATATCCGGACAGCTAACAGTTTATTCATATGGAGTTTTAAATTAATAATGAGAAGTAACAAATATATTAGTTTTCATGCCGATTGTCGTACAAATCACATTTACATACTTTTCCTATATTTACACTCGTAACCTCTGCACCATCAAATATTAACATGTCGTTAAACACCATTTTTAAAATAAGATGGCTGAACTTTTTAATATATATATATATCCGGGTTATTTGCAATCACTTCAAGTTGCATTTCATTTAATATAAATTTTTCTTAACAATGGAGTATCTACTATATCACTCAAACATATATATATATATATATATATATATATATATATATATATATATATATATATATATATAATTGCTGCAAATAATCGTGAGTGTTCAAGAAAAAATTAAACTTCTGATTGTCTATCATATATCTATGCGTATATTATCAAACCTTATCAACTCACTTCGATAAGAAACAGTAATTTTGTGAAAAAATTTCTGGGATAATAAAATCTGAAAAAGATTTCATCGTTTATAAATGATGGTCAATTTAAAATTTGAATGTTTACATGCACGTATGAGCGAGAGAAAGCTTAGTAATATATTTATCAATGCATCCTTAGTACAAATCGTGTATTTTAAAAATTAGGAAAACATATAATGCTACTTATTTTACTGAAACATTAAAATATATGTTCCTTAAACCAGAACCAGCGAAATGGAATTTAAACATTTCTGTTTAGTAGGATGTTTCAGAAAGTATTAATTGGACGTACTCTTATGTTTTTACAGTCACTTATTAATAATATTTACATCAGGTAATATATATTATTAGTGTAATACATGTATATTAATATAATGATATATAGATTACGATAATTTTAATTGATATATAATATTTAACTAAGAAATGACTAAATATATTTTAACAGAATAACTAACTATATTCATATCCTGAAAATGATTATTCATATTTGTCTGTCTGATATTATTAAACAGGTAGTATCAGTGCTACATATATATATATATATATATATATATATATATATATATATATATATAAAGCCCAAATAGTTTGTATTTAAATTTAAATAATACATATATCTTAAAGTTCGATGCCGATCAAAAATTACGAATAAAGTATAGATTAATCAATATTGTTACTTCTTTTATGAATCTTTCATATAATTAAATGAGCAAGTAATTATTTTAATATATATATATATATATATATATATATATATATATATATATATATAAAATAAATCAATAAATTAAACTGATTAAAATCTAAAAGAATTATATAGTATCCGAATGTTGACATATATATGGCATAGCCAGATCATATATTTTGATGATTTTCCTTGCGAATATCTATAAAATATGACTGTGTATAGTTTGGTTTGTAAATAGTCAGTATTTGTGTTTAGTATGGTTTGATTATAAGCTATATTTTACTCCAGTTATTATTCCGAACAGTTGAATTCGACGTACATCCTACAATTGGAATGGCAGTGCAATAAAAATGGAAAAAGAATAACAACATATAAATATATAGATATATTTATGCAAACACACAATATAAACAGACACATACGCAAAAATAGAAACAGTACACATATATTGCATATTTATCAACTCGCCTACTTTATAAGCATGCATATATTTTATAGATAGATAGAGAGAGACAGATTGATAGACAGATATGTTTCACAAATATAATATATACATACCAGTGAGGGATTATTTTCTGGTTTTTGTTTGTGCTAACAAAAACACATGATTCGTATAGTTGTCCTTTATTTAAAAATAGTCAAATAATTTAAAAACGAAAAGAAACGAACAAACACAATTGCATGGGAGATGTTCATGCTCACCTATATTAAACATGCTTTTTTCCATATCCTTTCATACATACATACATTCTTATGTGCAAATATTAAATTCATTTTTATAAATCTCATGGACACCGAATCCATACAAAAGGGAAGAAAAACAAATGCACCCAGAGACCTCTATACATTCATTACATACCTGAATATGTTTCGTTTTTATCAAACCAACATTTTGCAGGTGCTGACGTACGTGCTAATACACATACATGCATACACTCTATACCGTTCGTTTTTTTTTAATTTAAGGATAAACATAGGCTTTATCTATTTAGAGGTTAGTAATATATCATTTTGGAAATTATATTTAATATTTAATACATAAGCCTGAATATATTTGCTTTTTATTTTTGACTTTATGCCTTATAAAAATTTAAAATGTTTTATGAGAATCTACTCAACAAATAAATGAAAACAATGTCAAACATCTATAGAGGCAAGTGTTTGTATTATGCATATATATATATATATATATATATATATATATATATATATATATATATAAATTATGTTTATCTCTGCTTTTGGATTTTAAATAATGAATGCGGAAACATGACAGTCGTTTTCAGTGTATGTAGAGTAAATATGAGTCCACATGCAGAAAAAAATATGAAAGTGGAATGACAAAAAATATTTTAAGATATGTGTCCGTGAAATAGTAATAAAAAAGCTCTCGAAAGTGGATTGAACGCGAAAAAATGCAGAAGATTCTCTAATCTTGGGGAGAGAATATTGATTATCTTAGAATGAACAAAAGAGTCGATGACGTGCGGTAAGATAATAAAAAAAGAAAAAGGATGGCAACTTTTATATCAGTTTTTTTTCTTTTTTCCACAATGATTAAACAAGGAAAATGTTCGCAGGACGTTGTCGAAACAAAAACCGCGATAAATGACTGAAGTGTTTTTCCGTTGAAACCAAGATAAGAAAAAATAATTCTACGGGAAGGAAAAGAAAAACAAAAGTAAAACATCGATTCTGTATTCATCTTTTAACTCTACTATGAGCATGTAATTATACATATCAATTTTTTTATCCATTTTTTTATGTCAACATTCTATTTCAGCAACTGAAATAATGTATTACTATCTGTATTCACTAATTCCAATGAAACATTTACATTGATATCTTTAGTAGAAAAACATTTATTCTTTCCTTCAACTGAGCCAACCATTCAAGACATGCTTATCATCTAATGTTATTTTCAAGTATATTATTGATTTAGATTAATGGAAGTAAACATTATGCAACGACGATCTTTTAGAATTTATCAAAATATAATTTACAGTTAAATTATTAAAAGTAAATGTTATTCATTGTTTGTAAAACGGGTATCAATACTTATTGCTTACATTTACGAGTGAGATTTATTGACAATAAAATAAATAATGTTTAGCATATTATCACGTCCAATTTTATTTTTACAATATTTTCTACCTTAAGATACCCGGAATGTTTATTTTTGCTGAATAATAATCACTGAACTTTTGTTCTGGCGCAAGAAATAATATGGTTTATGATGCAACGAAGCGTCATCTTAATTATGATTTTCCTACGATATTTAATGTATGCTAATATATATATATATATATACTTTCATAGTTTTAATAGTTTAACTGTAAATTATATTTTAATAAATTCTAAAAGTTCGTGGTTGCCTAATGTTTACTTCCATTAATATATTTGATACACTAAATAAAAATCAGAGAATATTAACAAAAATAAACTCAGTCTTTATTTGGTCCAAACATTTGTTTACACATGATTTTATATTTCATTAGTACACCAATATGACCGCTTAGTCAGCCCAACATCTTCTGAAACATTATTAAAAAAAAACAACTATATTTTATTGGACATGAATCTTATACACCTGAGAAATACGAGCTCTGCAGCAATGCCTTTCGCTATAGCTATAACAGAAATTTGTCACTGTACTATTTTTTCTAAGAAAATAAAACGATTTCAACCTCGCATTGAGCATGGATGGAACAATTAAAGCAACAGCCTATTCAAAATAGTGATATTCAACAATAGTGTAATGGAATAATTTCTTATGCTACCAAAACTGAGTATTCCATTCATTTAAAAAACTATGTCATGTGTGTGGTTAGTTAAATGGTGTAACACATGAATACGCTAGATGCATAAGTAACTGGTGGTAGTGAAAATAATCTTCGCCCCTTATGAACGACTGTACCATTATTTGTTTTTTTATCGCATTGATACCGAAATCTGATTCGCGCCGAAATACTTTACGATTTGTTGTACACCGAACTACATTTAATCTCCGAATTGCAGAAAAAAGGTGATTTTTGCAAGTTCCTTCCCCTTTGTAAGTTCATATTTAATAATAATTCTAATCATAAGGGCTTATAAAATTGCACTACGATACGTTCTCCAATGAATTATGAAAGGTATATTTAAACCAGAGTGAGCAGAGATAATCACCGAGTAACATATTTAAGAAACTTGAGTAAGTCTATGTCAGAATAGCGAGTGTGGGCGATAGTAAATAGATAAACACGGCTAAGTTATATGAGTAACAAAATGGGAAAAACCTGGTCGGACAAAGGTTAAACGAGCAGGACACTTCGAAGAACAATTCCACAAGTGTGCATTTTTAGATTACCGTTACAAATATCTATTCTCCATATGGACACGTGAATGATGGTATATGATTCTTTTCTGTGTGATTTTGAATATTAACTGTTGTATCACTTGGCTCTGAAGAGCAGCATGTTTTGGGTGCTTAATATGTATTATCCATGAAATTGTAGAAAATCTGAAAGAATTTTCTAGATTACTAAAATTTAGATCTATTAAATGAAGTAAATAAATTTAGTATTGAGTTGTTTTGAGGTCGTCTCATTCGGAATTTACCAGACTTAAACGCTAAATATTCTACGTTATATATATATATATATATATATATATATATATATATATATATATATATATATAACAAAAATTAAGACAGACGCGTTATTTCATGGTAAATCGGAAATATAAGCATATTTCAGGAGAACCATCATCAGCTTCCCTCTTTTTTTTTTACAAAAGATTTTACACGAATCGTATAAAATCTTTTGTACAATAAAAAGTGAAGCTGATGATGGTTCGCCTAAAACAGGACTATATTTCCCATTTATCCTGAAATAACATGTCTCCCTTAATGTTTCTTATATTTGCTCTATATGTATTTATATACAACAATAATTCTGTTAGAGAGTTATACTACCATTGTATGTACAGGATACTACTTTGGATTTTTCTATATCTACACCGCATGCTTATATATATATATATATATATATATATATATATATATATATATATATATATATATATATATATGTCTTTGTTTAGTAAACATAAGACAGTATATTCACATCATTAACACACAAACTGGTTGAGGAAGAATTAGAAAAAAAACGTGATAACAAAAAAGGGTAATCCGGATGACAGTAGATAGAGAATTAACATTGCATTTAAATGTGCCGGAAAAGAAAATGTTAACATAAATTTTATGATAATATCTAGCTACCCTAACTGCAATTGAATGAGATTCGGTGTCAGTTTTGTACTGCACTTTAATATAAAAAAGCTTCGGAATCAGAGCGAAGAATTATAAAGTCTTTAGCTAAAATTCGAGTTTCTTTCTTTCTAACTCAGATATTCAGCATGTTAAAGAGATTTTTCAATGAATCAAATGGTATTGGTTGAAATGCAATTATTTGTTGGAGATGACTTAGAATAAAATTATCGTTGATGATGTACATTTGACACATTATTTCCTGACTTGAAATCCTGTATATTCTGAAAAATATTTTTCAATGATTGATTTATTTTTCATATACCTCTGTAAAGAACACCGCCATTCAAAATAGGATTGTAACTATTAACACATACATATATTTTCTTATATTTTTATCTATAAATATTACGCGCATATGGGATTTTAATATAGTATTCATGTTTATATTTATAAAATAGTTAATAGATACTCTCCGCTTGTCTAATTTTCCAGATATATTTATATGTTACACGAATCGTGTATATTTATTTAATAGAGCATATACATTAAACCTATCCAACAAAAACAGCAGAAACGCAGTTTAAAATAGTTTTTGATATAGCAGTATATACATAATTTTTCACCAATAATTACTTTCAAGTAATTTAATTCTATGTAATAATATTTCTGGAGAATTAGCCAAATATATGAGAATCTGTCAATATTTAAAGAGATGGTGAAAGTAACTACGTAGTTTTAAAATGTATTAAACTAAATATTACTCATAAGAACGGTAATTTTTTTCTTTTAAATTCCAGTTAGTAAAACAGATGGAAATATATTGCTGTTTGTTAAAGAAATGCAATTAAGTCCTGGTAAAATATAACCAATTAAAAACTCTGTTTCATTCTTTTCTGTTTACATCAAAAATTACGTAATTTTTAATTTTAGGCAGGTTCAGTTTTATAATATTAATGTTGATCGAATATTGACAAAGTGGTAGAGAGGGACGCTAAATTAATAGAAGATAATACTTAATAACTCTTCTTTTTCTATGTGCCATATCATTTCAGGGCATACGCGATCATGTCCGTTTCCCTTGTAGCTTTTAGTACGTTTTCTTCTGTTAACCCACCCAAACCCCGCTCTTCCATTCACATGCTCAAGCCCTTTCAAATATGTTATACTTACCTCCCTCTGTCTCCCGTTACCTCTATCTGACCTTTTTCAACACGGCGCAAAGTCTTCAGCTCTCTTATACTGATACTTAGTATTTATTGACTTTTCGTTTCCATCCTTTCTAAAACCTCATCATTGTCCACATGCTAGATCCCTTATGTTTACAGCATTCTACTGTAGAACTAAATTATGGTTGCTTCAAATTTTTCCTGCATCTTTGATGATATTGTCAAGCATTTACGACCATCCTGAAGAACAGATATAACCTAGCAATTCAATATTCTCTTTTTTATTTGTAGCAAAATTTTCCAGTCTCTTAATACGCTACTAATCTTCTGGATTGAATTCTTGGTTATGCCAATTCACCTTCTGGAATTGGTATTGCATTTTCTGTCTTCCGTTTGATCACATCCAATATACTGAAGAGTTTTTTTTTTATCCTTGCTTGATTTTAGTATCCTCAACCGGTAATTGTAATGTTAGTCTCCTCTGTTTCCTGATGACCATACATTTAGTTTTCTTGTGGTTCATAGGTTGTCCTTTCTTTCGACTTTCTTAATTTACCTTTTTAAGAAGACTTGCAGTTTTTTTTATTGTCAGCAATAAACACTCTCTCATCTGCGTATCTTATGTTGTTGAGATTTTTGCCCCCAATGGAAAATCCTTGCATAACTTCTAGATTTTCTGAATATTCTCTATGTACAAGTTGATTACATCTGGTGAAAAGAGACATCCTCATCTTACGACCCATTCTATCTTTGTGTATAATGTGAATTAGTTTCCTGTTCGAATGCAGTCAGTTTGATGCCAGTACAGTTTCTTAATTACTCTGATGTCATTGCCAAGTATATTGAGGTTACTGAGAATTTCTATCAAGTCTTTGTTGTGTACTTTGTCGAAACATTGACATAATCTGCAAAACACAGGTAAACTTCCTTTGTCAATTGTATCGCCCTTTCTGAGAGCATCCTAAGCATAAATATTGCATTCCATGCTCCAGTGTCTTTGAAGAAACCGCATTGTCCTTGTCATATTTCCTGTCTGATTCTGCTTCCCGCATTCTTCATCAAAATCTGGACAATGTGTTTCGTTATAAGGCTTTTCAATCTGAATGTTCGGTGGAGTCCGCATTCGATTTCCCCTAGGTCCATAGGCAAATCTATAAAAATTGATCTTCTTAGGCCATCTGTTATTACGCCATTGTTGCAGATTTCATTTATTATTTCCTTAATTTTCTCTATACAGAAATATTCTAATGCTGTCAGCATTTCTATTACAATGCTGACGGGTCCAGCTGCTTTGTTCCTCTTCAGTTTGGCCATTGCTGCATTCAATTTAGATGTTATTATTTCCGGTCCGTCAGCGAATTTGTCCCCTATCGGTTACTCTCTCCTTTCGTGCAAGAGAGCTTTTTTTATATACTTCCCATCTCCGGAGTATTTTAACGTTCTCAAATATGATCGTTCCATCCTTGCAATTTCTGCAAGATGGAATGATCCTGCTGAGGAGTTTGTTCTTTGTCCTGTCTGCTCCCTTATTTTTTTTTTTGTTTTTTTTTTATACATTTCTCTTTTATTACTCTGACCCAATAATCTCCATAAATATTGGTATGTTCTTAGTGCAAGAGGAACTAATAAATTTTATTATTTGCGTACATAATATAGCATAATATAAGCTTATGATTCTATTATGAAGTTACACTAAGAATGTTAACTGAATCATATCGCTATTAATTATTAAATAGAGAAAGACTGAATGTATAGTTTTTAGAAGATGAGACATATCAAGTTTGAGAAAAACACATTAAATACATCAGAATACAGCACATTTAATAATATCGCTATTTTAACAGTCAAATAAAAGATATCGTGTGACATAGCAGTTTAAAAATCTGGTGTGGGCGACAAAGCTAACCTTGCAGCCGAGCTTGGAAAGGACCTCCAATCCGTAGTGGACTGGGGTAAGAAATGGCTTGTAAATTTTAATGCTTCTAAAACAAAGCTACTATCAGTGCCCCTTCTATTCTCCTTGGGTTTCTAGACAAGGTACAGTGGAGGGTCTGTAATGTGACCGATACCGACTTAGCAGACCGCGTGCAGACTCTATCTCACCGGCGCGACGTGGCTTCCCTGTGTCTCTTCTATAAAAATTTTCACGGCTTTTGCTCCGATGAACTTAGATCACTGGTGCCCCTAGGTTCGAATTTGCACGATATACTAGATTAGCAACTAGATCCCACTCTTTTACAGTGAAACCGATAAAATACAACCGCAACTTCTACTCCAACAATTTCTTTTCTCGCACTTCCCGACTGTGGAATTCTCTTCCACATGACTGCTTCCCTGACGGCTACAATCTCCAGGAGTTTAAATGTAAGGTCAATAGACACCTCCTAACAAACTAACTTCCATTCTTTCAAACACTCTTCCCACCCACCCAACTATCTATCACCCCTCCTTCTGACAGTTCCTATATCTAACCACTCTTCCTATTTATGTCCCCCTATGTAGCCCCAAGCGCAATATTGGTAGTGGAATGCCTTGCTAGGGGTGAAATGATTAAAAAAAATGTATGACGGGACGAAAGTAAGGTGTATCATGAACAAAGTATTAAGCTATACAAAACATTATTAGACACACAGGAATGCCATCTAAACTACAATGTCTTATCTAAAATGTTATCGAACAGTGAATATTTAAAGAATGCTCAGAATAAAAAAATTAGAACATTTTAGCAATATTGAAGTATTAATATCAAAACGGAATTCTAAAAAATGAAACATTATTTCTGGAAAACAATGTCGAAAGTAATATTAAAGATTTTAATAGTACTTGACAAATAGAAAACAATTGATTTTGTAGTAACTGAATAAAGAGCATAGTCAATGATATTGAAAATCGATACACCAATATCAGATTTGGTCTGATCAAGATCAGGATTTCAGTCATTATATCGTGGTTCTTGCTGCAGAATTTGTACTATCATGGTAAAATTATAGTTTGTATCTCAAATATTAGTTGATGACATATTTCCCTCAAAATTTGATCAAAAACCGATTTTCAGCCATCAATATCCAAATTTAATCCCGATGGGTACGATAAATTTTCATGAAGTTAGTTTATCCTTGGATAACTTATTTGAGTCCGATATTGGAAATCGATACCCCGATATCTTATCAAGTTTTCACCCATTTTATTTTGGTTTTTGCTTCGGATTTTGCTCTAAGTAGGAATAATTGTAGTTCTTAGTCGCAGTTATGATACCATTTACTCAGAGAACTTCACAATTCAGTTTCCGACAGAAAATCTCTTGACATCGATACCGGAAATAAAAATTTAACCTTGCATGCAGTCATTTTTTTCTTTCAATCTACAGTTTTGCTTTGATTGGAAAGAAACTATTGCCTTTTACTCTTTTTCTTGCCAATATCCAAAAAAATCTGCACTTTTCATGCCAATATCCAAAAAGTCTGAACTCCAGGACAATGAATTAGTTTTAAATCTTTCATTAAATCCGAGCAACGCCGGGTTGTACTGCTAGTAGCTGATAAAATGACGAAATGCCTGCTTTATTTATTATGTCCTCTCAGTAGTTAGGCGAACATACCTCTCGACAACCGAGTGTTATTTGTAGATCTTAATATGTTTTGTATTTTTGTTATTTCTTTTAAAACCTGTTCCGCAATTCATTTATTGAAGCTCGTTAAGTACTTTATGAGTCGCTTTACGCTGTCTCATTTTTCTTCAATGTCCTGAGATTTTCCAAGACTTCATTCCTTATTATTTTCCTTAATTTTTTCTTTCTCTTCTTGATGTTACGTATAGTCTTCCTTTATTCTACGTTTTCTCTAAAACGTATATCTCTAAAATAGATATCACGTAAGAATTTATTGCACTTTTTTGTTTCATCGAAGTTTATCTATTTCTTTATATTCCTCATTGCACTTGAATTGCATCTGTCACTGTCCAAATGCTCATTTGGATGTTAATGTCATAGTTTTGGACCTCTGATAAAAACACATCCTAGACATTTAAATCTTTCAAATTAGTTACTTTGTGTATCTCCTATTTGCAAAGTTGGGCTCGTTCTTTAGCTAAAAACCATGCATTCTATCTTCTTCATGTTGATGTTCAATACGTTTTAACTCACTTTCATTCACTTCCTTCCTTAAAAACATATCTATAATTATCTTTCCAAAGTTACCATCAACAGTGTCATCTGCATATCCAAAGTGTGGTGTCCTGTTTTTAAGGATTGCTTATGGCAATAATGAAGTATGCTAGAACTTCTAATTCTGCGAGAATTGTCCCGCTGTATGGGGTGAATTAGTCTGGTGAAAGGTAACATCCTTGTTTAAGCATTTTTATGTTTGTGTATATCTGTATTTTATATTACAGATATGTTTAGAAATATTCATTTTAACATGAGCTTTTTTATGTCATGAACAGTTATGTAATCCTGGGAAAAAATATTTTTTTAGTATCACAAAATAAGTGTCAGCCTCAAATAAGCCCTTATTAGCAGGTACACCATAAAAAAGACATAATTTCTAAACCAAATAAATTTTGAATAGAATGAGTTATTTATATTTCGTAAACCTTAAATAAATTGTTCATATTATCCTTAATGTGTTTCAGCTTTATTTTATCAAGTAACGATTATAAAACCTAAAAATACTTAATCCTAATTTTAAAAGCGGAATAGCTTTAAATATGATCGTAAATGTTGATAAATCTTTGAAAATTCAATTAATCCAGCCTAAATATTTTAGCAATTTCACACATAAATATAAAGAAAAACTTTTTGTAAAAATTACTTTCGATATGTAAACCTTTAGCGTAAGTTATATGTCTCTAAACACCATTATCCACATTCGTTTACTTAAATACATTTCTTTTTCTAGGATGATATAGTCATATCACCTCAACTGTTAAAAACTGTTTGTTTTCTTTTCTTAGGTACACACTTCATAGATTTTCTGCACGTAATATTCAATAGATCAGGAGAATAGAGGTCAAGCCATTAAGTCAACCTGAGACCTGCTATTTCCATTTTTATGAAGAGAAATCAATAACAAAAGTCTTAAAATTCTCGTGAAGCATTGCAACTTACAAAGCAGTTAATTATATCTGAAATTGTCTATCCGATGGCTTCTCTCTATTTTGCTCTGTAATCGTTTTAGATTTTTACTACTGTTTTGATATATTCATTTCAAATAGTTCACAATTAACTCTCTCAGATGCCATTTGCATTTAGAAAATGGACGATCGTGGCTTTCTAAAGCTTCTTATCTTTTGTAGATTTTATGGTTATGTTTCTTTTATTGTCCATCATTATCTATATTGCTCATTCATATATATACAATCATGTTAGTTTCTTCCACACTTCTATCCCGTTCTTCAATATGCATTTTGAGAGTAAAATTCATCAATCCCACATTTAAAATTATGTGTTAAAATTATGTTAGATAATTTTCTCTTTAAATATTAGAGTTATTTTTTCCATGTACTTAAAATCATGGTTGCTATCATGAACCGTCCATAGGAATCTTAGCACCCAACTGTCAAACTAATTGTTGCGTCACTTCTTTAAAACTGTCAGATAATTTTCCAGAATTTCCTCTCAGATGTATATTGCATAGCAGTTCAGCAATATTTCTTGTTTATTTCTAACGAATGTTTTCTAATTCTGAATGTGAGATTAGCATTTGTAAGACAGATTTATTATTTGAACTCACTATATTATTTCTCCGTAATATTTCTTATTTCCCGGAAAACTGAATTTTTGTGAGTTAACCTCCGATGTCTCAGATTCGTAGCTCGCCTCTTGAGATATTTCTGCGGATAACAACAATGACCTGCTTTAGTTACAATTCTCTTTAGGAATCGTAACACTTAAAATACACATGGTCATTCGCTATATGAAGTGAATGAAAAATTTTATTAAATTTTTGGAATAACAATACATTATGTAAGGTGATGATGCCACTATAATTCAAGGTTTTAGGAAGGGTTTTTAATGAAAAGAAAATTCAATAAATATACATATTTCAGGAAGATAGAAGGTGGTGATTTACAATATTTTTACATTTTTGAAGGAGGTAAAGTTGACAAAAACACGAAAAAGAACTGACGAACTGATAAATGTGATAAGAAAAACTATCAGAATAGAAATGTTTTTTTAAATTGAATCGATAATTTCTGATATGCAAGGAAAGTATTCATTTAAAGTGTGAATCATATTTAAATGCGATTGCCAGTTTTAAACTCTGTTATTACATAGCGTTCATTCAGAAGTGACTCCAATATTATGCATAAAGACTACTTTTCTCAAATCAGTTATCAAACTGGCATCAGCAGAAATATGTATTCAAAATGGAAAGGCGTCGCTTATTTAATAAATCATAAAGAGTTTACCAAATAAAAATTAAGGCGTGTATCGTTAATACCGTTAATTAAAATTAATTGTCCAAATTATTTGGAATGTAATGACTTTATGGAACTCAAACAGTTTTGCAGTTGCTTTGCCGATGTAATTATGGACAAAATTTATGTGGATCAGGTACAGAGTTTTTCAACGAACACGTAAATACGTAAACTTGTAAAATATTGCCTATCCTTGGAAATGGTAAACCTATATCAGAAAGCGCTCGGATAATCAAAATATTTGTACATTTTTTATATATTTTATATCCTTAAAAAAATCATAAGATCATACAATAAAAATTCATAACATCTCAACCATAATACATTGTCCGTTAATTTTCATTAAACTTACATATATATATATATATATATATATAACATCAAGGAAACAGTAATTTGATCACATTGTATACACTATGATATAAGCTCCGCTTATTCTTTGCTGTTATTAAATTTCGTACAACTGATCATCATTTCAAAAATGTATAGACGTATATATATATATATATATATATATATATATATATGTGTGTGTGTGTGTGTGTGTGTGTGTGTGTGTGTGTGTGTGTGACGCAAGACATTTCGACATTCTTTTGTTAAAGGAAAAAAAGGACGTAGTAGTCATTATAGCTTCATCAGATATATGCATGATGATTGACCTCCATCTATCGGTCAGTCTCTATGGAAATTCTTTTCGAATCCATCTCAATAAATAATTTCATCGCAGTATATTCGCTGGCCATCAAAATAATACTTGATACTGTCATTATAGAATATATCTTTAGCTTAAGAGAAATCTCTACTAATAGACAGATATATTTATAAACTGTTTTTAAAAACATGATGTATATCCATTTAAGAATTAGATTTATAATCTAGATTTAATTACTTGGAAAATAGTCTGACATAGAAGCAATAGTTGTACATTGAACAAGATCACACACACAGTATATCAAAATTCAATCAGTCGGTCACATGCACTATATACACCGTCTTGCAGATTAACTGAAACAAAATGAATATCTTCCTAGGATTTTTCACACCTTCTCTTATCACATACGCATTGTCTCTTTGGTTGTCTTTGTTTTCTAAACTCATGTCCTTTTACGTATTAGACTATTGGGATACAGTTCGTTTTTTTTTTTTTTTTTTTTTGGTTTGATGATAAAAATGACACTTGAAATGCAGACACTAACAATATCAACGATCTCTCTCTACGTCCTGTCAGTGTGTTTGTGAAACATTTTTGTACGCTTGCTTGGAGAAAGTCCATATAAAACAATATATATATGACAACTAATCGACATTCGAAACAATAGTATCTGGATTTGATCAAATTTTGAGGCAATCACGGAAGAAGCAATATTTTTCACTGTCAAATCAATTTCATCAAGCATTCTAAAAATATATTCATATTGCTGCACACTACTTCAACTGATCTAATCTGAGGAAAAATTAGAAATTGATTACACCGTATAAAATATGTAACCCAAAAAATGACTGCATATTCAAAGAAAAATTTAAAAGAAATTGTTTCAGTTCAATTTCGATAGGGGTGTATATTTGTAAGTTTAGAATATACAGATATATATATTTGAGTTGACGGAAGTACATTTATGAATTAAATTTTTTTAACTAGATTTGATTTCTTTGTAAATAGTCTAACAGAAATACTCACTGTTCATTAACTATGATCACAGACAGAAACAAACAAACGCACACACGCACACGCACACGCACGCACACACACACACACACACACATATATATATAAGGTATATGCTATATAGATATATGCATATGCACACATGTATATATTAATTTATATATATATATATATATAAGTTATATGCTATATATATATGCATATACACATATGTATATATGTAAATTATATGCCATATATATATACATATACACACACATATATACATTATTTATATGCTATATATATTTATATATACACAAACATATATATATATGTATAATGGTGTATATTTCTTATTTATTTAATAGATGCTACGTATATGTATATATATATATGTGTGTGCGTGTATGTGTTTGTTTTATATATATGAAAAGATGATTAATGATGTAGTCAGTCGATATATTGAAAAAAACTCGAATGCTAATAACTAACTGTATACATCCAAATTTTTATATTTGCTATTTAGAGATTTCTTATGATCTCACGCCCTTTGTTCTTCTGTCCTGGTTATCTGCATATTTACTTCTGTATCTATATCTGATGTCTTCCTTTCAACTGTGTTTACCCCTTGTGATATGTCATTTTAAACAGAAGTTCTCATTATCGTTCCAAATTATTAATCCTAAATATCTATGTTCACTTTCTCTGTTGCAATTAGCATTGTATCGGATAAAAAGAAAACTGTTCACTGAACAGACAACGACAGAAATATTGATTTTAGAAAACAAGAATTCATCAAGATGGACAATAAAGAACGGAGCTTCCACCCAGTTTGCCAACATAAAATAATTCAGAACTTTTCTTCAATAAATTTTTTTCAATAAATTATTACCCTCATATTTGTTAAAGTCACGTTGGGCTAGCAACTATGAAATCATAATCATGTTAAAAATCCACATCCATCTATTTAAAATCTACTTTAATTTGTGGTGCAGTGGATATCGAAGAACCGACTTCGAATTCGTTACATTCACTTGCGTGCAAATACCTTTTGTAAAGATATATTTATCCATGTGTTCACGCCATTTAAGTGCCAATTAAACCGGTCTGTTTCTGTTCTATAAGCTTCGTTGGCAGCCAGTCTACCTCAGAAACTTACAGCAATCAAATGTGGAAAAATATCTGCTCTGTCTGTCATGTCTCTTTGAAGACATGATCGCCGAAGCGTGCATAATATATGGCATTGATTGACTAACGGATTATCTTTCCTATACAATCTGTTAGCTAATTCTTCAAAGATCAAGTTAAAATATGAAGTAAAAAATGTTGTCTTAGAGAAAAATATATTGGGTCACATGATCTGAATATTTGAAAAATACGTAAGCTTAAAGGATGTTCTAAATTAAACTTTGCTTAATTTCATTAAACAGAGATAGAGAAATATGTATCGGAAAATATCTCTTGAGAAGATGAGTGAATGATCGGTTTTTCTATAAAATAATGTATTGTATATAGTGATAAAATATCTGTTAGCTTAGAATACGACATAAAGCCGATTGTATGGAACAGCCACTGCGGATTGAACTCCCTTCTTAGTCATGATTGTTATAGGGTGACAAGCATTAAACCAGATCATGTTACTTAAGTTCTAATAGTTATGTTGTTACAAAGAATGAGAGTTATTTCAAATATCCTAATATTTTGTATATATATATATGTGTGTGTGTGTGTGTGTGTGTGTGTGTGTGTGTGTGTGTGTAATATTTTAACATGTTTCAAATTAACATGCTTCTTCACATATTTAATAAAGCCGAATTATTTAAAAATCCAAGAGACAGTATGTTGATTGAGGTATAGTTTCATTAGTCAGGTACCTGTTACATATGCTAAGGCAATGGATAAATATTAAATACAGAAGTAAAGAAATGTATTTCGTCACTTTCATTTACACATACTAATGTTATCGACATATACACACACTTATTACGTTCAAGGTTTTGGATGCCTTTAACACACATTGTTATCGCTTATATATACTTATATTCATAATTAAACATCTAAGGTTTTCATTACAAGTTGGCATCCACACTAAAACAGACACAATTTTTTTCGTATATATTCAATATTCATAAATTGCTTTATCACACGTGACACGTATCTGACGAATGAAACTATATCTCCGCTAACATATTGTAATTTAAATCTTTAAATCATTCTTCCTTTAAAACAATCTCTGTAGGAATTTATCGTACTTGTCTTTACTTCTTCTATACATCTTGTCGCTTGCCTGTCCATGAATTCAACAAATATATATATATATATATATATATTCTGTTGTGAGAGGTAATGAAAGATTTTCAGGATACAATAATTTCATTCTACACATCGAATAATTTATCAGTATCATCAGAATTATAGGGGACTCACAACTTTGCTGAAGAGAGAGTATGCTCGCCAAACGTCTGTGACTATATTACTGTTCATAAATTTATTAAGTGAATAATGTTATAAAATAGGTTGAATAAAGATAACTAATTTTTCGTTTTTCATAATATGATTAAACTTACATAATGTTACATATTCTTCTTTATATATATATTTTATATATTAAAGTATTTAAGGGAAATTCCAATTGGTATATGAATTATAATATGTCTTTTTTCCAAATACAAATAATTTTGTATGAAAATACTTATCGATCCTATTCAGAACATGTATGTCTCAAGCTTACGTTTTTGCTTATATTTCATTTATTGGGATTTTAAAATTTTCACCAATGTTCTGTGACTAATTTTGTCAATTTAACATGCGTATATTTTCAAAATCTGCACTCATTTATCTAATCAGTTATCAAAGTCCATTGATATATCTTACCATTTTCTGAAATGAATGTTTGTGTCACCTGCATCTAACGGTTAGAACTTTATTTTGTTTTTAATTTCTAACATCTTACAAGAAACGAATGACACAACTAAAATTTTGTCGATAATATCATCAGACATTTATATTTTTCGCTCACGTTTTTGCATTTCATACATCACTTTGTAACACATTCCATGTTCCACCAAAAAATTGATGCGAATTAACTTAAAGAACAAGAAAATGTCGCAAAATTTAGAATAAAATTTTGGGTGTTCCACTATGATAAATAAAAGAAAACAGAGATGGCAGCAAAAATTACGATGTCACAATTTTATCTTCAATACCAAGTAAATAAAAACAAACGCAATTTTACACAATACAACAAGGAAAAAGAAAGGCCACCTGCGTCGACTTCATTAGTATCGAGAAATATGTCTCAGCACAAAGATAAAAGAAACAAAGTGTGGTGTAATTTAAAAAAATACCTACCCTAATCAATATAGTACAAAGGTTTCATATATATATATATATATATATATATATATATATATATATATATATATATATATATATTGTGCTACTCAAAGGAGATTTTTTGGGAATAGGCTTAGTGTTGTTGATGGTGTGACTTTTTTAACTCTAAGAATTCGGAATACCGCCAAAAGCATTTAAGAGACTTAATGAACATGTTGTACGCTACAAGGAAATGCAAGGAAATAATTTCTGATAATGAATACATTGAAGATATATATATGCAGTAGTAAGTAAGCAGTCATAAAAACAGGTACACATATATATTTTGTTTTATTAATATCGTTGGGAAATTGTGTGGAATTAATCCTACTCCCTCTCTTTCTCTCTCTTTCTAGCTCTTTCTCTCTCCATATATATATATATATATATATATATATATATATATATATATGCAAAAGAAAAACAAAAAAATGTGTGCTGTTCTAAATATTTCTTTTTTAGACTTGCTTCATACATTTAAATAATCATGTCCCTTCCTCAAAAAGAAAAGGTGTCAAATAAATGTTCCTCCTACTGATATATATATATATATATATATATATATATATATATATAAAATTGTATATAGACAATTATTATTAAGAAATGCAACTAGTAAATATTTTTCAAAACACAGCTGAAATGCATTGGCTTTATGCATCAGTGGTAATAATAATCGTGCGTATATTCCACTCCGCCCACGTCTATTGAACAGGTGAAGAGGCTCATCCCTTGTTCCCTGTTTAGGATTTTGTTTCCGGCTTTCTCTTTTCCAATCTTTTCACTTTCTTTTTTGTTTATTTTTTTTTTCAGTTAGAGTAGATAGACTGAACTATCGCCCGGTTCACACTCCACCCACATATATTGAAAAGGTTTACAGACTCATCCATTGTTCCCTGTTTACAACGTGGTTTCCGGCTTTCTCTTTTCTAATCTATTCACTCTTACGTAGCCCCCTGCACACCAGTGGCCTTACCGCCCTGCTCAGGGTGATGTGATTAAAAAAATCGCTAATTAAATAACTTTTTTCGTGAAAATTCAAATGCGTTTTGCCTTGCATCATATCGACATATTTCGCAGACAGCTAGAACACACTTTGTGATATTTATACACTTTTTATTATATCAAAACTGAATTGCTTTCAGAGTTGATGTGCCGAAAATGTTCTTTGCTAACAAAAATAGAAAAAGATGCGAATGAAGTTCAAACCAGAAAAATAATTTTATAGAAATTTTGCAGCAAGCCGGTAATTATGAGAATGATATATAGTTAAACGTTACTCCCCGATTACATGACCTTAACTTGTTAAGTATTACCTTCACTTCAGTCTTCAATGTCGATCCTGAAATATTTTAAATTAATCTTTTTCGGTGACTTTACTAACAATACGTATTTATAAAATGTTTCGTTATTATTAGTGTGAAGAAAGCACACGCGCGCACACACACACACACACACACACACACACACACACACACACACACACACACACCTTTGTTTCTGTCTAAACTTGTCACTCGATTCAAATACGTCTTGGAACAGATAATTGAATGTATCTATTATTTTGAACGGGTTTTTAATTTGATTCAATCTTTTATATCAATTCACAATATAAATGTTTTATAACGGCCACTCTCTTAGATATAATTTACATTAATTCAATTTTTAACTATGGCCTTCAAGATGCTATCATTTTTTGTCTTGATGTTTATTCTGATGTAAAAGTATTTGCACCTTTCTAACTGGTAAACTTGATAGGTTTTATACAATTAATTTGAGAGCTGGTTTTCAAAATTTTCAAATTTCAAATTTTAAATTACAATTCTGACTTAATTAAGTTTTTAACCAAAATCAAGTGTTGCCTTTCTTGTACAAAAAATGTACTACTTAGCATTTATTGAACTTTTATAATTAACCGGATTGTACAGTTAGCTGTCTAAAATGTATAATTTTTTATACATGCAATTCGAATGTAATTTCTCTATATCAAAAATTTTGTTATTAATTGAAACTTTTTTGCATTTATTTAATTATTAGAATTAACATATTCTAATGAATAACAGCTGACCTTCAGGCATTAATAATTTGATAACAGCCGATACAGAGGTTTTATTTTTTATTGATTTGATTGTGGTTTTCTTCCGGATCATTTGAATTTGGGAGGGTTCATAAGTATGATGTTAGGATACAAAGAAATACGTGTCTAAATGTTTCTATCTCTGTGTGAATGATCGGCAAGCATTACTGATTTTTTTTTGTTTGTAGTCAATTATTTATAGTAAAATATGTCGTAAAAACTTTCCATAACAAATGAAATGTATTTTTGATCTAATAATTATTTGTCATTCAAGTAGTCACCTTTTCCTAAAAATATTTTTGCTTTCCCATCTAAAGATTGTTTGCTGCCTCTTGATTCAATTATCGTTCTTACCTGTTTCGATTCATTTTCAGCAAATGCATATTACTACACGTTACGTTAAAAAATACAGATGTTTTAGAATTTCTTACACGATTCCTTCTTGCTATTCATAACAGATTTGAAAATAGTGGTAATTTCTCAACTTAGTAATTTTAAAACTGCTTAATGTTTTGCTATTGATCTTGCATTGTATCGATCGTTAAGAAAGGAAGCTAGATACTTTATACAATTCTAGATGGTGTAGCAAGCAGATTGTAGCGTAGGTTTATCAAGATTTTATTATTTTTGTATTACATGTTGTGCTTAGTGTTGAAGATTCTAGTCGCTGGTTTGAAGATAAGTATCCTATCTTACTTTATAAATTCTTTTAATATCAATATTTTTATATTAATAAGAAGTTCTTTGATTTTTTTTATGTAATACAATATAAAAACCGTAATTTCAGTAGTTGATAAAGGTTTAGTGGAAAGAACTGTAAAGTCAAGGCTACAGTATCTTACTCGTTCAAACTTCCAATTGTCCGAATGAGCAGTAACATTTTGCTTATTAGTTCACTTAACTGACCAAAGTGGCAGAGATTGATATCTAAATGACTTGCAAAATGATAGGAGAATACAAATCTGATGATTTTCACGAAACACTAGTCTTTGGCGACGGCGACTAATAGAATGTGTTTTAGTGAATTCTATTCATGGTAATGTATGTAATTTCTTTTATAGTAAAGACGAAACATGTTATGAGTTAACTTTTTATTCAAGCTAAAACATTAATAAATCTAATAAAAATAAGAAACTTAAAAATGATTTATGTTTCGTGTAATCAGCTGTCTCTCTCTCGCTCAAATACATCCAATGCATTTCAACATAATAGTAAATTTTGTACACATTTTACTTGTTATCAACATGAAACCCATCCAAATATAATGGGAGTTAAATTTAAAAGTCAATTAAGGATTGGGACAGTTATTTTCTATTATTCTGACATTTTTTATTCGGTTATCTCATTTTTAATGAAGATCTAGAGTAAAATCTTAGAGCTACAATATTTATTAAATATTTTGGTGCTATTTATAGCCGAAAAACAATTTGATTATGAGATTACTGATAGTACACACTATTAGCTAATAGTTCCGTACTAACAGGAATCAAGACTACCTAACGTTGCTGATTGAACAAGCACCAGTGTTTTCGGTTTGTTTGGAAATATCAAAACCCATTTGAATTTAATTGATAATGTTTAATCATAAAAGGGTGATTATTTTTTTTATCCCACAGAAAATATACGAGGATTATGCATATATGATGAATATTTGAAGTAGGAATGTATGAATATTCTAAAAAAATAATAATCTATTTGAGATTAGAATGACTTGTGTTGTCGAGTAGACACAGACACGCTGATCGCGGTGGAACCTTAGTCGAATTCTAATTAGCGGCTGGAATAGAGGAATCGGAAAAAGAAAAATTTGAATTCTAGCCATGACATTCATTTTCCCCCAGCTATGAGTAAAAATAAGGTTCTGTTGCATTGGTTTGCAATCAGAAAAAATCCTCAAATGCTCCTTTCCAGCATGTACAGAGACATTTTGGAAGATTATGCTTGTAAATTTAACATAAGCATATCTCCCACTAATACAGTCTGCAAAAATTTAAAAAAAACAACAACAAAAAGAAAACAGAGCAAACGTTTTTTGTCGTAATATAATGATCAAGCCTAGAACTGGAATTTGGTTTATCCATTAGATCATCCACATATCAAATCTTGAAACATATTCTGGTCATTCTTCTAGGTATTGACGAGGCTTGCTTTGCTTAACTTTGTGGAATCCCACAAGAATCAGCTTTTCAACACGATATGGCCCTTTTATAATGATTACGATAAATACTAATTTTATTAAGTCAAAATTGTTTTAACGTTCATTAAAATGACTGCTACATATTATATTTACCCATTCCATAATCAGTAAGTATATAAGTTTTAATTACATGTGGCGATACATCTTTTCGATCTCTTTATTAAAACATATATTATTGATGATATTATTTAAATAAAATGTTTGAAAATACACTCAGCAATCGAAATAAATTTACACGTACATACAACAGAAAAATATTACATTACATTACCTTTGAGATTATGAAATTTGTATGAGGCACAGAATAGGAAACACATTTTCTATAATGTAGCAATTTTCAACCAAACTGACATCATAAATTTATAACTTAAACTTGCCTGCTCACAGATGAATAGGCGATACAGTTAAAAGAAATATTTTCTAAGAAAGGATGCGGATAATATAGACGAAACATATCAACGGCATGAATGTTTGAAATCCAAAGGAAAAAGAGAAGATTTGTTTTTCTAAAAAGAATTATCTCTAGAGCATTAATAGAAAAAATCTTTGTTGGGCAATTCCCATTCATTGGACGAGTTACAGGTTACAAAATTAGAGGAGAACAGGTGACATTTTCACGATTATATATATATATATATATATATATATATATTATTAAAAATATATATATTAAAAAGTAAACCAGATTAGAAGGTTAGGCTGCAACGTACATATGCGAATATTTTGGGTGAATGTACAAATTAATTCCTTTTTTTCCTGAAATTAATTCATGTATTGCAAAATGAATTCTTCAATAAGCAGATAAATCAAAAAATACAAACTATATTTACCACAGAAACAATCATATGACTTTAATGTCGACAGAGTTAAAACTTCATTTAACTTCCTTTGATAGATTTCAGGGAAGGTGTCAATTCATTCAATATATACTAACAAGGCTGGCTTAATTTTTCTTTATTTCGGTTTCGAGGTATTCTCGTAAGAATTTTACCTTTTCTTCCAATTTCAATACGTAATGCTACTTTATGTCAATTTTTCAGTTGGCATCGCATGAATAGCGCATTTAACATCGAGAGTGATGCTGCATTAGATGTAACTGCTCATTATAACTTATAGCGAGCCTTTTTTCTTTCTTCCTAACTCATTCATTATCAACCAATGAACTGTTCTTTGTTGTGGTGTTTCTATAAAGACTATTCGTTTCTACCTTACTCAGCGAACGTTACTCTCTCACAGTCCACAATACATTTACACCTCAATTAATATATATATATATATATATATTAATTGAGGTAAAAATGTATTGCGGATTGTGAGAGAGCATATATTTCGCGTCTTTTTCGAATCTTAGATTATGTCACTATTATTTTTACCATAACTAAAATTATTTTACACGAATCTTAAAAATTCGTGTAAAATCCTTTTTAAAAGAAAGACGGAAGCTGCTGATGGTTCACCTGAAATAGGCCCATACTTCCGATTCACCATCTAATAACGTGTCTGTGTTATTTTTTCTTATATATATATATATATATATATATATATATATATATATATATATATTCAAATGAAATTCTCTGAATTAATTATTTGCAGGCACTTACACACTTACAAATCATATATGTTTTAACATATTCCTACATTTCTTTTATAAATGTGTTAAGATAATTTTACATTTCGTGATATATTTAATGATATTAAAATATATGTGTAAGATTTCCGCTAGTTTTCGAAGGATATAAAGGCAAGGAGCTAGATATGAATCACCTGCGATGAAAATGACGTCAGTAACATTTATATTTCACTTGCGATACTGGTTTGAAAAAACATTCGTGTTTATTATATGATTCTGCATACCTTAACTTATTATTGGCTATAAAACTCACAATAAAATTTGGTATGAAGTTGTTCACTGCGTAGCATGCATTTAAAACTTTGCATCAGTCAAATTATCCTTATTTGAGGAGCATCTTAATATATATATATGCATGGAAGAGCATGTTATTATATATATATATATATATATATATATATATATATATATATATATATAAAGTGGGATGTCTTTATTAATATACATGTGTGTATATGTATCTGCACAACTCTTTGCATACTAGTAGATATACTATGTAGGTACATTTGTTATTATATGTGTGCGTCTATCTCATTTCTCGTCAAATATTTCTATAGCGTTACAATAATCTAAATGCAATTCTTTTTTAATCAAATAATTTACAAGTCCCATTTGCTAAATTTAATTCGTTCTAAACTATACAAAACCACACACACACACGCACACACATAAATATATATATATATATATATATATATATATATATATATATATATATTATGGCCACTCCCGTCGATTACGACGTATGAATGTCTGACTCAGTTAGATTACCACATAAAGACATGGTTAAAGTGGTGAAGGCTTGTGTAGCACCATCCACATTTTTGGGAACTTCTGATAACAAACAATCGTGAAGAAGCATGCCACAGATAGTATGAACAACAGACCTCAGTTTATTTCCCCATAGCTGGAGAGAAGAGTTGGATTAATACGTTATATATATATATATATATATATATATATATATATATATATATATATATATATTCTTTTTAAAATTAAATATGACGGTGAAGTGAATATATCTGTCGATTATTTATGCTGAATTCTTTTTTAAGCAAATATTATCATTAATTACCCAATAAATTTTAAATTCTCTTATGTTCCTCAGATTTAAATTAGTTGTATTTTGATTGGTCACTACTGAATACGTATCAATATCTCCCTGATTAAAACGATTTGGCGAGTTTTGAACTTTTAAATCTCCTGAAATCAATGTAATTACTTGATAAGACAGTTAGTTTCGAAATGAAATGTATATGTTTGTAGTGATATTATGACATTTCTTCTAGAATAGGACGCGTTTCTAACGAGTAAGAATACAGTTTAAAAGCAGAAATTATAGAAGCGATTTCTGAATTTGTAAACAATTTACTTGAGATTATTCCATAAGAAAAAATAATTAATTTTAAAAAAATTGGATATTATCGTTATAATAGTTCTAATTACATTTATGTTAATCTAGTTATTCCCCAAATATTATGACAATTTAATTAAAAATACATTAAACAAAACTTATAACAAAATTGACACTACTAATTTCATTCTGAAAGATAAATTTAACTGTGCTGACAAATTATTTATAAATGACTATTTCAGAAATCCAGAAACTAAAGAAACTTCCGTTCATGTTGAATCAATCAGCAAACATACTGGTATTAAAACTGCGCAGAAACGCAGTAAATAGATCGTCCTTATTAATGATACACATTAACATAAGACAAAAGTGAGAAACCACTGTGAAGAAAATTTTACGGCAAGTACGTATATGGGCAAGTAATTATAATTTCATCAATTGTCGACCACCGATTCTTTATTCTCAAATTTGTTGCAGGTTTTTACATATTCGGTATGAAAAAGTACAAGTTTTTAGAATGTCATCTTGCATTGAAATATATTTTCATTCTACAACATTAACTTTTGGAATTCTATCATTTCCAATTGGAAAATGATAGATATTTACACCGTTTCTCTTAGCTCTCAAAGAAGGATATTAACATTTCAAAATTCAGTATAAGATTTATTTTGCTTCAAGATGAGTACTACTGCTCAACCATCCAGCCATAGAATGATAAAATTTCTATTTATGATTCAGTGTTTTCTTTTTAGAAAAAATATATGATAATAGCAGTTGAACTATTACATTCTGACAGCAATAAATATTATCAAAAAAAATCAACGAGATTTTGTCTGATCGTCTGGTTTTGGCTTGGTGACATTTAAATTATCAAAAACTGACGGCATGTATTTCGATAAATTTCCTAAAATCCACTTTCATTTACAACATATATATTTTCAAGCATGTATGTGCTACCGTGTGTGAGATATTGAATCCGGATAACATTTTTGATGAATCAGACAAATTTAAATAATTTATATAGTAATTGCATCTTTCGCAATGTGTTAGATAGGATTCTTTGTGTGAGGATCTAATAAATGTGCGTATTATTTTTCCATGACGGCCTTTAAATCCCAGACACAAAACAACGTATGATTGATTTATATTAACACGCAATCTCTCATATTACTTTCATTCTGACACGAAGAAGTATATATAACAAAAGCGAAATGAGTAGTCTATTAAGCAGTCTTTAATTTTTACGTACTATCATTACGCTCTCACACCCTGTTTGAGCAATGTGGAAGAATGGTAGACTTAGAAAAACAGTAGCCTCACTGGCATCTAGGCATCGTTCATTCAGCAATGAATTAGAACAAACTTAGCTACTGGGCGTGTATAATGATAAAATACACGCTAAAAAGTCTACCACCTTCCACCGAGAGCCCGTAGCCCTTAAAAAATGGCTGACAATTGCAAGACAGTGCGTATGACTTATAAAAACAAAAAGTATTTTCTCTTACGTTATAAAGCAATTCGTTCAAAAGAACATAGCAGACATCTGTAATAAAATTATACATTTAAGACAATCTTGGATACATTTGTAACACAAAATGCGAAATTAATAAATTCCTTATTCAATGCTTATATCCGTGTCTGTTTTCCAAAATATCTACTCTAATATACATATTTATGATTTGACTTATTGTATATTACTCAGATACAGGTATATATTATCATCGTGAACATACACATAAGTACCTGAGTATTAATAATTTTATATATGCACCTTAACGCACAAGTTCAAATTATCTCGGTATCTATGTAATTTCAGTTATAACATATGTCTATGTGTGATTTTTATCGCTGCCTTCAATGCGGTTAAAGATTACAAAAATGGTTATTGATTTATCAATATCTGTGACTGTGCGTGCGTCACAAGCGGAAGTTGATCGCTTCACCTTCAAAGACTGAATATGGCAAGAAATTCGCTCATAAACTTGTAAGGAACCGTCTCCCATCTCTTCTTCACACAAATATGGAAACCTCGCTGATCAGAAGAATTCGATCATAACATTGTTTAACACTCTTGAGTGTGTGGTCAATCATTCGAAGAGACATTTTCATGTCCGATCATCATCTATCTTCTATTCCCTCATATTCAGGTGTGTTTACGTTTCGTGGGTGTGTTTGTCCCAGAGCAGATGTAAAAGAACAAAGAATATTCTATCGCAATAAAGACATTTTATCGATGAAGATTATTTTTTGTCGTCAACATCTCATATATGGAAACACATATGTATAAAAAGAAATGTTTCATTTTTTTTAACAATCGTGCGCTGAGGGGCAGTGGATATTGAATCGAAACGACAAATCGAGGTGGCGAGTTCAAATTCCAGTGGAATTCTTTGCATTCACTTACGCAGAAATACCCTTGGCAAAAGTATTAATCCGTTTCTTTCCTCCAGTTATGGGTTAAATAATAAGACAGATTGGGTTATGTAACCTTAGCTGGCAACCAGTCTACCGCAGAAACATTAGCAACTTATAGAGGGATAATTTTCTGCACAGTCACTCATGTCTCTTTTGAGACATGATCGCTCAAAGCGTGTATCACGTATGACACTTCACTGACTGATAGTTAGTTTGATTTTCTAGCTTCAATATTCTGATAAGTTACGATTTTGCCAATAGGAACTGAATTCAAATATTTTCGTAACAAATATCCAGAAATTATATTATTCATGGTTCCACATTTAAAAATAACTTCGTCAAGTCAATAATAAATTCAAAAACATAGAGTGGGATGAGTAAATTTTCGCAATTTTATATTTTTAATTACGTGCATGGGAAGTATTTGTTTTTGATTTGACGACAGCACAGTAAAGTAGTAACAGTTTGGCAACGAATAATTGAAAAATTGCAGAATGACACATATCATTCTGCCAGGCATAAGAGAACTGCATGCTCTAGAGCTTGAGATTCGTACCTGAAACACAGATACATATATTTCAGATAGATTGTGTTTCAGTGCAGATGATACGGAAATATTTGGAGGATATATCCATACAACATCTAGGCGTTTAGAGTGACTCGTTGTGATGGCGAGGTTAATACTTCAGTTTTCTTCCCACAGGGTCTCAGAATCAACACGGGGTCCTAAAACAAGAGCAACGAAAATGTAGTTTTCATCTAGGTCTAGCGTGTGAATGCTGTAATACACTATTTTTAATAAATGAAATGTGCACTATGACACACATACATGAAAACCCAGTCATAGCTCTCATGCAATTTCTGCAGCATATCACTCCTTATTTAGTCACGTAACTCTCCATACTGTAATCCCTTTAATGATTATATCTGGAACGTAGTTTATCGGGAGGCAAACAAAACACATTGTCACACCAAAGATGAAATGGAAGCAAGTTTATAGCAGTATTCATTAATTTATTAAAAAAATTACCCTTTACCCTATTTTCTAATACAAATTTGTTACACTAATCCCTTGTTCTTGTTTTCATTTGTGGCCGCTAAAAACGGTGTTACAACACTGGCGACGAAATTTGAACAAGTCACGCGGACAGGAAAATACGTTTTTCAAGTTAGTCGCCATAACAACACTGGCGACGGAAGTTTTAGAAAAAAAAAACAAAAAAAAAACGCGATAACCAGAAAGAAAGAAAAACAAGTTTCATTCGAAATTATACGTAACGAAAAAGATACAAAAGGTACGTAAAGAAATTCACGTGAACCAGTAAAAAAATATTCTAAGCCAGGGTTTACACTGACGAAGAATGGAGGTTTCACGGACAAACCCGAAACAAACCCAGTGTCTTACAAACACTGGCTGATTAATGAGTTTCATTGAGAAATACCAGCCAACTAGAAAATATCACACAACACTGGCTATGTACGAACAGACTTTTCGTCGGAGTATCAATTTAATTCAATGCTATAACACTGACAAACCAAATTCGAACAAAGAATTTTAATTCAAATTTTAGTTTACCAAACACGACCGCGAAAACTCTTACTACAAGGAGATATTTCAAAATCAATATTCCCAAAATATTGACAAGTGATATATCAGAAAAGTTTTTACTCTGTCTAAAATGCAGCGATTATTTTGTCTCCCGAAATTTAAAAAAAATTGACAAATCGCATACGCAACTCAAGATTGTTTATTGTTTTGTATTGTACAGGATTCCAGGAAAAAGTGACTAACGCAAACTGTAAGTACTACGTTTTGAATTTATCATTCAAATAAATATATATTAAGGGAAATGATATTTCAATTTATTTTTAAAAAAAAAATATTACGACTCGACTCTAAAGCGATACAAAAGGAAAACTAATTACTGTTTCCCTACTCAGTTGTTCAACCAAAGAAATAAAATTAAAATCCAAGATTTTTGTCATACGGCATTGAAACCTAGTTCAACTGAATACTCATAACTCGTAACTCATTTTTTTTGTTCTGTGTAAATCAGAAAATGGAAGAGTTAAATGATACATTTACTCAATTTTAAAGCTTCAAATCGAATAGCAAAGAAAATCAAAAGAAAGACGGCAAGGAAGTGAAGAACTATTCGCACTAGTTTTAGCGAACGCTTTAAACACAGAAAATAGTACGGCATTTTCGCAGGATTTTATTTGGAATGCAATAGGCAATTTCCGTTACGCGCCAGATGAGGTCAAAACTTTTGCTGTTTATTATAGAAGGTATGAGGATTTCTTTAATATTGATTGTAAAAACTGGACTGATCAGAAGAAAGTTTGGTGGTTACTAAATAAATTCGATACCGTAGAACATAAGTTTGTGGATTTTATCTTCTCGAGGAAAACCTCTGAAATAACATTTACCGACAGGGTAAAACTCCTTACAGTACTTTTTAGTCTAAAACCTAATTTCACAAAAGGTGGAAATGCCTAAACCTTGTAAAAATGACGAAGAAGACTTCTCTATTGATGCAGCGGTGGTTACTAAACACTGCGTTAAATTCCGGTTATCAGAATTTTCAAATGTCTAATTTTCAAATGTCTAATTTTTGCACAAGACCTTAGGTTAAGTAGAGACTCAGAAATTAGACGTTGTGTACAAACTAAGCTGAAGAATGAACCAAACCTGGTATCACAAATGCTGACAGAAGATTGTCAAAGAGTAGAGAGAATAAAAAATGATTCAAACGTAAATAATTATCCAGACAATCAAAAACTTACACGAAGAACAAAACCGAGAACAGAAGAAACAATAATTACTCGAACCCTCCTGCTTCTAAAGCAGGATTTATAAAAAGAAAAATACCACCAAGGCCGGGTAACCGATGTGGAGGATTTATTAGGTTAAAGTCTGTCCATATCTATCCAAAAATGTTTGACTTGTAAAACAATAGGATATAAAGGTTCTCACAATAGAAAATAAAGAAAATCAAATGTCGTGTACGTCAAACACGAACCTTCGAATATAACGAAGAATGCCTATGAAAATATGTCGTAGTTAAAATCCTAGAGATTACGTTGCAAATCGATTCAGGCTCAGACTTTTCAATAATTAATGTACGTAGTGAAAAAGACTTAAAAGAACCACTGTTAAAATCACACAAAATATCCATAAACCTTAATGGCATAAAAATAAATTTCGAAGGAGAATTTGTCACTAACGTCACACAACTTGTTACTACGAAAAACTAAAAGACTACGTATTGAAAAACAAAAAAAACTGTTTGGTACTGACTGGATACAGGAATTTAACTTGTGGGACCAGCCAAAGTCTGCCTTCTGTAATAAAAGTAGAATCACTGTCATATCAGACGGAAAAACTGAAATCCAACCTAAAAAAAGGGCTAGGAAAATGCACTAAAATGACCGCTAAACAAGAGTTGAAACAAAATATTCAACCGGTTTTTAGGAGAAAACTCAACGTTCCCTTCGCGTCTCTAGAGAAAATTAATCAGGAATTTGACAGACTCGAAAGTATCGGTAGTCTGTTAAAAATAGAATATAGTCAGTGGGCCGCCCACACCGTCTATGTCAAAAATAAATCTAAGGAAATTCGCGTATGCGCTGATTTCTCAACGGTCTGAATGCATCATTGTAAACTACCACTATCCTCTAACAAGACCTGAGGTAGTATTTGCCAAATTAAACGGTGGTAAGATATTCTCAAAAATTGATCTGAGTGACGCATATCTGCAGATCCCGGTCTATAAAAAAAAGTGCTAAGGTACTTTGTATAAACACACACCGAGGCTTATACAGATACGAAAGGTTACAATTTGGGGCAAAGGGCGCGCATGCCATTTTTCAGCAGGTCAGGAACAATATGCTGCGCGGTCTTGATTTTGCCATCGCGTAACTTGACGATATTATTATAGCAAGCAAAAACATTGAACAACATCGAGACCATATTCATGAATTGTTGAACAGAATACAAGATTATGGGTTTAAGATCAGAGAGCAAGTGTGATTTCTTTTAAGAAAAAATTAAATATTTAAGCCAGATCATAGACAAGAACGGCGGATGACCGGACCCTGATAGGGCCAGAGCTATACGGGATATGCCGACACCCGGAAATACGGCTCATCTACTGATATGGATCTACAACGTTTCCTACAAGTGTATTGGATCACTCCGTATCCTAACAATCCATCCGCTCGATCTCCGGCGGAAGCCATGTTTGGTCGAAAAAAAAAGGTTGGTCTTCGACAAAATTTTGCCGAGAGAAACTAAGCAAAGTAAAACTTCTACGTTACCAAACAAACGTTATAATCATATTTCTAAAATGTTAATGTCGGTTTTTCTATGATGGAAGAAAGTGCTGAATCATCTCCTCACGGATGGAGAAAAATATTGACCTAAAAGATGCTTTACTACACAAGAATACTGATAATAACATGAACGGATCATGCCAGAAATGAGAGTTTATAGCAAGTGAAAATAAGATGGAAACTTATATTTAACAAGAAGATGTGGGACGTAATGATGAATGTAGGCTTGAAAAGCCTGACATTTACAGGAGAGGTTAAAGGCAAAATGGACAAAGTAAGCCGATACATAACGTTCCAAGTAAACTTGAGTAAATCGACGCTGGAACATATAACTACAAATAACATATAAATAACAAAACAACAAAAAATTATTAACAGATAAGCCAGAGAGAATATTGTGACGGCACATGATAGCTTCCTTCTTAAAGGAAACGTATATTTACATAGATATCATGTCCTTTATCTCCCTTGAATTTAATAAAATATGTGAATTTCGCATGCATAATGCATGAAGATGACGCCGATACAAACATTTGTTCTATAAAATTATATCAGATTTTATTAATTGTATATATCCAATGGTTTTTACTAAACCAGGAACATTGGCACCCACTTCTCTATTATGAAAACGTAATTTTCAGAAGTCAAGCCAATTTTACTTCGACACATTTGAAACTACCAAGCATATGGCAATATTTTAAAACAATTGAAGTCTTAGTTACACATAATCAATCGAATGCCTATATATTTTTCAATTTTGACGTGTTTATGATAAACTTAGAAATATATATATATATATATATATATATATATATATATGTATATGCTTTGAGATTTCAATCGCCCGATCGACTCAGTCGATTAAAAACTTAATTAGGCGATTAAAGTTTGCCTTACTCGGTGGATTAAACAGTAAACAGTACATTTGAAGAAATATTTTTAATTTGTGTACTGAAAAAAATTCTCAACATCACAATAATAATTACATTAAAAAAGTCAATCATCATAAGTTTTCTGTAATATTACTGATATTTGCATATATATATATATATATATATATAGTCTTTAAGATTTGTAAATGATTTCACTCGACTGGCGTAGTTTATTTCTTCTGTTTGACTACGACCTATATCTCATAGATGATAAACCAAACAAATTTGATTTTATCAACGATTTTCTATAAAATATTACATGTATAATTTGTTTTTTTGTGCGTGGTTGAAAGTAGTATGCGTATTTCGTTTCCTTTTTTTCAAATGTTCCATTTAATTCTCATAAGCGTGGGGAAATGTAACATAATATTTGCACTGACCGGGACGATAAAAGACAAGATTTCAATAATCTCATTGTAGTTCATTCTAAGTAACTTGTGAATCATCAATGGCATACTTTTAGGTTGTAAACGGAATCAGATTTCCTTTTTTCTATATTTGAAGATTTTTAATCCACCACAGGCGAGTAAGGCAAACTTTAATCGCCTAATTAAGTTTTTAATCGACTGAGTCGATCGGGCGATTGAAATCTCAAAGCCTATATAATCGACTGAGTCGCCCGATCGACTCAGTCGATTAAAAACTTAATTAGGCGATTAAAGTTTGCCTTACTCGCCTGTGGTGGATTAAAAATCTTCAAATATAGAAAAAAGGAAATCTGATTCCGTTTACAACCTAAAAGTATGCCATTGATGATTCACAAGTTACTTAGAATGAACTACAATGAGATTATTGAAATCTTGACTTTTATCGTCCCGGTCAGTGCAAATATTATGTTACATTTCCCCACGCTTATGAGAATTAAATGGAACATTTGAAAAAAAGGAAACGAAATACGCATACTACTTTCAACCACGCACAAAAAAACAAATTATACAAGTAATATTTTATAGAAAATCGTTGATAAAATCAAATTTGTTTACATTTACAAATCTTAAAGACTATATATATATAAGTAAATATCAGTAATATTACAGAAAACTTATGATGATTGACTTTTTTAATGTAATTATTATTGTGATGTTGAGAATTTTTTTGAGTACACAAATTAAAAAAATATTTCTTCAAATGTACTGTTTACCTGCGTAATTTTGTCTTCATTTTAATGCATCTCATTTGTTATTCTCTACTCATGTGTTTGGGAAATACAGAAAACCTATATCAATATATGTTCAGACATTATACAAAATATATCATCGTGTGACATGTATTAATAGTTACCCAACTATATGTATTTTTTTTTACTTTACTACAATTATGTAGCTTTGTTGAGAGAATTGTATATCTTATTTCCTTTGTGCTCTTTTTTATTATTTCGCCTTCAGTATATGCATCTATTCCCAGTGGGTATGAAAAAACGAAATTTCTGTAGTATCAGCTTATGACACTGCATATTTTTGGCTTCATTTTCTCTTGATATTGTAAATCGTATTTCAACACCGAGTAAACCATTAAAAAAGCATAAAACCCTATTTCTGAGAAAACTACAATTCTCTAATCTTGTAGTTGACAGTTATTTAATTTTCCACTATTTTCCTAATTCTTTCGCCTAAAAACTTTAGCGTGGATTACATTAATAAATATACGATTACAGGAAATGAAACGCTGTTATAAAAATGTATGAGCAGACTACCACTGCACTTAAGTGTGTATATGTAAATACATATGTAGATATGCCGTTTTCTTAATGATTATTCCTTCTGGGATTTGAAGCAAGCATTTCATTCACTCACTTGTTATAAAGCTGACTCAGGCCAGGCATATGCCAACTGCTTAGAATAAATATTTTGGTGATATGTCTGATAAGAATGCTTTAGTAGAAAACAGCGGTTGTTCAGATATTGAAGTTCGTTGACACAAGCTTAACAAAATAGTTCATATATATATATATATATATATATATATATATATATATCACCCCAAGCAAGCCATTTTACTGCCATTGTTGCGCAGAGTGTTACAATGGGGTAAATGATGAGAAAGAGCGGTTAGTGAAGGGAAATGTCAGGAATAGGGTAATAGTCGCATGAGAATACCGAGGATGAGGTTGGAATTGATGAAAAAAGAGCTAGAGAGAATGGAAGCGAGTCAGTGATATAGGAGATGTCTAGTGACCGTACATTTAAATCCTGAAAATTGTAGCTCTCGAGGGCACAAGTATATGGAAAAAGAATTCCACATGCGGGAAGTGTGTCAAAAGAAGCTCTTAGAGTAAAAATTGAGGTTGTATTTTATTGGTTTCCCCGTAAAAGGGTGGGATCTACATGCCACTTTTACAGAAATTCTTTTATTTCTTTTGGCATAGTTGAAAATATTAGACGATAATCATAGTTGGTTTCATGATTTATTTCTGTTTTCATTTGAAATCTAAAAACTAGCAAGCAAATCACCTGTGCAACTGTTATTATTTAATGAATGTAATAATATGAGAATGATATTGCCAAAATTGTGGGGTATGCATGTAGTCATCATGTTTGGTGTGTTTGTATTTCACCCAATATATTACGTCTCTTCTTACGTAGTAATAGACTAGCATCTATGTACATCATTTAATTGTTGAAATATATAAATGCAGCTCTAAATTCCATTCTAATATTATATCATATAAAGCTTATCGCTTGTGGAAATATATCAGATGTTGGTTTTTATGTGAACTACAATATACACAAAAGTAATATGCCTCTTTCATCATCATGTTTTATCATTCTGAAATTTTTATTTTTATTATTCGCTTCCTAGAGTAAATTCACCTGTTTGCTTCAAAGTATTAACCTCTATAAGATCTTGCAAATTATCGATATTGACACTTTGTTTTTAGTGAAATAAGTAATATTAAATTAAAAGGAAATTACTGGAGATATTTAGCAAAAATGCCTAAATGAATTTGCCACTAATTTGACATATGAAAAGCAAATTAAACAGCCTAAACAGTGGGCCACCTAGCTTACTACAATGTCTGAATGGACTATGCACCGGAAGCTGGAGGTATATCAAAACTTATAACTTGAGGCTATAACGAGATTGCAAATGTTATTCAATTCGGCCGTGTGCCATACGTAAATGAACTCCATCCAGCTTACAGATTTATTCAATGTAATCAGAATGTTGTCAGCAAGTTGGAGTGTGTGAAAGAATGAAAGTGTACCTTTTGTATGCTTGAATAGAAATTTATTAAAATAATAACAAAAGTTGGTAGAAATTAATGTTCAACTGGAAAGTTAGTTATCAAATGTTGTAGAAATGTTTGTAGTAGTAACTTCATGGAAATTGTTTATGCCCACGTGTGTATGTATATATGATCTGTTGTTTGATAAGAATATCTTTGAATTGAGAAGAATTCAAATGAATCAGCACAAGAAAAAGAAAGAGAAATAATTTGCGACGCGACCTTACGTTCGAATCGATTTGAAGTTTTTTCTCTTATATTTTTCTGTATCGTCTCGCAGTTCCCATCAGACTGACTAACGCAGACCGAAGACTTTATAATCATTTTGTTTTTTCGCACTGGTTTGATAACTCTTTTTAGTCTTGCAAATACCACCCATTTGTCAGAAAATCAATTTAACATCTAAACGCGAAATCCGGTTTCGTCTTTTTCTTTATGCTCGAAGTCAATCCCTTTTCTATTTGGAAAAAAAAAACAGGATTTCACGAGTCATTGTGAATTTTTGTAAAAGTGAAGAAGAAATTTAATTTTAATTCTTAATCACCTATCCACCACACACTTACACAAGTTTTACATCATTGTTAAAAAGCGTATCAACTCCTAACAAGTAATTTGATATCAAAAACTTACATTTTCGTGGGACGTTTGAAACAATAGAAATATATATTATACTGTTCTCAATACATGTTAGTCGACGAATATATTTTTTGCGTGAATATAATTCATAAAGACACTAATATGTGAGTTTTACGTTGTTGTTTTGATGAAGCAATATTTTGGATTAAATTTTATTTATTTCAGAAATTGTAGAATATATATATTAATGTCATCAGAACTTATGTTGATTGATATATAGTGTGCATTTTTCTATAAATATTTATTGTTTGTAATTTTATATATGAAATATATTGCTGGTAATTTTTTACTATAGATATTTTTAGACTTTCATAAGTTTTTATTTCTGTATAATATATAGAAAAAAGACTGAAAGGCATTTTCACGATTCCAAATATAGAACTCAAAAACGATTCCTTCTGATTGATAATATTTCACGTTTGTTGTGGGATATGTGTGCCAGCCCAGTAAATGTTTACAAGTTGCATCTTTTAGCTGAAAAATTCCGAACATCTTGTTAGCTTAAATTTCCGAACATCTTTTATTACCTAATCATATTAGTTTTAGCTGTTTCTTGCATATGAAGGACTGTGGGTGCAAATTCAGGATTTCAGAAAATCACTTCGCCACGAAAGACAGCCTGGTTTTACGAAAAACATAGATTATTGTGAACCAAATATTTGACGCAACTATTTGCGTAGCACTAATCATGATCCGCTTCAACCTACAATATATTTTTCCATAAAAATAATCCCAATTTTTTTCAGTAATTCCTGCTTCAGATAATTTGAAATGAATCCTCATTAACAGCAGGAGCTGGCATGCAACTGACGAGCATTTTGCTATGATTTAATTTTTATTTTCTTTTTAAGAATGTCATTATCTGAGATATAATGTGGTTATTACTAGTAAATGTTTCTTTTAAAATTCTATATAAGTTTGTTAATGTCCCACCCAAATCATGTTCAACAGTTTTGTTCTGTTCCCAGATATTTTATTATCAGTTAGTTAAGCGTCATACACGCTTTGGGTGATCATATCTCGAAAGTGACATGACTAACTAGGCAGAAGATTATCCCGCAGTAGGTTGCCATTGCTTTTTGCGATAGACTGGTTGCCAGCCAAGTCTATAAAACCCAATCTGTCCTGTTATTTAACCTAGAACTGGATGGAAGGGACGGATTAATAGCTTTCCTAATGTTATTTTTGCGTATGTGTATGCCAGTAATTCAACTGAAATTCGAACTCGCCTCCTTGATATTTTATGTCTTTTCTACTTAAAATAATGCATGAGAGTTGAGATTAATACAGGTAGGGGTTGGGTTAATATCACTCTGCAATGCTTTATATAGGCTTAAATTATACCAAAATATCGCACTTTTTGGCATTTAGTTTGTGGTTTTGGAACACATTAAATGCAAAAAGCTATGAAAACTGCATTGTTTTCATTAATGTTCAACTCACAGGATACCACTTTCAAAAAAGTTCTGCTTTTTTACCGTGCACATTCATTAAAGTATTTTACAGACATAATGCATCAGTGTTAAAAGGTAATTTACGTATTCTAACGTATTTGAGAAGCGTGAAAAAGACGCATAATCTTCTACTGCCACCTGAAAATTGACAAAGATTGATATACAGTTAAACATTACAGCGAGTCGTGCACATCCTATTGTAGTTATATACCACGCGAGAAGACGAGAACTATTTTGCTCACCAGCTGCAGAATTATTTTCATCCCGTAGTTTTTATTCATTTATTTGTTTTAAATATTGCAATTTTCCCTGCAATTTATGTATATTTTTAACTGACTTTGGTTTTTCTGACGATAAAATACTCAATTTGTTATTAAATGAAAGAATATTTGATTTTCGAATTTCTAAGCATTTACCATTTTTTTAATTTCCAGGACACACACACACACACACACACACATATATATATATATATATATATATATATATATATATATAGCGTGTATGCTAAAAACCAGCGATACACCCGAACAACTAATGGTTAAACGCTGAATGACGAGGTAACATATAATAATTTTTATATCTCTCAAACTTTCTCTCGATATTTTCTTCATCAAATTAAAAAAAAATCATCGGTTCAGGCAAGAATATTGCGCGAATTTGAATCAAATAAAAAAGATAAAAATACTTTACTTAAAACAATAGATAAAAGAATATCACATTTCGAAATTTTTTAAAACTAAATCTTTCGAAGCATGCATCAGCGTTAAAGTTATTGTGTTAAAACTCCTTGTTAGTACATATTTTTCTAAGATGAATGTGCTATCTTCGCGTATACGTGGGGGGAAAATAGAGCCAAATGAGAATATGAGGAGAAAAGATTAAATATCACTTTGCTTGCTGGGGAGAACGAGTGAATGGAATAGGAAATTTCTTTAGAATTTGCCGGCGTAAAACAATGTCGCATGTATCAGCCTCAGTTTACATACTAGTCTAGAAGCTTTTTGCTTAAATACACTTCGGGGTAAATAAGAATAATATTTTTATTCCCGGTAGCAAAGAGACCTGTTGGTTGAAAAATGTTAAATAGATTCGTTTATTAACCGGAAATATGCTCAAATCCTACAACTCAAAATTTTTTTTTCGTTTATCATTTGATGATTTTCTTGGAGTTTCTTTCAGTATTCCCTCAAGAAACTTAAAATTAAAAAAAAACTTAAAACAATCAGAAAATACATTTCTTATATGAATTAACATATTCATACTAAAAGTGGGAGTTTCAAGTTTTGTATTAAAAGACAAGATATGTTTTAGTGGATTTGAGTTATGGGGCAAATGCTATGGAATCGGAACGAGAAATCGGGGAACCGAGTTAGAATTCCAATTAAATTCCTTGGATTCATTTACGCGCATATACTTTTTGAAAAGGTGTTAATCTCTCTCTTTCCACAAGTTATGGGTTAAATAACAAGAATGATTGGGGTCTATGGCCTTGGCTGGCAACCAGTCTACCGCTGAATGTAATGGCAATCTACTGCGTGATAATCTTCTGCCCAGTCAATCATGTCACTTTTGAGACATGATCGCTAAAAGACGCATCCTGTATGGCACTTAAATGACTGACTGATTTTTTTGTTAATGTTCTGAAAAAATATCGGTATTATCACGCCTCAAATCAATGCGTTAGTTATGAATAAAAAGAAGTGGAGATCATTATCAGATTCCAAATAACAAATATTATTTTAATACATAGACGAAATGCACTTGCCTTACATACCAGCGTTTGTCATAATCGTGTGTTTATTCGCCAATGAAATACCGTTGTATAAATTAAAATTCAAATACGGACTGCGTAGCACACATTGTCACGTTACGCACACGTTTAGCACACACTTTACGTTATTTATACACATTTTATTATTGCAAACTTAATTGCTGCCAGAGTTGATATGCCGAAGAGGTGCTTAGCATACAAAAATAGTTCAAGATGAGAATAAATTTCGAACCCCATGTCTAATTATATTGAGATTTTGCAGAAAAAAACGTTAATTATGAGAATGGTCTATGATTGAAACGGATTCCCCATCTACCTGATCTTCAGTTGTTAAGTATTCAATACCCTCCAGTCTTCAATATCGATCATGAATTATTCCAATTTCTATTTATCTTTAACCTTAATAACAATTTCTATTCAAAATATAACTTAATCATAGTTAACGTGTATAATACGCACGCACAAACATCTATCTATATATCTATCTCTCTCTCTCTCTCTCTCTCTCTATATATATATATATATATATATATATATATATATATATATAGAATGTTTTCAAATACGAGGTATTCTGTAAAGGAAGATAATACAATAGATAATTGCGCCTTTTTTAATTGTTTTAAATAAAGTTTTAGTGAGCTTAGTTTTGATCGATTATTACTATCAAATTTAAGATCGATATCCGCTTGGACATTGCTTTCACTCAAAAACTGCTAAGCGTTATACACCGAAAATTTCTCAAAGAAGGAATGTAAATATAATTTTAAAAATATATAGATACTGTGCTACATCTATATTACACTTAAAAATTGACAGAAAAAAAAAGTTAAATATGATCAGATTATTCATGTGAGTTAAAAACGAAAAAAATTGAATTAAAATTTTATAGGATTAAAATATTATAGAACAAAATGAAACTGAAAGACAATATTATATCTATTATATGAAGAAGGGAGGCATTGTCACTAACAGAAAAGACATCATAATTTACAAATGAGGTCAGCCTTTCTGAAGTTAATCAAAATATTAAGAAATAGGGAAAACGTGTTACAATCTAATTAATAGAGAACTGAATCGTTTCGTAATATCAATCCTCCTATATTGCCACACAGATGAGGAAAACATACGAATCAACAAAAATAGTTTGTACACAATAATGCTTTGAGTACTATAGACCGAATATATGTGCAGGGAGGAAGTTTGATAAAAGTGATAGAAAAATATAATTCTGTGACGCTTAATGAGAAAAACAGCCTTGGATAAGATGTTGCACACATGACAGGTTGTTAGAGAAAGAGTCTAACTAGCGAACTTGTGTGTAAGTATGAGATAAAAGCATTTATGGGAGATAACAAAGAGAGAAAATTTATGAAGTGCTAAAAAACAAAGGAAATGGAAGAAACTGATCACCAACATCCTGAATGAAAACAGTAAATAGCAAAAGATTTCGGCGCTCAATAGAATGAACTATAAGCGAAAGACAAGGGAAATAACTAATGTATGAAAAAAAATATATATATAAAAGTAGACAATGGAATCATTTTTCTTTTCTTTAAATGAGATATTTTCTTAAAGTTTCAGTTGTGAACGAAGTGTCGCTCAGAAATAGATAAAAAAAAAAACAGGAAACATGTCCGCAACTTTGTCTTATTCCCTACGTTTAGGCCGCTCTAGGCTCCGACATACGTCAGGTGATTGGATTTTTTAAATGAACCCGTTACTTCATTCACTGTGTTAGATTTGTTCTATTTCCATGTGTCATGCCTTTCCAGATATTAACAAATATACATGGCCGAATTGGTAAAAGCGTTGGTTTCATCCAACTAATTCACCCAAAAAATGGTGATTTCAATACCTGACTACAGCAGAGTTGAACAAAAATTAGAAATTCAAAGGAGATAACTGATATTGAAACATCTGAAAGAGGCAAGGCACGTAGAATTAGACCAATCTACCAAAGTGAACGAAAGAATGGGTTTAGTTCGAAATTTCAATCACTTGTAGATGATCAGAACTTACAAGGAATGAAATGCCGTGTATTTACGAACACAGATTAATAAAACGCCGTGTATATTTCAACAGAGACAAGGACAACAATTCGAATAACATAAATAATTATAATACCTCATCTCAGAAATATAGGCAAATAAAGAAAATAAGAGATAATCAGAATAAAAGGAAACACTAATTTAAAGAAGATAAGATTTGAAAAAACGACTAAAACACTGTAAAGAATGATCGGAAATACTAATCGAAAAGGAGTGAAAAATAAAATGAAGCACAATAAATAATTCAAAGATCAAACACCGACATCTTTCTGAAAATATTTCAGAAAAAAATCAAGAAACTTTAGAGAGAGAGAGAGAGAGAAAGAGAGAGAAAAATTAACACAAAATACTAATTTCCTACATCAACTGAATTCGCTCGTTAAAAACAGAGAAAGCAATATCGATGAATTATACTTTACAGAGGAACATAACGAAAATGATGCCGATCACGATAAAATCTACGTAGTCTCTGATTCTTTTTGCCACATTTGTCTTTATCATATCTCTTAACAGCCTACCCAACTTTTGTTGGAAATTTACCAACAAGAAATTCTTTACAAATATCATCTTCAGATGATTCAGCCTTACAAGAATGGTGTCTATTTCGAGTAAGTGGTAAACGAAAAGTAGCTCTAGCAGTAAAGGCATAAACGTAATTACAGGTGAATACGTTAGTTCGTATAAATATATATATATATATATATATATATATATATATATATATATATATATATATATATATTTATATTATAAATTATTGTTTGGAACATGTAAAAATTACAATTTACTACAAAAGTATACATTTTGTTTCAAAATTGTTTTTTCGAGATGGAAACTTTAAATAAATTGTAATTTGTACATATTTTTTAGTAAATTGTAATTTGTACATGTTCAAACTATAATTCATAAGAAATACTCATAGCTCTACTTCTATATTGAGCACTAATTTAAATTAATGTTTTGAAGTTTTTAATATTTTCTTCGTTATTCATTTACTTATATACATCCATATTTATTCACTTATATATATACATATATTTATATATATATATTTATATATATAAATTAGGAAGTTGCAATTTTAATTTCTGCAAATATTAAAGATAGCTCTAAATCGCTAGTCACTAACAAATACTGTAACAGAGAGCGGCAGGAAACTGCTGATTGCTACAATTATTTTATCGATTATATAAAAAATTAACCCTATCGGAAAACATATTTCCATTTAGACCCGATCAAGAGTACTGTAAACGATTAAGGTCAGAGTGGTACCATAGCCCTGATGTGCTAGCTAGACCCAACATTCTCCAGGTTTTGAATTCTGAGTTTCGTTCTGCTAAAGTGGTTAACACATAATGATTTTGGATCCATTATGTTCTGTTATTTTACTAATAATGGAGTGGCGGTTGATTTCAGCCTTTTCCTAGGGATATTAGCACGAAAGTCAATGCATCGAACGTGACAAAACGATTGAACACTACACTCTGATCCCTCAATCTAAGCCGCGAAAAATTTCTCCTCAGTATCTGCGTTTAGGGAACAATAAATTATCACACAATATCTGTTTATAGCGATGGAATAAAGGTGTTAATTATATATATAATAATAATACAATATAATAATATCATGTATTCTTTTTTATGAAATATCTATAATTGTCAATTCAACTATATGAGAAAGTGATTACTGGTATTTTAAGGCTCCAGTAGTTTAATGTAACACCGGTTTTATGATGTTCCTTTTCAATTATATTTCATAATGTTGAACATTGTAAATGAAAATGATTATATCAAAATGAAGACGGTGGCGCCCATGATAAATCATCATTGACATATTTCCAGTCATTTATTCCACTAAGAATAAACATTCAGTGAACATGTGATATGCAAATTATTAAATAGATGCGAATTTTCGTTTCTTTTTTTTAATCATGTAAGCATTGGCAGGCAACTTGGCTATAACACTACGCTAGTGAAAGTTCTAATGTGCGATATCAAATTCTTTATAGATGACATTGAAAATACATCTAGTTACCACCTTCACAGTATCATGTCTTCTCTGTTTGGTATACACGGTGATGACCCATACAATAAAACCTGTCTTAAAAGTATATCTGTTAACTTTTATAGTGTTTGTAAATGTTAATACATCCGAATCAAAATTGTAAAGATTTATTCATCTCAGTGAACAAATTGTGACATCCGACTGCATGGTTAATTCGATTATCGAGGTAAACAAGTTTTTGTTTTACTATATTTTAACGTAGTGAAATCAATTTTAGTGGAATGATTATATTGAAGTATTTGGCATATCGTCTGCTAGGGAATATGACTAATGCTGCCAGATATTTTTTTTCAATAGATACCTATTTGCACGGTAAATATCTATACGTGTATTGAATGTTGTATTTGGTTCTCTATATGTATATCCCGAGATCACCAAAAAATCTAAATAAGGTTCTATAATTGTATCCGCCATTAATTGGCATCTCGATTTCTACAAGACTTTTTCACAAATATTTTTATGGCAGCTGTTCTGATGTAATTTTATTCCTGCTACTTTGAATTTAGGAATTAAAGTGTACAAAGATCAACAATTTGCTATCGTGGTAATCGTAAATTACTTCTATTTTCTTATTTCATTACCATTTATGAATTTAGAAAATTAAATGCAACATCAATCGCAATCTTTTATTATTTTATTTCTGTTCTTTTCTTGTTCTTACACTTCACTATTTTTTCTTTCCCAAACAACAACACTTTGTGTCTTAGTGGCATTTTATCCTTGCTTTAGGAGAAACGATTAAAACATTAAATGTAATTTATGACGGAATTCGTTTTCTCGGTGTTTATATTTTAAAGGCACAGTTAATTTTTATTAAGATGTTTGATTTGAATTCAAAGAAAAACATAAACGTCTTATTTTTGATGTTCAATACCCATCAAGAGCGTAAGAAATACAAACCAATACATTGTTGTGTTTATAATATAAAATCGTGAATTGTGTTAATGAATTTACGTTATCGATACTACTACAAATGTCAACGAATGTCGTCTATTCAACAGCCTTAAATTACTTGGCTGTATTTCGCCTTCACGCATTTTCTCATCGATTAATCAATTTCCAGAGCACTTATCATTTACAGATTTTAATTAAAGTTATCCTGCCGGCTTCCTTAAAAGGGCCAGGAAGTCTGAAAAGAGTAGGACATATAATTTGCGATATCTATTAAGTATGCTGAGTAAAACAGTTGTAAACCTTGTTTGTATCGCTAAAACTTCATGAAAATCTCAATAATAAGTATCCATTTAAAAAACCAAACCAAGAGATGATTACTGTGGAAGAGTAAGGTTAAATAAAATATATCGATATATTTCCTGGATATTCTAATGATTTTTAACACTGATTGAATGTTACTATATTTATTAATGAAACACTGTTCTTGAGTCTTTGTTTCTGTTTGATTAAAATCTATAAAGGCGTACTAGAGAGACGAGGCTAAAAAGAAAATTAATCATTTTATCTGAATCCAATTAATTTAATTTTCTCACCAACAAAAATTTTACTGTGTGATAGTCATCAGTGTTTAATTTGCAAAGTAAACAATCACCACTATATATATATATATATATATATATATATATATATATATATACCAGATAGGCTGACTGTGAGATATAGAATTAATTAAATGCAAAATCAGATAAGTAAATGCCTCAGTATATAATAAGTTAAATATATTAAAAGGGAAAATTATCAAATATTTTATGAAAATATTTATAAAAACGTAATATATATATATATATATATATATATATATATATATATATATATATATATTACAAGTGGATACGAAACAACAAAAATTAACAACGTTCAAAACATTAATTTAAAAAAAGTGCTTCATATAAAATAGCGCTATGAGTATTTATTATTAATTACAGATTAGAGCATGTACAAATTTTCCTTTACTTGAAAGTGTACATCTTGTTTCGACATTGAAAGGACAATGTCTCATCAGCTAGTGTGAAAAGAAAATGTAAAATATTTACCTTATATTACCGAATTATATGTGAGATATAGGTGGTGTGGAAAATGTGAAATCAGAATTGTAAGTTAGAAGTTGGACGTATAAAAGGAAGCGGTAGAGATATATTAAAAATATTATGGAATGAGAAATCTGCAAGCCAATTTCGAATTACAGTCGATTTCCTTATATTCACTTACACGCGAATGACATTACAAAGTTAAAATTTCATCAACTATCAGAAAGTATACTACTAGAACTACTTGTCTTATATCACTTACATAGGCCCCCATCCTTTTTGCTGCGATTACCCCAAAATGCAATTTCACTATTATCCATTATCCCAATGAACAAATACCAGTAATATAGAAAATGATGTAATTATATTTTCATGCATCAAAAGCAGACAAAGTTAATGGAAACTGTTCAAAACTATAGTACCAATCTACAATAATCAGGGATATAGTAGCCGTAACCTAGCCGCGATACTTGATGTGAGATTTGAGCTTGTATTGGCTGTGGCAGTTGACTTATTCTGCTATGTTTCTTGGTCTTAATTCCAAGGACAATAGAAAAAGCTTGTTCACATAGATAAGTGGTTGAAACTTCTATGAGAATTTGTACTGCTCTAGAGGCTAGTGATTGTATATCCTTCAGACGAGAAATCCTAAAGATGTCCAGACCATATTTGGTTTCAATCAAAAGCTTCCATGCATTGTTCATCCTGAGCATGAGAAATTCTTCTTTTGCTGGATAGTCCTCTTCAGGAATTATTTCTTTACTCAAAATATATGGATTTCTTTCCAATCCATTGTTGGAATTATACAAGTTTGGAAAGTACTTACGTAAGTTTTCCAGGAGGCAATTAGGTTTGAAAGAAAGATACTTTAAGAGAGATTTGGGTATAGGAAATTCTTCCTTGAATTGCCGTCTCGTTAATAATGTGGCACAGTGTGAAATTATCAGCTGATTACCTCTTCCGAAACCAAACATCCGTTACCCCCATAATATGGGCTCATTACCCCACTAAGGTAATTTACCCCGGGGTTGGGAACCATGGACGTAAAGTGAATACGATTATTTAGCAAACATATTAATTTGCCAATCCCTAACTATTTAGAAACATTGTAAATATTAATACATTTGAATAACAATAGTATTGAACATATCACTCTAACAAAAACACTAACAAAGAAATTAAAAAAGTAATAGTAATGTATCAAGGTGACATAGCATTCTACATATAACTAATAAATCAATCAGCGTGTCTGATTTCCATTACGACGATCACGAATATACATCTATTTGACAAACGATACAAGTCAACATTAAAATGTGTCAATTCACATTATGACGATTGCTTAAGAATATATTTACTAAAGCTACCGCAGTGCATAAAAATATGTTTTCGCAAATCATATTATCCAGGTTATGGCACATAAAGCTTTTAGGTAAAATTGCGATGTCCTCCATATTTACAAATACAACATTTGAGAAGGTGCCTTACCATAGAGAAGGAATTTATCTTCATCACACTATTATACAAAATATATATTTCTATGCTCTACATCTGAAGCTGAAATATTGAAAGTGAAAATTTCACAGTTATTGCTGTAGAATTAATATGCAGAATCGAAATGTTTTGTGCTAACGGACTGCTTTCGTTTGGATGGGTTTAATTTATTTTATATTAAATAAACAATTTTTTAATTATTTAATGTCAACAAGACTTTACGATATATTAAAGAATAGACAAATGCACTCGGATAAACAAACATTTGGACATTTTCTATGTCATTTTTTTCTAAAAATCAAGGAATCATGAGTTCTCATGAAAAATTACACTTTGTAACTTATTCTTAATGAAACGTGTCTAAAAAGAAAACTTTAACCAAATCGACTATATATATATATATATATATATATATATATATATATATATATATATATTGAACGTAGTATAACCCATATTATCAATCTAATAATCAATTAGTAGGTCAATGGACGTCATCCGTTTACATAGTGATTCATTAAATCTTTCAAAATGGGTTCTTCACTCCCGTACACTTTTATATTTTAAGTCGAACATTTTACGTTTCAAACATCAACTAAAATTTGATGTTTAATTCATCACATGACTTAAATTTGTTTTGTAATAGTTGCTTATACAATGATTAAATCTAATTTTGTAAATATGTATTACCATTATGTAATTCTCTTGTGCAACTTTTTATGAGTTTTTTCTTTATAGAGCATAGGATGTATATATATATATATATATATATATATATATATATGTGTGTGTGTGTGGGGGGGGTGTTTGTAAAAGAGAGAGAGATATATATTATGTTTGTCTTTATTACTACGAACCCTACTCCTCGAAAATGCTTGATCCGATTTCAACCAATGTTGTGTAAATTAAATCATTAAATGATGTACGCAACAAATTTTCCAATCGATTTACAGGGAACGGCAGAAATCACCAAAACCTTTTTTTAAGAGTTGCCTGACGCTAATTCAAACACAATAATGTAACTTGACGATCTATTTCCGAAATGTACGTATACATAATTTGTTTCGAATGAATGTTCAGGTTTCGAAAAAAAAAATCGACAAGCATAATTACGGGTGGTTTTTGCACACTTATATGACATTTCTCCAAAACGCTTCACTCAAACTCAACCAAAATTGAGTCACTAGCAGATCAAATTCTGACGCCTTGATATGCGAAAAAAATTTCAATTGACACAGAGTGTGTGGCAAAAATTAATGGAAAATATATTTTTTGCCCTTGTTAATTTTTCATACACGCTTCGTTGTATTCTAAGCAGAAATTTATAATGTCTGTCATATCATATAACATAACAATTACAAGTTTATTACAGGCTAACCACTCAGACGTGGCAAGGACAATCCTTTCATTTCTTCTTAGTCACAACATCATCACATCACAATATAATCTTCCGTAACGTCCGCTTCTGATCTTCCAATGCTACATATATCATTCACAAATGTTGTAAAATTGAGCAAGCGTGAATGTTGTTTTACAAATACAACAAAATCTAATATTTATATTGCATTTTTGTTTAAATATATGCTTCACAAAATCTCATACTGCATATTTCTGAATAAGCTGTTACGTTACCATTTCAACATAGTAACTTAAAAACCTCATGCAACATACAATTATACAGTTACCAATCTTTAATCTAATTATCAGACATTGCCAAGAAAATGCGATTTACATTTTACTCATTTAGGATTTAACATGATATTCTTATTTTTCGTTTAAATTTTTAGCATAGTTTTATTCAGTTATATGATGTTCTAATAACCAACTAAAACATTATATATATATATATATATATATATATATGCTGATTTCAATTGCATGGTTAGTGTACGATAAACAGATCGAAGTAACGAGTCTTTTCTATACCTAAATTAGTGACCAATCGTTAATACAAACTTCTGTAAACTTAAATATACGTTTTTTTATGGAAAATGGCCGAAAATTTTAAATCGGTAAAACGAATTTAATTTTTTCGCGCAAACATCTTTGAAAACAATAAGAATCAAATTCTGAAAGCTAATTATTAAGAATTTTAGCGGTAATTCAATAATGTCTTCAATATTTTTTATTATCTGTTATATTTTCTGATTTTAAATGACCTGCAAATTTGTTCTATGTCGTACGAAACACAAATGCAACGATATAGATTTAATTAACATATAAAGGATACGAAGTCAAATATTATTTTAATGACAACTATCGCATTTAAAAGGCATAGATGTTTTAACCAATCGTCATTAAAACGCATTCACGTTTTAACCAAAGTTCTTGGTATTATGTAATTTTATTAATTGCTCACATCTAATTACAGAGTTAATCACATCAAAATTATTGCTATCCCTAGTTACATTCTAATATTTATTTCTCATATCTTATTATCTCATTTCCCTTATTTGTTTGTCCGAATTTACTAGTTCAACTATTTCTATAGTGTTCTGTCTTGCTAATTTAATGCTAGCTCATTCTAAATGATTTGATACTTATTGTCATGCTTTGTAATTAATCGGGAGATCCAGGATGTGTCGCTCAGTGTCTGAAACATATGTACACGGAACCTTCTAAGTAGTGTTCAATGTAAATGTTTATGGGCACTACGAGTTAGTGTAACGATTTGCAACCTTGTGTATCTGGAATCATTATAATTGAATAGCGAGTTCGATCATCACAGTATGTCCTATTCTCTCGTTCTTGTCCTACTTCTAAGCTGCGTTTAGAAAATCACCATTATAGATGTTTCTGGTTGTGAATAATGATTATTTTTAGATAGAACTTTTTGAATGCTTGAAGACCATTTGTTGGACAAAGTCAAGCCAGTGCGAAAGGTCGATGGCATATATATCTATTTCCTATGATTAGATATCCTACGTGTATAGGTTTTCTTCGAGTTTTTATAATTATTTTTTGTTTGTATTTAATGTTTTATTCAATACAGCACCTGTGTTATTAAAACTGCCGATTCTCATCCATAAGGATGATGCTGTCATTCTATACGTTTTCAGGCGTGGGTGAACATCGATTCAATGTTTGCTCAATCTGAATTGTCAAAAAATCAAACTTGTTGAAGCATTCCAGCAAGGTTATTAAAATTATGAAACGAGTTTAGCATTCCTAAACATATGGACCTCTTTTACATGTCTGGTGACTAGCAACGTAAGGATCATTGCGTCAAAAATAGTTACTTTAAATGAAAGGTAAATGTGTTGATTGAGCTGTCTTTGGCGAGACCCACTCAATGTTCGACTTGTTTTACATATATAAGCGACAATTTCATCATTTACGAAATCTTCGTTGTGGATGGTGCTATCCTAATAATTGCAACTAAGTAAAGTTTGCTACTGACCTGTTTCTTTCGTGAATAATAAAATTCACTTAATCAAATCGCGCTATCCGTTGACATAGACAGCGAAAAGAAAAAAATTCTACTTATTTAAATGGATTAAGAGTTAGACTTTTAAGTCCTATGAATGTTAAAGAATCATCAGACACCTGAAAAAGGACAGATAGCATGCGAGCCAAAAGTCTCTGAGATAAATATCATATAAATAATAAATTTTTGTTTCATGTACAAATTATTTCCGTCGTTCCAGAAATTCGAAGAGAAAAAAGTTTACATGAAAATTTAAAAGAAAAATACACATTTTAAGAAATGAAATATATATATTACGGAGAGAGTAATACGTACGTGTCTTCTGCATTCACACCTTGTGCTGTATCAAATCTGAGAGGTCAACGCACCGCCGTAAAAGAATTTTGATTAATGCTAATCTTTCACCATGATATAAGTTTAAGGAAACGCATCGCCATCATATTTATCTTTTTACCTACTTACAAATTCGTTACACATTTTTCTAAGACGTACACAACATCTACACATATAATTTTTAGCAAATATATCAACTGCAACATTCCAGAATTTTCCCTGACGATCCGTTTAGGTGATAGGTCTCTCTGGCTCACTAGGTATATTTATACGGCTATTATGATCTATAATTAAGAGATGAGTTAATTTAAATAGTTAAATTGTTAGCACTGATATTCTTATGTTATGCCTGAAAACATTTCAGGCAGTTTAATTTAGCTGATATAAAATAGATTATTTGTTTTTGGTTATCTTTATACAGACTTTTGCACAATTTATATACTACTGTATGCAATCCAACAAATTCTCTATGACGTTTATAGTGTTCAATTGTAATGACTCAAGTAATACTAGATACAATTCAAACAAATGAATCCACGAATACGTAACGCTGCTATATCGTTAGATTTTTTCAGTAGACAGGAAAAAGTAAATTAGTTCCTATAGTCACCATGATCTACAAGGCACTTCACCGGCGTTAAATAAAAAAAGGCATATATTTGCAGGTTCAGCAACGTAGTAAATAAGTCGACGTAAATTAACTATGATTAATTTGAGTGAAGAAATCATGGAGGTACCAAATAAAAGTGATACGGTGAATGTAAATATTCATTATTACTCGATGATTGCAAATTGGTTAAATGTTTTTCAAAGATTTATACAGTGACAAAATACTTTGTTGAATGCCTCATGATAGACAATACCCCTTGTCACATTGACTTCCAGGAGGTGTTTGCAAAAAGGCAAATTTTGTGAAAAACATAATCGAATAAATATATTACTTTTAATATATCGCTATATTTTCGAGTTAATGATGATGATATATATTGAAATTTGTTAGACAAGAATCATTTAATATCCTGAACATTTACACATACTTTTCAAAATTGCTCTAATCTATAATTTTGATGGTCTTTATATTTATATAGGCGCAACTAATTATTATACCTTGGTATTTGAGTGTGAACAACAAATATTACTTATATGCAAATGTATTCATTTTTGTTCAATTTTAAAATCTCTTCTTGAATATTAGATTTTTAGCAATAATTATTCACAGATGACCGAGTATATATATTTAGATATAATATTTCAGATGACCGATTACACTTATATAGATATATTTCCTCGAGGGTAGAAATCTTTTTATCCCATATAATGAAGTGTAAAACAAAAAAATTAACTTATTTGTTTAATTATTAAACTGTTCCTTCTTAACCATATTGTCTACTTTTTGTAAATATCCCTACAATTGGTACGTGATTATATTTTTAAATTAAAAAATGATGCAATTGCACATAATCTAAATTATAAAATAAACATCGAATAAACTGAATACAACCTACATTACTTTTAATCGTATACATGAGAAAAGCAGGTTTTCTGAAATTTCGAAAATATAATATGCATTTTTAGTATCTGGCGATGTTGTCATCATATGGATAAACAAGCTGATATGTTAAGTGTAGTTTTATCTTTGCTGGAGTCATTTAATTAGAGAAAAATATATATCCGAAATAATATACATAATATTTTAAAATTTATTCATTAATTTACTAACAGTTTGCCTTATGCGTTCACATTATAATTTTCTCACAAACAGATTCTCCTGTTTAAATTAAAATAAATTTTCTTTGATGTGTGTAATCATATGAAATTGTGAATCAATTGACAAAAATAAGCATTTCTTTACAAGAAATTACATTCAGCACACAATGTTAATTAAGCTTCAATTAACAAAACGAGTCAATGCATTTAATATTAGAAGACTCTCATCATAATACACAGACATCAAAATCAATAGAAACTTGTTCCTTTTTTTTAGTGAATATAATTTTAATTTTGAAAACGTATTTTTATACGTGTCTCAACGCATATGCAATTTCTATGTTCAAATTTATGAAAAAATATTTAAACAAACACAGCACCACATATTTTCAGATTAAATAATACTTGAAAAAATCATATAAAACACATAACTGGATAAAACACAAAACAAATGACAGAGAGACGTTAATCCGAAAGTAAAATAAAAAAAAGATCCTGTAAAAACACATAGGAATTTTTGTATAACTATGGCGAGGATATATAATTGAAAATTCATACAATTTTACATGGGAAAATACTTCCAAAAATAACAGTTCTTATCATATCATAAATAAAAACCGTAGTGGTGATGAAGATGAAATTCCGGTCAAAATCAAACAGAAATAAAAAAAAAATATCGTATGAATATTATTTTCTCAAGAGAGAGGACAAAGGACTTAAATATATATTATCTTATATCATATATTTCTCTGAGGTATACGACATCGACCCAATAATTGCAATGAAATATTTTGAAAACCGATAGCATATCATAAAATTATATAAAAAATATAAGTTCAATTTTATCCTGAAAGTTTAATAAATTGTAATTTTGACAGACAATATTCATTATCTTCCGCGATAAAAATATTTATTGACAAAATAGTTATTAATCTGAGAGAAAACATTCAACATAAATCCACTGATAAGTAGTATCATTAGATTTTTCCTCTGAATATTTTCTCTATTTTTATGTGAATGTTTATTAAGACAATATTTCAATATATGTCAATGTTTTATTTTAAGATACTGAATCACATTCACATATATATCATATTTATTACGCCACAAATTATACACAAGTGAAGGAAACTGAACAACTTGTTACAATAATTATCGTTTATCTATTAGCTATAATTTTGGCAAAAATGGATATGAGAGAAGAGAAGTTACCATGAGATTTTAATTAAAACTTGATATGGGTAATAGATTTCGCTAACAGGTTTTCAATTGCTAAAGAATCACTTCAACTGATTTCACCAGGAAGAATTGTGAAATAGAAATTTTTTTGGCATTCACCCTTAAGTTCTTCGAATGTTTTGATATTGTATAGCACAGTTTCACCTTTTGCCAATCTCTAAATACAAGATCAAACAATCGATGTTATTGAATGAGGACTCCTGCCTCTCCGCTCATACATAAAATAGGTAGATACTTTTCACCCAGCAGGTATATATTAAACATGTTATTATATTTGTCATATAGTGGCGTAAACCTACATCGTGGAGGATGTACATACACTCCCGATGAAAAATTTAAGACCATTTAAAAATCTTTAAAAAGAAATTTTATTTTACAGATAGATTTTAAACTCCTTCCACTTAAGGTTACCAATACTACAATCTAAAAGGTTATGGAAACAAAAAGCTACATTCCAAACATTATATTTCGGAATTTATATTTTTATAAAATGAGGCGATTTAAACATGAGCAAAATTATAAGACCAGAGAAAAAAGTCTACGAACTTGTACAAAAAGTGTATGAAAATATTCAACAACCAAATTTAATAATAAAGTCTGCCTCCACTGCTTTTGATGACTTCAAATATTCTGTCGGGCATGCAAGGAATAAGCGTTTCCATTAAGGTGCGGGGGATGTTGCTCCAGCTTCTTAAGATGGCTTCACAAGTTTCATTTTTGTTGAATATTGTTTGCCATTTCGATAAACATCTCTTGTCATCCATCCCCAAACATTTTCAATTGGGTTCAAGTCCGGTGAGAATGAAGGATGTCCCAAGAGATGGACCTCATTTTCTTGTAGAAAGTCAAGGTCCGTATTGCAACATGGATTGCAGCATTATCCTGTCGGAATAACCATCCATCCCCACACAAACGATGGCCCTCCGTCATCAAATATGCTTTTTGTATCATGTTAACACAACCAGCCACTCTCTGACGACCCTGCATCAATTGGAGCTTCATCGTCCCTCTGTAAGAAAAGCCACCCCTTACCATTAGGGAACCTCCACCACTATGACGTGCGGAGAAAAATTCAGGAGGCATGTTTTTGGTTAGACCAATATCGTTGGAAGCCATCAGGACCATCGAGATTGAATTTTTTCTCATCAGAAAACAGCACTTTCTTCCACTTCTCAACGTCCCATGTTTGGTATTCACGACCAAACTTTAAGCGGCCCAGGTTGTGACGTGGAAGCAGCCGAGGAATTTGTTTACGCTTTTTATTTACCATGCCTTTTTGTATTAAGTGTCGGCTGATGGTTACGGGACTGCAATCAGCATCTGTGACTGCCTTAATTTGATTAGAAGAAATTCCCCCGTCTTTCATAACAACCCGTCTTATTCTCCTATTCAATGCAGGAAAAATTTTTGGGGCCTACCATAGTATTTTGCTTTTCCATAATTATCACTGTTCTTTACAAAATTGCAAATAACAGTTTTACTGAGATTTACCTAAGCTACGATCGCCCACTGTGACAAACCTTGCTTATGGAATTCTAGCTTTCGAGAACGCTAAACTTTTGTAAGTTTGCTTGCTTTAGGCATGGTAAAACATTTACTAATCTCTAACTGAACTAAAAACATTGGAATTGCCATAGATCTAACAATTTATACCCCTGGACTCATAATTTTGATTATGTGTAAATCGCCTGATTTTATAAAAATGTAAATTTCTAAATAAAATGTTTGGAATGTAGCTTTGTGTTTCCGTAACCTTTTAGATTGTAGTATTGGTAAACTTAAGTGGGAGGAGTTTAAAATCTATCCATAAAAAGTATTTTTTTAAAGATTTTTAAGTGGTCTTAAAAATTTTTCAGGAGTGTATGTATAGCATTATCTTTCAAATGTTAATAATAAGTTCTCAATGTAAGATATGTGCTGTTATATATATATATATATATATATATATATATATATATATGTATATATATGTATATATATATATATATATATATATATATATATATATATATATATATATAAAATATATATATATATATATTATATATGTGTGTGTGTGTATTAATGAACATATAAATATATATATATATATATATATATATATATATATTATCCGATGGTTAAACCACGACATGTCGTTTCATGCAATATGGAATCATCAGGTGCATAATTCAAAATGAAAGATTACACTCTCAGTATGAAAAATGCACCATAATTACATTACGCATGAAACACTGAGTCAGGCCACACACGTAACATAATATATATATATATATATATATATATATATATATATATATATATATATATATATATATTACTTTTCATTTTTATATCCTCTCTTTTACTGATAACAATGCTTTCTATATATGTTTTGATTGAATTCAAATATTTTCGATCATATATTTTATAACTATATCATATACTATGTAATATAAGTTAGTCTCTATTGTGTATACATTTTACATCACTGAAACAATTAGAGCCAATTTATGTTATGGCAGTCTATTCAAATTATTTTTTTACTTTCTGTTATGTTTACTCACTGGTATATAATTCTATTGAACTCTATTTATTTTGTAGGAGTACACTGTAATATTTACAAGTATCTGTTGGTTTTTAGAAAATTTACATATTAACAATATACTTATCAATGAGTTATAAATTATAAAAAATAATTTATTATGTTTCATGGTATGGTGAAAATATTTATTAAAACCATATATATATATATATATATATATATATATATAATTGAAGCCGTTTCATATTGCTCTATTAGAAATTACTATATTTTAATAAAAACATTTGCATTAATCAGCAGAATAAAAATCCGCTCTGTAATCTTTCTCATTCTGTTTTCATCGATTTAATTTATCGTTAAGAAAAAGGAGCTGATTTTTCAAAAATAATATAAAAGAAAATCTTTCTTGTTCTCTCCTAAACAAGAGGCTGCGCATGCGCCGGATAAATTAATATAAAACCGAATAGACACAAAGGCGAAAAAGAATAACAACAGTAAAATAATTAAATAAATTGCAATCAAGCAGGGAAGCTTTCTTTTCGTTTCATGCATTGTTATTTAACATTCTTGGGTTGCGAGTTGCGTGGATGTGCAAGGGGGTATCATCATGAATGTGTAAATGCAATATATTAGTTGGGATGGTGAAGCTTCGTATTCTAAATACGATGCGAATTGCAAACAGACGTACGGAGAAACAGAGTGACAGACACATATATTTATGATTGGTGATATAGTTTTTTACCTGATCTCCAATTCTGCTATATTTTGTTCAAAGCTCTTGACAGAATGCATGGGTTTTCAGTATCAGATATAAATGTAAAATCAATATTTATTTCAATAATATACAACTTGATTTTTTTATTAGTGATATTCCAGTAAGTATATAACTCGCTATGCAATCAACAGCCCCCGAAAGCTTATAGCGTATTTTTTAGACACATCGATATGATGCAATAATTAGCAAGCTAGTGTCGCAAGATCAATTAAAATAAAATGTTTGATTGGTACTACTTTATGTCATGTTCATTTGTTTCCTGTCACAGCTAAACTACGCAAAAAAAATCAGCATAGACTCTTCCTGTGGTGTCCATCTGCTATTTACATTTACCATAATTATATTAAAAAATAACTATACTCCAGTATAATTCAAATGCTATATACATCTATTTATTAGGATATCAATAAGTGTTTTGATAAATTTAAATTACCTTTTCTAAATATATGCATTAATATGTTTCTGCTGCCTTTACCACGCTCCAATGTCTGTCAACAGTTTTAAAAAAATACATGTAATATGAGATCAGGTAAAAATGGTTCAATATTGATAATGATAATATTGACGACATCAACATAAAAACAGGGGATCAGTTTGTGGTTCATTTTTTTAATAGAACATGAACGTATTTTCATTGAGACGTTCAAATTATTCTCTCTCTCTTTCCCAGTACCCTCACCCTGATTTTATCCCCCTCTCTCTGATCTCGTTTATTGTCTAACTCTTTACTTTGACTCATCATCACACATTCTCTTTTAACATCTTTCATTCGGTCCCTCCTCCGTTCTTACTCGCTCACAAAAGATCCACATGTCATTAACATTTTTTAACTTTCCATATTCTTTCAAGTGATTATCCACATAATTATATGACAAAACAAATTGATATTCAATACTTATATATATATATATATATATATATATATATATATATATATATATATATATATACCCGGGATATCAGACAATTTCAATGGAAAAACCTACCTTCACAAAGAAGGGCATGCGACAGGTATGTTGAGCTGAATGAATTTCCGATATGCTTTGTTTCCCACGATGTAATGAAGAAGTAAAACACACGCACGCGCACGCACGCACACACACACACACACACACACACACACACACACACACACACACACACACACACACACACACACACGATCACTGTAATCGATTCTGAAAACTCAGAGGAAATGTGACAAATATCTGTAAGATATATTGACTGAGAAATTTTAATACCGACTTTGAGTGTGTGTATGTGTTTATGCGTATTCCAAACACTACATAGCCCCCAGATTAAAGGTCATGCGAGAGAAATTTAATTTGTACTTATTTTTTTTATGTAATTCGAATCGACTTTGAATACTCAAATGAAATATCATTATTTTCTGGAAGAATATTTTTATGGACGGAGAAAATTATAGCACCGTTTCGTGTGTGTGTGTGTGTTTGTGTGTGTGTGTGTGTTTATTTTTTTTTTTTACTCTCCCAAACATATTTTCTAAGTGCAATATGATAATAACTTTAATTCATAGAAAATGAACAAATACTTCAAGGTTTTAACATACGAAACCCTTATAAAATTTTCAGATATCTTTGGGACACATAATATATATTAACAACCAACATTCGGAATTACATCAAAATATCTCGAGATCGAAAATACATAACCGGCGGGTGTGTGGGGGGGAATTTTACCCATATTTTGTTTCATTGTCGATAATGTTCCCGTTTAGTAAAATTGATATTGTCCACCTACTTGATAATTCCTTTTGAAATAATACACTTCATCTCGTATTTATCCAGGCTCTACACCGGTCTCCATACAAAAACAAAAGTTAAGTAACGTGGAGTATGTACAGTGCTTACATGGATGACCGTTAAAATAAATAGATGTCATATCCATGGATATTCAAGTACCGTAATGTATAATGAATTTGATTTTTTACTCGCAGCGTACTTTTCAAATGTTATTCACTTGAGTGCCAATACTATAAGTAATGATATAAGTTCAGTTATTCCTACCTCAAAGGTATCTTCAAAATTTTACCACGTTTTCTTAAATAACCTAAACGATTTGCTCAGCTGTAGAAACTAATCAATCGTATTTTCCTTTTAAAAATTGTATGGATCCACCCAATTTGCTTGGCAGCAACAGCAACAGCAACAGTATAGTTATAGCTTGGTAAATAGTTTTGAATAGACAGTTCGTAATCAACAAATGTTATAATGTTAAAGGAGATATATTCCATTAATTTTCCCAGTAAATGCATATATAATATTTAAGTATTAATATGCTGGAATATATGAAGAGTCTTGTATTGCCATGAACATCCATTTATTTAATAAAATGATATAAGTATGGCGTTTGTTAAGTGGTTAGAGAGTTTCAAAAAATGTATTATTGATCAGACAGAAAACCCATAGGAAGGGTTACTGTATTTGACAATAATCAAATCAAAAAAGTTAATTAGGTACAATTTAGCTAAAAAACACAAGTCATAGCAGAGATAATCCAGATGATCGAGCTATGATCATTGAATTATATTAGAAAAAATTTTGATGCATAATTATCGATAATTTTATTGTGCGTCAAAATTTTACCAAAACATATTCATTTATAGCATTTCCATGTGCGATTCTCTGCTCAATACAAAGAATATGTTTATTATTTTATCACCCCTTGTAGGTTATTTGAAGCCCAAAAAAGGATTTTGGGTTTCTAACAGTACACGCTGTTACCAAGTAGCCCGCCATCTAAATAATAATCGATATCGATATTACTTACTTTCGATGATCATACCAAATGCAGATATTTCAGCCCATTCAGTTCTGATAATGTGCACGCAGGTGATGTAAAAGAGGTTGTTTACAAAATGTGGAATGAAAAATCATGGGTGTAAAGGATATCAGTAACTATAACTCAATGCATATGACAGGTTTCATCAGGGAGAAAATGATAATGCTCATTCAAAAAAAAAACGAGAAGTTTAGTTTAGACATGTATTGTTTCTCAACTAGATTGATTTAAGGTAGAAATCAATAGAAATGTCCGGAATTGGCCAATCAGAATTGTGTCATCTTCCATCATATGTTTATTATTTCAGACCCCAAAACAATTTGGCTTTACTTGGCAGTGATTTTCGTCTACAGTCGCTGCACTAACATGTTGCTACACATTCGAACTATTCATTATCTCAATCGCTAATAAATACACATACTAATAATATCAGAAATACACAATGAAAATATAAAACAAACTAATTCATCAAACGGATATATGGCAAATCTATAGAGGAAGGAACAATAACGCCCCTCTAATTTCAAAATTATGGGCAATAAAATTGTATATGAGGAAACACATGGACAAAAAATAATTATTGTTTTTTTAAAATCACTTAAAAAGGTTTCTTGTAAACTATGTTTACGTAATTGTATTATTCATGGATTTGCAGAAGTTCGAAAAGAATTGACTACAATTTTTCTGGGGAATGCTAAAAATGAAGTTGTACTAAATAAGAATCACTGATGCAACACACCAGATTGAAGCATAAAGAATGAATGTTCCTAAATAGACGGCAATGTTGTCTTATTGGATCGACATCGCCCTAATCGGGAAAAAAAACATCAAACTTCGCATCAAAAAGGTGCAAGATCTATTGAAGATGTTATTTGTTTATACTTCAATTCGAAAAAATGTTAAGAAAAATTTCATTTCTCGAATAAATGCATTTTTTCACGTATGTCTACATATTAGAGACATACGATAAATAGCAGTTATTTTCAACTCTCTATTATTGAAGACCAGAACAAATTTGACTGTCTAAATCTAATCTTGTGTCATTCTTTATAGTTGCAGTGTTCAACTATTTAAAGAGCTATTTATACATGTAAGGTCGCTATTGTGTAAATGTCCATATTATAGCAGGCTACATGAAATAACTTTCATAGACATAACTGATTCGATCGTCTGTTTTTGCCTTAAAACACTTAAACGAACTTCAAACCTCGTTATATAGCTCTGATAACACTAATTTCAAAATCATGGACATTTAAAAGAACACGAATATATCTACTCTAAAATATAATGTATGCAACATATAGTTTAAGACAAACAAACCAATATTCTTGCAAACTGCAAAAGGCGAAGAATATTCAACAATAATCGAACTTGTAATATTCTTTACCTTATATCACTATCCACTGACTTTGCATATTCGAAAGAATCCGAATTTATTTTAAGTGACGGGTTGATTTCATACAGAAAATGTTCCTGGCATGCAAGTTTAAGTAATTCAGAAAAAGTATTCCCATTTATAATCGGATATACTGTCACAAATTATATATTGATAGGTTACTGCTATGAGGAGTTTGTTCTTGAAAACTGTTTCCATAATATAATTTAGAATTTGTTTCATGAGAAGCTTATTATTACATGATGAGCTAACATAAAAAATTACATGAAATACATGATAAAACGGGGATAATATTTCCTGGTGAAAAATGACTACTTACTGAGAAAAAATAATTAAATTACATATTTATATAAATAAATTTTCACTAGAGGCAGAAATAGTAATTGTTGTACAGAAATTTGCTAGATATCAAATCTTTGTTCAGACAGTACTTTTATGATTGCCCTCTCTAAAGTTTATTCAAAACTTGAATTATAGCTTGATTTCAGAAGCGATATCAACTTTAAAAATTGTAATGATATAAATGGGAAAAAAAATTATTATAACATTAAAACTCAATAGATTTATGGGATACTGAATGTCCTGATATTTGTTTAATTATTAATTGGGAAAACTTCAATGATTTTTGTATATTTCATTAATATAGAATTAGTTAATTGCGAAAATTGTTATGAAACATTTGGGTCATATTCCAACTCGTATCAAAAGTTTTATATGACAACTGAAGCTAACACGATTTTTTCATAAAACGTTTATTTTAAGTCTAAAGGAATTTTGTAATTTCTCCACTATTTCAATCTAATTCTTTAGACTTCTCTTCTTTGAATATTGAAAACGACATTTGTCGTAAATAATGGCAGACAGATTGTATCAGATTACGTCTTTTGACTCGGAGGAGAACTCATCACTTTTGCAGACACTTGTACAATACCATATGTGTTCTTTCAACTCCTAATGAGACACATTATAATTCATTCTGTAAGTGTGCTGTGCAGATCTTAGGCACAGTATGTGTTAGAAAGCGAATCATTTGACGTGACCAACTGCTTTAACAAGACGCGTACGCAACAAACACTCGGTCACGAAGATATATGATATTCTTCCTGCCTAAGTATAGACGACAATTCGCTCTCTATTATTTCAATTACAACGATTGAATGAAAGCATGCAATGACATTGTTATGGATTTTGCACGGGTGCTGCCTGCTTGGATCACTGCCCTAAACCGATAAGTCAGATTTCTGACAAATCGAACATGGTAAGATTCGAATTCTGGTTTTATTTTCGGAATGTGAACGTTTAGATCACACGCACGTAATATGAATGATTACACCGAACATAATCGTAAAAATGTTTTTGTTTATTTTTTGCTCAAAAAATATTCTCAGAAAAATCAATATTTTTTCTGCAATTAATTTGGAAGTTTTGTTTTGCATCAAATAAAACACTGCCATCAAATTATATATATTTTTTTTTTCAAGTTCCGGATTTATAGCTAATATGTTTTAAAATTTCATAACTGTTACTATTTTATTTGTTGAAATTAATATTTAAAATATACTTGTAGACTAACACGTATCCAACTATAAAATTATGCTTATTTTAAAATTATTCTAGATAATAATAATAATAATAATAATAATAATAATAATAATAATAGTTACCTCAGAAAAGTGAAATTAAGGAAAATGTCCGATTTAAAATGAACTAGTTCACCAAGAAATTAAATTCGAAAATGAAATCGATTACCTCTTCTTTTTTACCCGCCATTATAATTATTTGCACCCAAGTATATAATAAAGCTATAAATGTCAAACTCTCTCACTATTTTAAATATATTAATGACCTTCTTTAAAAGTCCAAAACAGATAAGAATAACCAAAGCCAACAGACAAGCTATTTGGTAGATAACATTTATCCAATTACATGTCTTTTTCATGCGCAGAGAGAAATGTAAGCCATTATGTCTCTCATAGCAAAATATATTTTAAACATTTGATATATATATATATATATATATATATATTTTAACCTTATATGCAAACTGATTTATATGTTTGCGTGAAATTGTTCTTTTATCTTCTGTTCATTCTTAATTTCCAGGATATCACATCCATTTTTCAAGATATCGACAGTTAACTTCCGACAGTTTCTTTTTGAGTAGCCTTTAGCGTGCATGCAATCTTTGATGAACTCAGGGTGAAGACAAGACAAATAAACCTTTAAATATATTTGAAATCGATAATTTTAATTACTGTTTGCCTAAAATTAAAAATAGAATCACCCTGGTCGACCAAAATTCTTTATCTGTTTTTTTGAGAAATTATTTTTTTATAATATATATTTTATAGTAATATTCTTAATACAATACCATCATGATTCTAATCAAAACCGCCAGTCATATTTTTATGCAGAAAATTGAGCATCGGTTTTGGATTGCGATAATTATTATGTTATTAATATTATTATTAGTATTATATCATATGATAGTATGAGGAAGAAATGGGAAACGTTTGTCAATATAATAGTTGTCCCGTTGGTTAATCTTAATCACGGAAAAATATGAAATATTCCTGCCAATTCTGCTTAACTAATAAAACAAACCCAAAAGAAATACCAGAAATTCATTCGCCTTTTTTCTCCACATATTATTTTCTATTTAAGCTTTAATAAATGTAAAACATTTTATATTCATGAACATTTCCTGTTGATTCTTATCCAGTCATTCTTTTTGAATTCAATCTCTATTTGACCTGAATGGTATTCAAATTTTAACTTTTTGTTTATGATACCATTTGAGAGCTGTTTTTTTTTTTTAACTCGGTCGTAGTTTTAAAGTTTTTAATATTTTTCATATTTCCATATTCCTTCCATGTCGTGTCGTAAGGCTCACGTATCCCAGTTATCTCGAGAGCGAAGCTGACTGGACTTACACACACGATGAGTCACACATGGCGGCATGATCTGGGATAGATCAAAATGATTACGACTAATCCGGAGTAGTTCGACTTCAAGACAGTCAAGTAAGATCCACAGGTTCATAACAGCAAAACTGCTAGAAAGAAATCGGGTATGTTATCTCCATTTCCTCGTGACTTGCAAGGGTTCAAAGTTGCGGCATCTTGTCTTGTGACGGTTCTAGTCTATTCGGAATTATTTTATCTCACCCAAAGTGGCGAAGCCCCCTAGTGTTGTTGGGGCAATCATCGGTCATCGCGAATAAGAAAACACGGTCAGCAGCTGAAAGAAACTCATGATTTCATAATGAGAAAAGCTCTGTTGCTATTAAACACTTTACAGAGCAAAGAATAGTCTTGCTTTGATTAGCATGAAGGTGATGGAAAGCTAAGAGAGAAAACAGTGCCGGAATTTTGAGAGCCGACCGGTTTTAAAATCATAGTTGTTTGCAGTCAGCTTACTCGACAAAAAAAAAAAAAAAAAGAAACAATCCGAGAAATCTAATCCACATATACGATGTTTTGACGAAGAAAGGATACAAGCAATCAGTATATCCATGTGGTGGGATTTACTACGAAGACAAAACATTTGAAACAGCACAAATTCAACTCTTTTCCATCAGCGTATGTTTTATGATCCGCTGGATTCCGATCCATGATATATACCTGTGTCTCACCTCCATCTAGGCGCATACACTTGTCTCTGATTACTTCATCAAAATCCTCCTGTGAGATATTGAACTCAATAATCCAAGCAAATGCAATATCGGATAGACTGATGGTTATTGTCAATTTCAACATCAGAATTATGTCCGTATATAAAAAGGCATTCCTGGTTGTAATAGCATTTTTATAGTCATATATAAAAAACGGCGCAGTTTACACCTCTGAATATTCTATGCAGAAACACTCATATAAATATGGTTACTAAGGGTATGCGTATTATTTTAAAACATTTGGGTAAAATGTTTTACAATGTTTATTTTAAAACAAATATATTGACTCTTGAATGAGCCATGTGGTATGATGGATATCGGCTCGAAAAGAGAAATCGGAGAGGCAAGTTCGATTTCAAGACGAATTACTTTCAGTCATTTATATGTAAATGCACTCGGAAAAGATATTAATGCTTCTCTTCTACATCTAGCTAGATAGCAAGATAGATTAGATTCTTTTGTCTTGGTTGGCTATTAGCTTACCGCAGACAAAAATGGCAAAGTATTCAGGGAAAATCTTTTGCATAGTCAGCCATATCATGGCGGCAAAATCTGTATCACATGTCGCAGTTAAATGATATCGACTGTTCTTATGAATTTAAGGAATACGAAATGCATTTTTCTGTCTATTTTCCATAACAAAAATTATCGTAATTTGTATATATATATATATATATATATATATATATATATATATATATATATGATGACTATTTCTGGTATCCACCCGTTTCATAAGATCTGGAAATAAACATTTGTTGAATCATATTTTCTGTGTATCAATAACATTTCCAAAAATTCCCGTGTTTATATATACTCTTCAATGTACTGGTTTGAATGTATAATAGGGAATATATTGCTGAATAGTAAATTATATAGATGTAAGAGTGTATATCTTCACCGTTTATGATAAAAAATCTCATAAGTTTACATTCTGATATGATATATTTTTAAAAATTACAAGTGCTAATATAGTGTTAAATACTAAGAATGAGATCCTTTACAAACAGAACAGAGTGAGGGGGTTCCTTAAATTCTTAATTTAAATAGTAGACAATCTATATCAAATAAAAATATGTCTAAAATGATTGTTAACCTACAAGTAAAATCTATTGTCATATCTGATGATTACCGGAATGCAATATGACTCGATGTGGGAGGAGTTAAAAGTTCCTTCTAAAAAATCCGAAATGCAATATATATATATATATATATATATATATATATATATATATATATATATTAGTCATCTACATAGAAATTTGTTGAACATTATTTTTTATCGATACTCGTATTTAAGTAGATATTCTGTTTATAATCAAACAATATTACATATTCTATTCTACTGGCCTGATTAGTTACGATAAATTTTTGTTACGAAAATTTATGTCATTCGCAAGAATTCCAACCTGCGAACCCTATCCACATAGCGGAAGCCACCATGTGATCTAGCGCGTCTTAGACCTCTAGAAACTTTGCGAATGACACACATTTTCGTAATAAAAACCTATTGTAAATAATCAGGCCAGTAGAAATAAATATAAATATACAATAATATTTGCTTATAAACAGAATATCTACTTGAATACAAGTATCGATCAAAAATAAATTTCAAATAAATAATTTCGAATTGTCGGTTGTTTATAACCAATTATCGTTAATTTTCCTTGTTTTCTGTAATATATATATATATATATATATATATATATATATATATGTGTGTGTGTGTGTGTGTGTGTGGTAATTTTTTAGTAAAAAAAAGCGCCAAAACAAAAATGAAGTACGTTGTAATATGGAATTGAGTGATAAAATTTGAAAAAGCGTTGATGTTGATGGTGAAGCTGATGATGAGATATAAAAAGATAACTTGGCATACACTCCCACACTCGTATATAAATTATGTTGCATTTGATATACTCGTGCGTTTGTGTTTTCTTGATGTACAGACTTTCACATATAACGATGACTGTAGGTTATCCTTAATTGATCTGCTTATAATTGATCTAAGTGACCTATCTTTTGTGACGTCATGATGTTTCATAAGTTGCCGATGATTGATGATAATGATGATGATGTTGATGATGATGATGATGCTAATGGCCTTGATGTCAGCACGGAATATGGATGAGATATGCTACGAATGTAATGACGGTGATATTGGTGATTTGCTTGATGATGAATATGTCTATGAAAATCATGGTGATGAACTGGACGATAACAATGATGATGAAAATGAAGCTTTCAATGGTAATGATTATAGCGATAATTAATATGCTGGTAATAATAAGGAAATTGGACAACAATAACCAAAGTTTCTATAGAAGCTATAGGATAAAATGTGGTTTTACCTTCAAGCTCAGTATTTTCTCTACGGGATTGGGTACTGACGACTGAAAGAAAGAAAAAAAACATCGGCCATCTTGAAGCTATTCGTTCTACATAGCATCAAGCACGGGCAACTGACATCCAGTTCCGGTCACGTGACAATTTCGTAGAAGGCACCTTGAAGCAGTAGTTTTCTTTTTATTATATTCTTTTTTGTTAAAATTATCGATATTGTTTTCTTTCTCTTTCAACTTTTTTTGGACTTTGCTAAACAACCACCTTTCTCATATTTATATTTAATTAATTTATTAATCTTTGGTCAAGTTAATAAATATTTTGGGTTAGAAACATTCACGTTGAATTTCCTGAAATATGTTGAAATGAATGAAAACTCTAGCAGGATAACCTATAATAATCTTTTTTTATATATTTGAAGTAACTTTTTGAAATTTATATATAATTTTCAATTTTTAGTTTAGCTTCATTTTATAAAATTCTATTGGCATTTTGTATAGATCATGATAAAATTATGTTTGCTGAAATATGATAATCTAAAATAGGTCCAAATATTTCCATTTCAATTTTTATATAAAAGTATTTTATACAAGATCACATTATTTCTATATATAATCATTATTTAAAAATATGTTATTTTATATATAGAGAACTCTATATTGTAAATCAACCTGATATAAAGTTTTCAAATGAATTTTTCATTTTGGGACAAACATTATTCAACTTCTTAAAAAAAAAACAAAATATTGAAAGTATGCAATTAAACTTCAATTCGAATAAATTTCATTTTTAAAACCAGAACCAGAATTTATTATTCTGTCTTATCTTTTCGATAATTCAACATTATAAAACTTTTCAAATCATGCAATAGTGTATCATTCTTTTTACCGTTTAGTGGCCAAGCGTTTCCATTTAATATAATTAACTTTAAGTATATTATCTTTGATTTTTTAACAATTATTCAATGTAAAAACATCTCTAACATTTTCTTTTGCAGATGAAATCATTTGGTTGTTTTGCAAATTCAACTTTTGCTGTATTGTTCGCTTGTTTTGTTCTTTTCCTGTAGTAAATAGCAATAAAATTTATATATAATATATATTCTCTTGACAACCAGTAATAAATCTGAAAGAATACACAAGTTGTTGAGAGAAGTTTGAGTAAGAAAAGAGAAAACGCTTTTTTGCCAGTGTTGAGAGAAGCCCCATAAGTAGTGAGGAGTCAGTCCAGAGGTGATAACTTGACTCAGAGTTTAAGAGAGAAAGAGACAGAGATAGGGAAAAATACAGGGAAAGAGAGAGATTGTGCTTCAAAATAATAATTGAGCGCGTGATTGATGTATACAATATATTAATTATGGGTCATGGGTATAGTTACACTAATATTACAATTGTATATTGGTAAAAATTGATCAAATACTGTTTATTTAAATCAATGTCATTACCACCTGATGCGAAAGATAATGTATTTGCAGTGGGATGAATTATTAAGAACCTCAATAAATATATATATATATATATATATATATATATATATTCAAAATTTTTATTAAAATAGACGGACACTTTCTGTTTAAATTTTTCCAGTATATTTCCAATTTAGGGTTAATTATGAACAAATATTGGAAAACAGTCTAAAGAACATGTTGCGCATTTGAGGATTTTCAAGTACTTTCGACCTACTCAATCAGTTTTATGAACCAAGATGAAGCATGTCTGTTAAGCAAAAATAGCTCCTCTGCAGTCAAGTATTTTTTCAAAATCTGAAAGTTTGAAATATTGTATGCTGCAATTTATGTTGCAAAAATAGCTACATATGGTGTCGTCACTGTAGATTATTTCAAACGTTCAGTTTCCTTGAGTAGACCGTTATGTAGACAAATCAATTTCGTCTACAACACAGACAACACGATTTACATAGAAAATGACTGAAACAGTCAAGATTTCTTGAACAAAACAACAAAAGCGACCAGAATTTCAAATATTTTTCTCCTCGATTTACCGAAAGGTTCAGAACACGTCATTCACCTTATTTGAAAACTGAGAACATACGATAATTAGAAACAGAGACTATGATACTTCTTTCTAGTTTCTAGTCAAAAATACTTGCTTTATATATATATATATATATATATATATATATATATATATATATACTGTACAGATCTATATTTTGTACCATTTATATTTTAATAGTGCCCAATATAAAGTAGAGCAATATTATTATTGTAATATTTATATTAAGAAGTTATAATAAGAACATTTTGCATCACTACACAATACCTATCATGTTTTAGTACTATTCATTGTACTTCGCATATAGAACGTTGGTCAATTAAAAGTATTGAAACATGATAACTTTTGTGCAGGGAGGTAAAATATATATTATATTTTAATTATTGGTAGTTATAATTAAAACTTATTCCATCATTACACAAATTGTATCATATTTCAGTAAATAAATACTATCGATAAGTATTTTGCTGTATATATATATATATATATATATATATATATATATAAATGAATCTTATATGCAATGATATTTACATATGTGTAGAAATAAATAAAGATTCATGCACTCCTGTACACACCTATACAGCATATTGATACACATTTATATACTTTTCTTCATGAAAATCAACACATTCCCATAAAACCAAATTTACAATCATTTACTCACTAATGCAAAACACTGAACATTAAATTTATGGCAATTCCTCTCTATAATAACAGATCAAATCAATAATTTAACGCGAAATACATTGTTAAACTTGTTTCTATCAAAATAAGCTATCATTAAGTCAAACAAAATAATCAATCGCCATCTAAAATACATCGAATATCAAATGTTATATTTCTTCATCGCATTTCTGCATTACTTTACAAATATGAAATAGTTTGATAATCAATAACTTTAATACAGTTATTTTTTATAAATCAATTTGTTTTATTTGCCGCAAGAAAATGGCTGTTTTCTCTGATGAATCCCATTTCAATGTGTATTAAATAATTTGTGACGTGACCCTTAATGACGCAACCGTTTATATTCTTCCACCTAGCTCTATCTCTGGTCACTCTCAATAATCTTTCATTTGGTATCACTCCCAAAACTCACTCTGCCATCACTTTCCTACGGTAATACTCACCTACTAACCACTGGACTCTAGCTCTCTCCCCTCCCCTGTATAATCTTCACTTTCTCTCCGCCCATGTATCTGCCATTGCACCTGTTTTCTCAGCTTTCTATTGTTCCTTTCTAACTAGCTTGTACTCCTCACTCTTTTCTAATTAATCTTTCTACATTTATGTAACCCCCTGCACATCAGTGGCGTTTCTGCCTTGCTCAGGGTGAAATGATTAAAAAAAAAAATCTTGTAGTTCTCGCGGTGCTTCCCCTACTTACTTTCTCTATATCTGTCCTGTGAGTATTACATTCTTCAGGCATTCATTCCGCGTGAAATGTCCTAGAAACCTTATCTGTCTCTTTGTTATATTAAGTATAATCTTTCTCCCCGTTTATTTCCTTTCTAACACCTCGTAGTTAGTCACGTGCTCAGTCCCTGTTAACCTCAGCATACTACTGTAAAATCACATTTTTGCTACCTCAAGCCTTTCTTTCATCCTTGAAGAGATAGTTAAGCATTCAGTGCCACATAGAAGAACACATACAACATAGAAATCCAGCACTCCTTTCCTTATTTCCAATGATATTTTCCGACAACAGGAAAGAAACAGTATAAGTAGACCTAAAATGGCGATACTATTCAATGACACACGTATATATATATATATATATATATATATATATATATATATATATATATATAAGCATATTTTCTTTGTATACATAATTTGAAATGCTGACTAAGTAAATATACTGCATCTGTCATTCTATATCTATCGATCTTGAACATCTACAAACGCATATGTGGCTTGCCTGAATATAGCGGGCTTAATCTGACATATATGATTTTCCATTTATTGATACCTTTTACTTTACTCATTCAAGATATATCAATCATTTGTCTAATACTAGCATATGATTTGTTAGGAATTCTTTCTTTAAAAAAACGTGGACGGTGAGAAATACCTTTCCCATCAAGTCTCATAATGGACATGCTGCCTCTAATCATTACATTATTCTCTATGTGATTTCCAATAGCTCCAAAGGAAAATGAATATTAAATGCACATTTATCTATGACTGTAACAATCACTGTTATCACGATCACATAGGTGATAGGAGCTGTTAAAAGATAATACTGTTACCTAATTACCTAACATTGTTTTAATCATCAATCGTACAGTGAGTATTTGAATGTACTGGTTTTGTATATCTTGCGAGATAAGTGGGATAATATTATAAAATTTTGAATGAATTAACAGAATATGATACAAAAATAATTCTAACATTTTACTTTTTCTTGGGTGATGAATAGTCAAAGAAGAAAAGCTATTTCAGCAGTTGTTGTTTACGAAACTAAATACTTTGTTCAGTCGTCATAGAGCAGGTTTAGTCTAATCTAAATGCAGTTACACTGAGTAATATTAACAAAAATAAAGGAAAGAATGTATAATTTAATTGTACTCAATTCACGTATAAGAAACTTAAAGTCAGAAGTCGTTTAAAATATTTTAGAATGATTTTATGCTTCACAATGCTGAGATTATAATGATGTTCATAACTTACAAGCTCAGAGAACCACACAAAATAGAGATCAACGTATGTAGAAGCGCAGTTTATGTGGATATGTGGGTAATATAACTTTTAACATCAGACTTGAACTTGTTAAGGTTATCGTTAGCGAGGAAGAATTTTCTAGGTAATTGCTTCCATAAATTAGCGTATCCTTTGTAAAGTTGCTCTTATGTATGAAAATAGGAAAGAATTTGTGTAACACGCATGAATTTGGGTACAACGGCGGATCTTGTATTTTAAGGCTAGAACTGGTGAAAATAATGAATGTAGTTGCTTTGAAGATTTCCCATGGAAATAGTGATATAAACCATGTAAGTCAAATGTTACATGCAATTTCTTTAAGATTTATATAATATATTTGATTGAATATTGATGTGTCTATATAAATATATGAAAAAATAGTTTTGCTTTCACTGTGGCGGAACTATATATATGAATTAATAAAATATATAGTGATAAATAAAGACATAATAATTATATATATTGTTAATTCAATCATTCTAAACTAATTAGAAATGAAACCACAATCCTCCAAGAAACAAGTATATAGCACTCTCACTATCGGACAAACAGTTAACACGGAGAGGCCCTTATCATGTGCGTCAACGAAAATTTAATCTGCTTTTCATTTTGTGGCCATAATATTAACATTTATTTCTTAGCACTCATGACAATTCCTGTTAGGAAAATCACAGCCAATTTTTGCATTTTCCAAATAAATTAATTGGACACATCTAAAAAAGTACGTGTAAACTGTGTACACACTACTTATTGTTTATATTATATTTTTGGTGGATATTTGTCCCCAGTCTTACAATTTTAATCAGAAGTGCTGCCCCTCCTCTCTCCAAACCGCTTAAAAACCAGATGATAATACAAGTTTTGTTGTTTCCACCATTTGTTGTTTCATATGATTACGATTATATTTGTACATATAAATATTATGAGGGTTTATAATTATTTACCCTGAATTATAACGTCCCTGCAATATGGATTTGTACAATTACATTTATTTTGTTTTAGAATATGCTAACAACCTGAAGACAACAATGAAGAAATATACATAAAGCCTCATAAAAAAAAATAAAGCACAATTGTGGTTACGTTACAAATCTACTTTTTGGTAATTCTGGTGAGTAAAACAGTTTTAAATAATGAATGTATTTATTAGAAAATAGATTGGGATATAAAGACTGATACATAACATGAAGTGCATTTCCAAAGATTCAATGCATAGATTAAAACAAATAACTATCCATCACTATCAATGCGTTTTTCAATTAAAACTGGTCATTAATGAATGTTTATATGATCATAGATGATAATGAATGTGAAACACGACACTCTTAAATCAGTCTAAATTAATGTGTTATTATTAACGGTAAAAAACCCGGGTTCATTCTGGTTATAAGAATATGAAAAGTTAGTTATTCTCTACCGATACGAAAGACATATTCACATCTGTAATACGATTTCACAGATTCTTCTCATATATTAATAAATTAGAAATATGGATAGATGTAATACAAACAAAGAATAAATTAGGACAGGATTCCAACAGAACAGCATTACCCCAGTTCTGCGGTTCGATTCAAGACGAACAAATTACAATTCTGTAATAATATATCTTTGATAAAATTGATATGTCTCTGCATGCTTGATGTGCCTTCGGTCAGTTAGATATGTTCAATAACATTGTCTTCGAAGTAAGAATTGTGCTAGAGACAGAAGTCATACTACTTGGTTTGCCAAGGACCGTCTTAATCTTTTTCGATTAGGAATGATGTTTCTTTTATGTTTCTGACATTTCAGAATGTAGGGGACTATTGCTCTCCATAACTTCCTAAAATGTTAACTTTAAGAAAGCTTGTTCTACCTGGTTTCTATTTTCACAAGATAATCATACATTTAATAATTCATACTAGTTTTAAATTATCATAGTAATTATTCCCCATTATACACCCAACAAAATGTCATATATGAAAAAAATTGTCTCTTCTATAGTTCCTTTAAATGTTCTCGTATTTACATGTTCAAATCCTGACGTTCTCAGTACATACCTAGAGAGCATATCTCTTCTTCATTAGTAATAAAATTTTAATCGCCCACAACATAGGAGGTTTGTTATTACATATTATTTTGTTAGGTTTTTTCGATAGATGTACGTTGTGGTTCAGTGATTATTGGCTCAGAACGAGAAATCCGGTAGCCGAGATCGAATTCCCGTTGAATTCGTGGCATTCACTTACGCGCAAATGACCTTGGGAAAGGTATTAATCCGTCTCTTTCCTCCAGTTATTTAGCCCATAACAGGACAACCATTCTACTGCAGAATATAATGGCAGCCAGTCTACCTCAGAAAGTAATGGCAACCTACTGTGGGATAATCATCTGCCCAGTCAGTCATTTCTCTTTCGAGACAATTTCGCCGAAGCGTTTATCACGTATGACACTTAACTGACTGAATGTTTTCCTGTTTCGTGGCCTATTACACAAAATCATTAGTTGGATCCAATGAATTGACCAGAAAAAGTTTTGAGTTCAATACCTTGTGATGGTAGTGATGAGAAATAACTTAGAGAATTCATTAAAATAAAGATAACTAAAAACTCCAGAAATAATACGACTCATTGAACGAAAACAATCTACACGAGTGATCGAAATAAAAAAATTCGTGTCAAAATTCCAGAAGAATGTCGGAGCGTGCAACAGACATAAAATCGTGAATTTTAAAGAAACAACCAAGACAACAGTTCGACAAATGTAAATAATATAAATATCTCATCTCAGAAAGATAGAAAAAACATTACCTTTTTGTGAGGTTTCTATTAATCTATTGACGGTAGGGAGAATATTAGTATTCATAATTATTCAAAGTGTATTTGCTTGTAAGTCAATAGAACCGGCCAAATTGGAATTCGACTCAATGATTACTCATTCCCAGTAATTATCCAATCGAACATCCAAGCACTCAAAATATTAACTACTGATCAGTGACGACATTGCATAACGTCAATTAGGGTACAGTAACCGTTGTTTTAACATGATATCATAGCGCCTTACGAGATGTATTATTGCCTTTACATAACTTGCAAAAGTATGACAAGGCGTTGAATGAATTGATCAAATTCATATGTTCATATGACTCTTAGATTTGAGAAAATAATTTAAAGCTGAGCATTTACATTCTAATTCAGTAATGGTGACAGGATTTTATTTTAGGTTTATTAATGAAAGTATATGAAAAACAGATTTAACTGATATTTTTCTTTACAAGCTATTTGATATTTTAATTGTAATCGTACATAATTCAATAAGGTATTTCAATGCCTACAAAATAAAATTTTTGGGTCACCGTTATTAAAGGGATTCTTTGTTTACGATGGTTGTAATAAGGACTATTTTTGTTATATATTAAAAATTAAATTAACCATGCACCTAGGAATAAATCTAAGAACTATTACATTTTACTCCAGAATAATAATATTGCAAAACGCATTGTTCACGGGCAAGATAGTACTAACAGCCACCCCCACACACACATATTTGGGCAGCAATATCCTATTTATGCAGGATTCTTTATAAATGAAAGACAAGCCATTATACTTAAGATTATAATGAAAGGTATATGTTTGTATTTATATATAAACAGTTGCTTAATCAGACATTATACGTGTATATATTAGTACTATATAGTCATGTGTGTATATTTTATATACACGCATTATATGCATTCATATTTTGTAGGCATGTATATTTACATATATCCACATTATATATATATATATATATATTATATGCACAGATTGGGTTTATATTTATTTATATACATGCTCATACAAATATTACATATATACCTATAAGAGCAGAAGTTATATGTATGCACATGCAGTATATATATATAAGTGAAAAAGCATGTATGATATTGTTCTTCTAAGGACTTAAATTACAGAGAATTGTCCAAAGGTTGTGTTTATCAGAGTTATTTCGACTATGGTTTTAGCCATTATCGAAAAGTATCTTTTTAATTGTTAAAGAATGTAGCTGATACTGAGTGTTGGGTTTTCTTTTGTTTATCAATAATGTTTCCTTTAGTCCAACCATATATTTTTCGTTTGATTTTGTGGATGATGTTATACATGTGTTGTCAACAATTATATTTCGGATAGGATTTGGAAGTGTTGTATATATATATATATATATATATATATATATATATATATGAGATGAAATTGAGCTCTGTTTAGAGAGATGCACCTTGACATATTAATAAGAATAAAACTGTCGCTCAGCCAGGCGATGTGCCATTAATCGGAAAAAGTGATAATCAGACGGCGCCAAGTCTGGTTATTACGGTGGGTGGGTAGGACTTCGCATTTAAGCCTCAAGGTTTTCACCCGTTTTCTGACATGTGTGAATAGAGCTGTCATGTGCTAAATGAATTTGTCATTTCTATGCTCACATATCTTCTATTGTTTCGAAATCCAATGAAAGTTTCGTTGGGCTTGAGTAGCTAATAATAAATAGCATACAGTTGATCCTACCAAATGAAAAGTTGAAGCGTTGTCGAAATATAGCCGGGCTGACCCCTCGATTTTCTTTGATTATTTTTATCGTACTATATCAATATTTCCTTGGCTGCCACCATACCCTGTTAAAAGCCATTCTTTTCTGAAGCTGAATCAGCTGTTGACACGTCACAAGACAATATTCGATTAATTTTCATGAACTACTACCCCAAACTACTTCAAACAATTTCGGTGCGCCAGAGAGTTCTTTGCCTTCAATATTACATCATTATCTTTGAAATGTTTAAATCTATCTCGGTATGTTTGTTCTTAAAAGCATGGTCGCCGTAAATATCAACAAGATGCCGTGTGCTTTGGCTTCAGATAACTTATCAAGGAAGTAGAACAGTAAAGCTCTCAACAAATACAGTTTCCTTTGTACGAAACCTAACATAATTTACCCTATGAAGAAACAAAGATTTTAACACTTCAGAGAAATGAGATACACTTAATTACATGCTTTCTTAAAGCAATTCCTTATAGCTGTGATACCATCGGAAACTACATTCACGTCTTTGTTAAATGTGCTCCTTTGTAAAAGAGCTAGAATTGTTTCAAAATATCTCTCCGTATTTTTCATAAATTGTCCCATAATATTGTGCATTAGATGTCAATATGCTAAGACATTTTAAAGGCAAAACGGAATGAATACATTCTGTATTCTAGTTGACTACTTAGAAAACGTTTAACAATATTGCATCGTTTGTTGAATGTTAGTCCTCTCTGAATCATTAATCGGGCGTTTAGAATTCTTAATTATTTCAAAAGAAGGATATTGTACGAATTTGAGACGAAATAATATGCATTTATTTAAGTTCATGTAGTCATATACATTTTTTAGTCAAAATTCAGCACGAAATTCTTTGGTGATTAAATGAATAAATATTCTGTAGGTTTATGAATCAGTTATTTAAAAGTGATTGTGATTTACCAAATCTTATTTAGCAACACATTTTCTAATTTGAGTATATACGTATCAGTAGTTGTTGGCGTACCTATTTCTTCTCTTATGTAAGTTCGATCTCAGACAACATGATGAATTCAAATCCAACTAACACATGAAACTTAAGGTCATCATTTATTTTCAGCTTGATATTCCATGTACAAAACTCATTGAACTTTGAATTACTGTACATAAAACCAACTTATTACTGTTCTAGGGAGGATGAATTAATTGTGATTTCTTGTTGATAAAGATTGCTGAATTTTCTAGATTTATTTTTGCTTCTAAGTATAATGAATTTTTGAACGAATTTTTAATTGAATATTGCTTTTAGATAAGTGATGTTGTTTATAAAAAACAGTTCAAGATTTCAATAAAACATTGTTTTAGATTTAGTTTAAGTAAGATTTCTACATTAATATTGAATTAAGTAATAATATTATAACTAAAACAGCAATCATATAACCGAAGTCTTCGTAAATATATTTAAAAAAAAATATGTATGGGAGAATATATATATATATATATATATATATATATATATATATACATACACACGTATATATTCATTTTGTAAAATTCGGAAAAAGTGTACCAATACATAATCGGTATTTCTATATATTTTAATGAATATATATATATATATATATATATATATATATATATATATATATATATTACAGATTTTATTATTATAATTCATTTAACTTAGAATGCTATATATATATATAGTCATATACGAAAGTGAAAATAATCAACTGCATTTCATAAACATTAAAAACTAGAGAGACGCCAAAAATAGCTATATTCAAGATGTTATTACTGATTTATACACCGAACTGTTTTTCGAGTCAGAAATTATTTTTTTTATTGAAATAACAGTCGGTTTTTATTTATTTTCTTTATATATGAATCAATATATCTCATAAAACACCAGTACCATATCCATGATATGAGTTAGAATTAGTACAAAAATAAAAAGTACTACTTTTTCCCCTATGATATTACGCAAGAAAAATAATTATATTTATATTTTAAAGTAAGACTTATATATATATATATATATATATATATATATATATATATATATATATATAAGAAAATGAAATTTTAGTCAAATAATTCGAATTAAAAAGGGAATATCTTTGAAGAGGAAATTTATTGGAACTGAAATTAAACAGAAATCGTTGACTATTTACTTAAAGCATATTATACTGACAAAAACATTACTCAAAATGTAAAACTACTATTATATTTGTCATATTATTTCGTAGATCCTAAAGCAGTTTTATCCTAAAGTATTTTTTTTTTATGTAAGCAAACTCATATTGTGCATTTACTCATCAGATAAACTATTTTTAGTTGGATAATAACAGCTATATATTTAAGAGTTATTTTGTAATAACCATCTTACGTTATTCCTTCTCTACTTTGATTAAATTCATTTGTACTAGGCTAGGATATGCGTTGCGGTGCAGTAGATACCGGCTCAGAACTCGAAATCTGGCAGCCGAGTTCGAAATCCAGTTGAATTCCAGCATTCGCTTCCGCGCAAATATTCTTGCGACAGGTATTAATCAGTCTCCAATCTCGAGTTATGTGTTAAATAACAGGACTTATTGGATTCAATGTCCTTTGCTTGCAATAGCAACCTACTGCGTTATAATGTCCTGTCCAGATAGTTATGTCTCCTTCGATATTTTTTATTTTAAATTCGGTTATTAGATTGATTTTGGTGATTGTACATATTTCAATAGAAGAAATTCAAATTTGTAATGTCTATTAGAATTTATGTGTTGGTATTTATTTTATTGCTAAAGAGAGGAATCTTTTACGATAGTGATGATTGCGAACTAATGCGGCAATAGTTACGTTTAGGAAGAGTTTGATGATGATAACAAATGTGGTAGCAAATAGTTATTGTAATGCAGTAGTTGTGATTAGTAATGGTGGTGGAATGATAATAACAATAAATGTTAGTATTATGATGGTAGTTTGAACGAGAGAATAATTGATATGATTGTAGTATCCGAGGTCCCTTTTTGCTTTTCTTTTACCCGTTTGGTATGAAATACAGCCTTAAATAATTAAAAATAATAGCAATTTTTACCTATCATAATTTCACACAGACCATATCATACGTACGAGAAATGGACAACCGTCCGCGCGTTGACATCGCTACCCTATTTGAATACACCAAGGAAATGAGTATGTATGTGCGCAACGGCAAAGATATACACATATATTCCAAGTGCCATATTGTTCGCATATCGTTATTGTGGGCAGTCGCGCGTGTGTGTTTCTTTCCTTGCGTCAATGGATTTACAAGTGTGTATATATGTCTGCGTTTGTCACGACGACAAATTTTCGTCGCAATTTTCCTCTCACTTCCACAAAAATACATCAATAAACGTAGCCCTACATGTAGGCAATTAAAAAAAAGAGTAAATGAGTTTGTCTGACAATTACAGGAGTGTGAACAGGGTGACACGCTCACATCTTTCTATATGAATATGTTAGCTATATCAGACATATTAAGTGCTTTCAAATAAGTGACGCGCATATATAATATATAATAATATAATATATAAAACAAACTGCAAATATATATATATATATATATATATATATATATATATATATAATTTCTGATCAACATTAATGATCTCCCCGATAACATAATATCCCAAGTAGGTATGTACGCCGATGACACTACAGTTTACTCTCGCCTCGATCAAAAATCTTGTGTGGGCGACAAAGCTAACCTTGCAGCCGAGCTTGGAAAGGACTTCTAATCAGTAGTGGACTGGGGTAAGAAATGGCTCGTAAATTTTAATGCTTCTAAAACGAAGCTACTATCAATTAACCATCAGAGACAATCGCACCTACCTCCCATTGGCATGGACCAGGCTGGCTTCCCAGAAATTAAAACACTACGCCTCCTTGGTCTCACACTTTCAGTGGACCTCAATGAAGTGACTATATCGAATCCATTGCTAAATCCGTTGCTATGAAAGTCGGTTCACTGTGCATGGCCGGGAGGTTTTTTCCGTCTGAATCTATCCTGAACATTTATAAATCTACCATCCGCCCGTGCTTTGAATTCTGTTGCCATATCTGGTCGGGTGCCCCTGCTATTCTCCTTGGGCTTCTGGACAAGGTACAGCGGAGGGTCTGTAATGTGATACATACTGACTTGGCAGACCGCCTGCAGTCTCTCTCTCACCGGCTCGATGTGGCTTCCCTGTGTCTCTTCTATATATACTTTCATGGATTCTGCTCCGATAAACTTAAATCACTGGTGCCCCCCAATTTCGAATTTGCACGAGATACTAGATTAGCAACTAGATCCCACCATCTTACTGTGAAACCGATAAAATGCAACCGTAACTTCTACTCCAACAGTTTCTTTTCTCGTACTTCCCAACTGTGGAATTCCCTTCCACATGACTGATTCTCCGACGGCTACAATCTCCAGGAGTTTAAATGTAAGGTCAATAGACACCTCCTAACAAACTAACTCGTTTCCATTCTTTCAAACACTCTTCCCATCCTCCAAACTATCTATCACCTTTCTTCTGACATTTCTTATATCTAACCACTCTTTCTATTTAACTTCCCCTATGTAGCCCCAAGTGCAATAGTGGCAGTGGAATGCCTTGCTTGGGGTGAAACGATATATATATATATATATATATATATATATATATATATATATATATATATATATATATATATATATATATATATATATATATAAATATTTCATATTCATATATATATATATATATATATATATGGCTTTATAATATATTAACTAAATCTATTCAAGACAAGTCAAATGATCATACAGTAAAATAAGAAATACACGAGACGTTTGAATTTCTTGACAAATGGACTTGAAGGAAGTGCAGTATTTCATAAATATCAACCAATTATAAACTAATATTCGGTCAATTAATTGCAAATGATTCCTTTATAAAATGACTATTTCATTGAAGAAATATTATATTACAATCATATTACATATGAATATATATTCATGGAAATGAGAAAACTATATCCAGAAAATATAATTAGATTCTTTTATTACTATTATTTTCCATTTGCTGCAATATACGTTAAGTTATACCTATCATTACAAATACTTCTCATCTTTCGGGAAATCAAGGGAGACAATTCCGTCATTCAAAGACAGCACTTGTTAAATCGATCGTTGTATTAAAAGTTTTGATTCGAAAATATATGTCGTTCTGAATATTATCTAAATAAAATGAATATCAAAACTATTTTTCCACACATAATGGTAATCATTCCACAACTCAAAAAATAATCATTAATACAAAAAATTAACTACAACATCTAGTACATAAGCATTATTATACAAACTCATTTTTTCTCAAAGGATATACGCTGAGCGTTCTTTCTTAAGGTTTGAAACAGGAATAGAAAATTACTTTTATCTGTTAGATCTAAGAATAAACTCCCTATTTTCAGATTTTTTTGAAAATGTTGCCATCAGATCGGAAAACTTTCCATTTTCAGAGAAGGTAATTGACAGATCGATATTAGTTGAATAACTTAAAAGAGGCATCCTATTGATTTTCTATTACAGCGTGCAAAATATAATATAATTAAAGAGAGGCAGGTCACAGAGAGGTGAGACAAATCATCAGCTAGGCGCTGGCTTCATGTATTTAACAGTCGGCTGATGAATGAATTATTTGCGAATTTCAAATCTTAACTGAAAGAAGTACATTTTTAGTCGGGACAATATAAAGTATTCGAGAAGATAACAAGTTTGTCTTATAGTCATGAATACTTATCAATCAATGCTTGCAAGTTTGTAAATATTTAAAGCATTATATATATTTAAAGCATTGTATATATATATTTTCTAAACATATACTGTTAAATTCAAGAGACAATGAATGTGTTGTATGTTTAATCATGAGCCGTTCTAAACATCGTACTTTGGCTTTAATTTCAGATCAAAATAAAAACTTTTTTTTTTAAAATTTTGGAACCTTTTATTACGTTGGTTCTAAGTTTTTCGCTCACATTAGCTATCTTCAGAGAGGTTACAGGGACGTTAACATAAAACATCCTCAATCAAAGATGATTTTATCTTGTGTTGACATAAAACTTTGTTAAGCAACTATAAAAGTTAACAAATAGCAAATGCAGTTTGTAAATTTGTAATGTGGTTCTATGATATCACACCGCCTGAGAGCTCAAAGTCTTAACAGAAACATATATTTAAATGCAATGTAATGTGTTATGACAAGATTTAAAATGATTTTTTTAAGCGTGTGTTGTTTTGATTTAGTGTAGATGGCCTCTAGTATCTTAAGTTCATTTTTACTGTGTGCATGAATCAGTAATATTGTATTGTTGACATAAATCTGTCTGATATTTCCTACATGAATATGTTTTTCTCAAAAATGTTGTTTAATTGAACTATGATAGGTTTACACTAGGTTTATACCAGAGATACACTATCTGAACGGACATGTAATATGATGAACTACATTGTTTTTCTGCAGAGTTTTCAGTTGTGCTTGTAGTGTTATTAGGTACTATATGATCAATTGTTTTAATTTTTTTTATAATACATGATTGGCTTAATTTGATTATTACTATTTATTGGTTTAACGTTTATACGTATTATGTTTTTGAGAGTTTTTCATCTTGTCTGTAATTATTATGCATTTAGTTGTAATACTATAAGTTAATTGTGTTGTTTATTTTGACGTACACTATTATTATAAATATTATCAATATTGTTAGAGCCATCGTTAAGTTTATTAGATACATTTCAATTCGTTGATCGATAACGGAGATAGGAAATCTACTGATAACAAGAGTTTGCTTATTGTTGTGTAATTCTTTATAAAATATGGATTTGGAAGAAGTTATCATTAGTGTGCTTTGAATTAAAATTTTCATAACAGCTAGCTTATACCGTTGGGAGAATTCACTAATATAATTAAGAAGACCCGAGTTTATGCTAGTTTTTTTTTCCTATATACAGAAATAGTAAATCTATGTGTGCTAGAATCATTGAACACATCAATAAATGCAATGTTGTTATTAATATTAAGGTCTAATGTAAATTTGAGAAAAGAGTGACTTTCAAACTTATTAAGTTGTATAATTTGATCAATATTATTAGCCAAAATAAAAATGGCATCCATCTATCTTATATATATCGAGGGTTTGTTGTTGTCGTATATATATATATATATATATATATATATATATATATATATATATATATATATATATATGATATTGTATGCTATTTATGTTTCACCAACTGAAACTGTAAGTGCTTCGTTAGCAATCAGACAAGGGAGAGAACTGACAAGTTAAAAAAACATTTTAACCGTCTCATGAACACAGGAAGAGAATCGAAGGGAAAACAAACGTCAATAAAAATAATATTAATGACTTACATTAAATATCTGACATAATTAAATCTAATATTTTTTGTACAAGAAAAGAAATCTAATAAAAATTCATCAAAAGATATGAAAATAATATTTGTCAACAAAAAGATATGAACATTTCTATGAATTTTGATTTTTTCTATCCGCTTTCATACAGACATTCAATCAGTCTACATAAAACTAGAAATGTAGATATACGTGACATGCTTGTGGAGAAAAACGCATTTCGATGCCAATTGATCAAACCAAATATTTAATGTTCCCAGTGACGGCCCTATTTACGAGATTTGTATGTTCAAACAAATGAAACGAGAAATATAAATTTAGTCGTTCTTAGAAACTGAACGTTTAGTACAATTTTTATTTTATGTTTTGTGAATTCATAACGTAATTTTTCATCCACATTAAATTTTTCTTAACAATTTTTCTCTTGGTATCTCTCAAAAAACTGCCTCTGCTGTCCAATCACTTAAGGATGTCCCGCGTGGATTTCTTTTTTTCTCTCTTTGCCTCTATCCGTCTCAAGAGTTTTAGATTGTTCAAGCCCCGATTTTCATTACATGTACTAAGACTTCTGCTGTCTTTATCTGATGATAATTATAAGTTTCCCTTTCGTTTGCATAATCTCAAAAATATTGTTTCTAATATATTCGGTCCATGTATGCTCAATATCTTTCTGTATAACTCCATTTCTATTGCTTCGATAAGATTGCGCAACACATGCTGTCATTAAGATATATCAATTCATTTAGGCATTTTGAGCGCATATTTCTGTCTGAACGTCACAAATCAATATTATAATCTTTGCAATTAGTAATCTCTTCTCTTCAGCTGATTTACTTATGACAATATTTCTCTATTTCTCTGCTTCATGATGATTCTGTAAATGCTAATATTTTTCTTAGCACACACATATAACAGTTGGCCATTCCTTTTCTAGGATAATCGTCAAAAAGGGCAGCTAGCTAATCCTTAGTGTAGACTTCTGCTTAGGCACACATTTGTTTGTTCAAAAAAACAAAGATCACACCTGTGGTTTATAGGGAGCTTCTTTGCAAAATATGTGAGAGAGTTGGCTATCTATCATAAACAACAGTCTGAATAAAGCCAAGACGCTCCCGATAACTCGAGCTATCCTAAGGTTCGGCGGCTTTACACAATTTCACTCAAAAGGCTTAGGCCAACACGTGGTATTTCAAAAATTTGTGCACGCTGTATTCACCTCTTCCTGATCAAAAATATCAAATCGACTATGGTGAGATTCGAACGCAGGCTTCATGGTCAGACAGCGAACATTAAAGCTACTAGGCCACACGCCAACACGCACATACATTTATATATATATATATATATATATATATATATATATGCACACATGCATTTATATATATATATATATATATATATATATATATATATATATAGTACAGTGGTGTTGTTCATATCATGCTATTCATATGAATCAATTTATCTCTTTCTAGCACTCTGAGTCTTTTTCTCTCTTTCAGTCTCTCTATTATTAAATGAACTTTCCGTGTAGAAACTGACAATGTGCCCAGTTTACTGATGGATTTCCGTTCTCTCGCCAGTAAGTTATCAATCAAATCTCTGACACTGACATGCGGTTGGTGGAAAGAATAAGATAAATAATATCCCACTACATAAGATAACAGTTCTCGAATATAACCAAATGTTCTCATGATTCAGTATGAAAACAAACACACACACACACACATACACACCACACACACACACATCATATATATATATATATGTATATATATATATATATATATATATATATATATATATATATACAAACTCAGTCACGAAATATATTTTTATTTTGTGTAAATATAATATGACTGGATTTTACTAAATTGGTTCACGGAGAAATTTTTCTCATTGATATTTAACTTTAAACTACAAATCTAAGAAAAAATAATGCTATATTATTTAATGTTTTATTAGGCTTTTTATATCCTTTGTTTTTTACATGTATGTCTTTGATAATTTTCCATTTATATTAAAGTTATAATATTTATATAAATATATATATATATATATATATATATAATATATATGTATATATAAGTATATATATGTATATATATATATATATATATATATATATATATATATAACAAATTCTACTTTCTCTGAACCGATTTTAAATTAATTAAAAACAAGCGTATATAATGCTTATATATATATATATAAATAACAGGCGAAACGATACACCCTTCAGTCAGAACATTGTTGGTTATAAATTATTTAATTAGAATTTTTTTTACAATTTATATGATAATATGCTTAATTATTGAGTCTTAGGTTTCTGCATCATATCTTATCATATTAACCGGAAAATAATTGAAATAAAAAAACTCAGTAATAATAATTATGGTTAATCTGCTTGTTCAATGTACTCTGATCATAATGTACTATGATCATATATATATATATATATATATATATATATATATATATATATATGTATATATATATATATATATCTGCTTGTTCAATATACTCTGATCATAATGTACTATGATCATATATATATATATATATATATATATATATGATCATAGTACATTATGATCAGAGTACATTGAACAAGCAGATTAACCATAATTATTATTACTGAGTTGTTAGTATTAGAGAAAATTTTGAAAATTCAAAGGTGTCGCATGTACATTTCGACATAGGATCCCTAATAGAGATCTGCCTCACGTCATCGACATTGTTTTTTCCAAATGGCGAAGGCCCTGAGTCAGAATGTTGAGGGGTTTTAGGTTAACAACTGTCACATAGTGGAAAAGGACAGAGCTGGTATTCGCGGTGTTACAAGGTGTTGAAATGGTATATTTTGGAATGGGAGGAATAGGAGTTCATATTTTATAAAGATAGACAACTAAATGAGTTTTAATTACTTTTTAAAGTTAAGATTTTGGGCTGTCTGAAGAGGTGTATTTAGGCGAGAAGGAATGGGTTTTTAATATAAGATTTTAAAAAAATTATTTAAGTTTATTTGATTAAAACTTTTTGGTAGAAGCGAGCTAAATGCCAATTACAGGAAGTTATCCGTTTAAAAATTATTAGAGATAAAATATTAAAGAAAAAACATTAGAGAAAAAAATATATACATATATGTTTAACCAAGGAGAAATGGGGTTTAGTAAAAGAATCCATATTTTCTAAATATAGGCACTTAAAGGAGCTTGGGATAGGAATGCAGTGGGGTTAAAATACTTAAATAACTTTAAGGTAAAATTAAGATTAAATCTTAAATTGAATAATTTATATTCTAACATCTAGTCAACTGTGATTTAAATTCTAAATTTAAATATTCGAAAAATTTGCCTTGTGGCGGCTCTTACTGAGGAATTCCCTCTTAAGATTCAGTAGCCGGTGTTGGTGGGGTATTTTAATATTTAAATGTTTTCCAGTAAATATAGACAGCACCTATCAAGAAAATTCCTCGGAATACGGGCTGAAACAAACAGTTTCCAGCTAATTTCAGGATCCAGCCCTTCATTTTTCATTTTCCAGAATGCCCGCGAAAGGGCTATCTGGTACCTCTGACCGGAGTTCGAAAAGGAGTATCTGTGGTTATACAGACCAACGGACATACCGATATAGGTCCGGAAGTCGTTTTTTTTTTGTTAGTTAGATGGAGAAATGCGGGCTTCATAAATCACCTGGGTGGGTGTGCATTTTCCCTCCACCGGGCAGGGGTCCACAGAATTACAGTTGCATTCGTTTAGAATTCCGGGCCTAACTGAACTCATTTCCTTCGTATATTGCATTGCGCAAGTTCACCAGAATACTCCTATTATGGGAACTAATAAGGCTGTCCATATTCGGCGTGCAAGATAACTAATTTTAAGGGTGTGCCTCTTAAAAATCTTCCGTAGATTGTTACTGTTAGTAAAATCTTTGTCCATTAACTTGAGAAAATATATACAATATTGATGTTAGTTAGTTTACAATAAGGGGGGTTAACCTAATTATCTTTCTTTTTCTACAGTTTCCTTTATTTTTATTTTTGGATGATTCGGAGTCTATTTTATGTTTATTATCTGTTAACTTGTTCTTATATCTGCATTTTTGAAGGGCCTTATTGTAAATATTTTTACTTGCGTTGAAAATTTTAATGTTGGACGATAATTGGTTGATTCTATTATTCACTATATTGGGTATCTGTTTTATAATTTTTGGGGTGGTTGGATGAAATATTAATATAAGTGGTGGAACTATTTTCTTTGAGAAATGGTTGGTAGGATCCATCATTTAAGTTAAGGTTGATGTCTAGATAGATTTATATATATATAAATGAAGATCACAGCTGAATAAATATATATAGCAACGGGCAGATAAGTTTTTTTCCGAAGAATAAACTTGAATAGAACTGATGATTAGTCAGTGTGTAATCGGCTTGCTATCATCCCTTTGATGAACGTCAACATCTGTTTCTCTTTAATCCTCCCTAGAGTCTCTGTTAACATTAAAATGTCTATGCCATTAGTTCACAAAAATGCAGAAACAAAATTTTCATATCTAAAAATATAAATGTTAGGAGATGATACATTTGAGAATTCTCATATATTCATAGATAATAATAATAATCTTTGAAATTATTCGAAATATCAAGAAATAAATTCAGGATGTACGCAATTCGATGTAAATTTTCATTCTAGTCAAATTATATATTTCCTTTAGATATGCACTTATATTTTGTTAGAGACATTCAATTTTCTAACATTTATGTTGGTTAAAAAACTGATTTGATTTATTTTTCTTGGTCACATATAATTTTTTTACTGATTTTCTTGAAATGTGTTAAGAACGGTTGTATAAATTTTAATTCCGGTTTTGCATTCATATAATGTATTCCTACAATAATATGTTAGAAGCCATGCTAGCGATCTTGTCTCTCGACATGTTCCTTTTCTTTTATTATCTGTGAAAATTTATGACATTTTGTCTCGTCTTTACCAAGACTTTGAAACATTTTTTTCTATTTTTCCTAAACGGGAGTTATTCAACACTTAACTCGTTGTTGTGGAGATGAAGTTGCCTCAATGATTTTACAAGAGAGGAAGTGAAAGTATTTGACTAGGCAGCAATATGAACCATTCAAAATTATTAAACATTTTAATCCGTTAGCATTTATGCTAACTGAACTCATTTCCTTCGTATATAATATGTAATTTCGACAATTACTTTACTATTCTATCATATTAACCATGAAGGGAGGTTTTATAAAATGAAATAATTTTATATCTGAATGGCATCATGAATTAATTACTTTTTGTCTTATTCCTTCCTTTTATTCTTTATTAGCTTTCTGGTTTGCGGACACACTATGTAGTAACATTACTTCACGTACGATCAGCGAAATCTCTGGTCATTGCGTTGTTATATAAACACAATAGAATTACAGGAAAATGTTTACGTTAAGATGCAGTATTTATGGATCGGAAGGAAAGATGACGTTTAACTCTAGACTTGAAGAGGTTAAGATTTTGGTAATCGGGTAATCAACATAGGAGTCTGTAAAACATGCCTAGTTGTTCGCAGGGAGAAGCTATTTGAGTAGAACCTTTTTATCGACAGGAAAATATGGAAGGAATGTTGTTGGATTTCTAAAATAGAATTGGCATGGGAGGGTCTTAATCGTGATGTTTAGATCTGGCCGAAACAACAAATATAGTTCGTCCAAGAATTTTTCATGTTAGAAGCGATAGATCAGGGAAAAATGTTTTGCTGTACTGAAGACGCTGGAAACTTCAATACGAATGTTTCAATGTTCGACGAGTCTAATGTTGATTGCAAATATAAGTCTGCTCGGAAAAAAAATTGATCATTCTGATCAGAAAAGAACACACTGCTTTGTTGCATAGGACATCATTTTGTTGGAGAATAAATAGTACACACTAATAATGCAGATAAATAAATTGTTACAAAATGCAAATGTTACACATATCTGCTAGAAAGGATTGAAAATATTTATTTTCTAACAAGCAGTAGGAGACGCTTTGGCACTCTATCAAGATTGAAAAAGGAGGAAAACACAGCTCCCGGCCAAATATAACAAAAATGAATCAATTTTGAACCTGACTTGGCGCATATAATGTTAGAGGATAATATGAGGTGTAAGCGATTTCTACCTTATGTTGGGGGTGGATTTGAGGCACACTATTCTCAGAAATTAACAAGTATTTTCGAGGGGGCAACTATTCAACTTAACAAGCGATAGTTCAGTGTTTGGTTTGTGGTGATGGAATGTAAGCAGTTTGGATTTCGGGACATTGAAAGTAACCCGTCTCTTTTTCCTCACGTTGAAATTAAGATTAGATCGAAAGATAGATCAGCTGCCAACCTGTAATCACCAAAATGTCTAAAGGTGTATGTTTCAAATTGATTGTCACCGTATGTGTAACTTTCCATTTTGCAAGAATTAATTCATCCGGATTATCACTGTATACCAATTTCTTCCCATTTTTCTATCATAACAATATTTCTATACACTGACATCTATTACATTTCATTCAATCTTTCAAAATATTTTAAAATATATTAATGAATTTTCCATATAAATGTTATTTAGCCCATAAATAGTACTTAGTTTATAGTAAGATTTATTTATACACGAGCATATTTCAGGATCAGTCATAATATCTTGAGCAATAGAGATTTGAATGGTCAATGTGCGTGCAGAATGACAACATTAAATTTATATATATATAATAAGGATAAATCGTTATATATATATATATATATATATATATATATATATATATATAACGATTTATCCTTATTTTACTTTTTTAAGTTTTATCTTCCGAGCATTGTTGAAGCATCACTGTTTACGATTTATAATGAGGGTTATGTCATTTCAATAAAATATTATCAAAATATTTTATGATGATCTATATATTTCTGGTTTCATGTGAGGTACTTCTTTTTCGCTATGGTGCATTTCTTTCATGAAATCATAGGTTTTTCAAAAGCTACGCCATATATTAATAGAAGTAATTCCGTTTATAGTCCTTATAATGTTTCCTTATTATTGATAATTTTTTCAAATCTTTTGTGTGCTTCGTTTTAAATGTGGTTGTTTATATTATGTAAATCTGTGTAATTAATGCATGAATTTAAGTATCGTATATCACTTAATGTAATTGCTTAAATAAAGTAGTTTTTTGTAAGCCATTATCTGGTGTTTGGACATTAATTTTTCTTTGATAAACATTCTTCTAGTAGGTACATTGTCAGTAAACATTGATTTTGGACATTTTGTGGTTTCTATCATTTAAGTTTATTCATGGTTATGTTAGTTAATTTATGTTAAATAACTTTATTCTCGTCCTCTATCGCTCACATGCACATAAATAAAAACGTATAAATATATATATATATAACCACAGATATTTGTACATATATATTTGAGCTGGCTAGAGATAGCCGTATGCCTATGACAACATTTTCTTTTCTAGCATTTTTCGCTTATTGTTCGATTATATTTTCCAGACATATTATACATTTAAATGCATTGCTATTTGCTATATACTGCCTTTATAGTTAGCGTTTCATAGTTTTGCTGATTTTTAAGTTACATTTTCTTGTTTTTCTCTCCAGTGTAACTTCGTCAGTCTTAGTGGTTTTACTGTCTTCCCTAATTTATTAGGATTAAAACAATATGCGTAACACATGGTTCATTATCAATAAGCACTATTAAAATAACAATATATTTACTTTCATATTGCTTCAAATTAATGTTTTATATTCTTGATTCATATATTGACGATAATTATAAACAAACCATCATGAAATATTTAGTCGTTATTTTTCGCATTTTGTATCCTCCAAGAAATGAACATTGCACATTACTAGTTATTGATCGACTGGATGAGCTGAATGGAACGTGTCTTTGTGGTTAAAGTCAATCGTAAAAGGAAAGTGAATGAATGGACATCTAAATTTCTTCAGAAGCCTCGAATTCAAGGATTTAAGTCAGACGACTTGAATTGAGGAAAGGTGTGTCTTAAATGATGAATTATTGATTCTGAAGTCCTTCAGGGCAAACCAAGTTGGCATGTTGTCAAATCTTTCCTATGTAATATCGTGGATAAACTTGTTCATAAATTTGTTCATTATGAGGCGACGCTGTTAATTGTTTGATGCGTTTTATTAAATATTGTAAGCAGATATTAACATGATTATACTGCTTATTTCTTTTACGCACTTGGAAAAATGCCCACCAATGAATAAAACTTACATAAAGATGAAAAAAGAATTCTAAGCATTTGACAGTCAAATCATCTAAAGGTCATTATTCTTACTGATTTTGGTAATTAAAACTCTTTCCCAAAATCGCATAAATCTATAGAAATAAGACAATTATAAATACATGATTAACGTATATATACACGTGTGTGTGTGTGTGTGTGTGTGTGTGTGTGTGTGTGTGTGTGTGTGTGTGTGTGTGTGTTTCTATAACATTCTGTATGGATGAGAAAGTGCGCTCATATCAGTATGTAAATACAAATGTGACACGGACTTCTACAATGTGAGTCTCCGGATATTTTTACGCCTGTACGAAATCTTCCAGCCATTTACTCTCAATTTTCTAAACGTATAAGATAATGATAATATTTGTATTTTTGATACACTTAAATCTCTCTCTCTCTCTCTCTCTCTCTCTCTATATATATATATATATATATATATATATATATATATATATATATTATAAAGATATGAATGTATGTAGCGAAATACAATTAGGCATTTGAAAAACGACCTAACCAATTTCACTCTGGCTCTTCCAGCCTCATCGGCAGATAAAGATTATAATAAGAAAAATCATGGAGCGAATAAAGGGGCATTAATAAATAGTATGATAAGCAAAGCTAGCTATCATTAACCTCTATTACTTCTTTCATTTTAATACCATTCAGTTTTCCTTAAGTTATTCTATGATAATTTATCTTAATTCTTTATCTCACAATGAGGCCTGAAAAGCCGGAGCGAAACCGGTTATGCCGATTTTATAATGTTCAAAGGTAGTCCGGTATATACGCCCATAGTAATTAATGTATATATATATATATATATATATATATATATATACCAGTATTTATTATTCCTTAAAAATATGGCTACATCTATCTATCTATCTATCTATCTATTTATCTATCTATCTATCTATCTATCTATCTATCTATCATATATATATAAAGTTAAAATTCAATAGTTCTTCTACGGCTGTTATAAATTATAAATTTTTCGAAGGGAAAGGTTTTTTAGCCATCCCATAAGACCACAAAGTACAAATGATTTTGTTATATGCTGCCTGATGTGATTGGTGCAAAAAAAAAATTACACATCAAATTTAATTATAATTTTGAACCCCCTTATATATTGCTTACAATTTTTTCTTTTAAATCTATTATTTGCGCTGGATAAGTCCCATTGAATTCTCCGTTTCTTACCCTATTGCCATATCTATGCCATTCTTAGTAAAGGTTTATATTTTGTATAGACACTTTATATATATATATATATAAATTGTTTGCTTTATTTCTTAATTATTGTTCAAAATTAAATTAGAGTAAATTAAAAAGTGTGCAATACTATTATTTTGTAGAACGTTTGAATATTCTTATTTTGTAAACAAGGTATTTTCGCGACATAGGTTTCTACCATATGTTTTCAAATCATTGTAGATTGCCAGAACACGCCACATGGTAAAAACGTAGGTCGCATAATAACTCGTTTATATATATATATATATATATCCCACAATTTTAAGTTAACTAGTGAACAGATAGTATTCTGATTCCTGATGAAGTATCTCTTCATGTTTGACAAGTACTGTGTATTTAAACTTCATGTGAATCGAGTTAAGTATCGGCTTTTATTTTTGATGCAATGATTAAGCTCTTACAAGGAATATTACAGGCCAGACTGTCAAATCCGATAAGTGTGTATATTTGGACATTGAAATGAAAAGCGATCGTACATTTTAGTCGAGTAGGCAATCATAATTATTGTATATACCCGATAATCTCACAGATATTGTTGGATGTCGACGCTTTGGCAGATCAAAGAGAGTAACTGAAGGACAGCAGTTGAATAGCTATTTGATCTTGACAGTGAACAAAGAAAGTTCTGACATTAAAAAGTGACAATCATTCATTGGAGCGTTTCAAATGTCTCTGGAGACACTTGCAATGTCTCTGGAAGAATTGAAACTTTTCAGAACGCGACCTTGACGAACTCACGAAGAATACCGAGGGGAATTCTTAAGTACTATCATGCGATCTCTGGAGAAATATAAAGGTGTGAGAATATTTGCATCATAGATACGTAATACATGAGTCGATCATATAGTGCTTTCTATATGTCCTTTTTTTTCTTCAAATTAAATAAGGAAATATAAAACAATCGCTACGGCTTCTTAACATCAACCCAAACTTAGTAATAAATTTACAGGAATATTACGTTTTTATATTATTTTCCTACATAACTTGAACTTATTTCTTTGAGATTCATAAGGTTCAAATCTGTTCCAAGAAATATTTCAACCCAGAATTTTTTGTTTTCTTTTTAAACTATCGCTAAATATTGTAGACTGAATGAAAAAAGAAATGACTTTCTTGCAGGACCCCGATACCACAATAAATATTTTCATATAACGCAGTTGTCTATAAGTATAAGTCGTGTTACACATATTCTCGATTGTCCGAGTCAAAATGGCTGATAATCAGAGAGTTTAACATCAATTGTCAGCCGTATAATTACATGCATCTCACTCCACCCTGTCCTTTTAAGGTGTTGGGGATCAAGCCTGTCTAGAACATTACATCAATCGTAGCTTTAATAATTTTTCCCATTTTACAATCCACTCACCTCCTATTACTAACCTCCATTTACATAAGATCGCTACAACAGTTATTCGTTGATTCTCCCGTATCTCTTAAATTCAACATATCATTTGAGTGTTATTTTTGTACGACTTCGTCTTTCGTTATGTATCAAATAATTTTACACAGTGTCTTATTTATTTTCGGTTATAGTGTAGCAGATAAGAAATTAATTAAAATAAACATTCTCTCCACTTTTACAAAAAATTCAGAACGAATCGTGAATTCCTGGTTTTCCCAAATAGAAAAAAGATTGACTATGTGCTTAACGAAAAAGTCGAAGCCAGATTTCGCAAGTAGGTGCTAAAATGATTTTTGACCAATGGAAGCGACTTACATGACTTGCAGATTTAGCGATCCGGTGCTAAATTCAAAAAGACCATATAAATGGCCGCGACGTCAGTCCAGAGACAGATGGGAGCCGAGAGACGAAAGAACTAAAGTGTAACGTCAACTTCAAATCGATCCGGAGATAAGGTTGGGTCGCACTTTGTTCTCTTTCTCCTTATCTCTTTCAAAAATTCTTACAAGCAGTTTCTTTAACTCTCGATAACCTTAACTCAAATTTGACATTGAACATGAACTCTACACTTAATTTCTTTTTAATGTTTGTAATTGTATATTAACTCCTACAACTCATGATATTCCTCCTCTTAAACAATTTTATTTTAAAATACAAAATGTATATTTTATTATTATACAATTCTACACATGCCAACCTGCCGTCAACCAAACTTCTGATGAAAACCTTCTGATTATTATAATTCTGCATAAAACTTGTAAGCTGTAGAGAGTTTGGTATATATGACCCAAGACCGAATCAAAGAAACATTAACCAGTTCATAAGCCACAATATCTTTCTTATTATTTCAAATTTACCTTAACATTTCTAATTATACATATTATGTACGCTTGTATTTAAGTATCGTTCTGCATAAGCACATTTTGTTGTCTCAAAGTGAGGAAACTGCTTAGTAATTCATTAACATATAGGTTAACTATTGTACATGACAATCCAATGCATTTAATCTTAATTTTTTATTAAACTGTAGCCGTCCATTTTACACTAGAAGGTTCTTTTCTCGCACCTTCCAACTGTTAAACTCATTGCCTTTGAATTGATCGCCTGAAAGCTACAATTTCTAATAGTGTAAGCTCAACGTTAATTGCCATCTTCTCAGATTCCAACTTTTTTCTTTCTTCGATATAACTTCTCTATTTATATTTATTCTTCACTCTTCGCCCACTGTAACCCTCTGTGCACAAATGGCAATACTAATTTGCTTGTAGATAAACTATAATAACAAAATTTAAATAGATTCTTATTTTGCTGACGTATTGTAAAATATCTTTCGCTATTACTGAGTAATTACGGTTTCCAATGTTACAGTCACTGTCTTTTTAAACACTTCACATATATTAAAATTTTATAAATCACATAAATTTCATAGTCACAATGCTTGCCAGTAATTTAAATAATGCACCCTTTCGTATACAACAACATCTCCAGAATTACACAAGTCCTGTAATATTCAACATTTGTTTTATACAGGGATAAACAAACATAAAAAAAGTTGAAATGAGTAAAGATAAACGATCAGGTAATAATGGACTAGTTGCCTTGAAAATAATTACGTAGTTTGAAAGTTTTAAGTCTGACATTCTGTAAAATTAATGTGAGTTTTTAAGGAATAATACAAGTTGTATCACCCGGTATTTATAATTCATATACTAGTTTACTTGAAAAAAAAGAAAAGGAGAAGGATATAAGCATACTTCAAATTTTGTACTTAAATGTGAATATTGCAGAATAGACATCAACTTCATTACATGTTTAATTGGTGTTAAACAGAAAAATATCTTATTAATCTAGAAACCTCCCTACATAGGCATCTTTAGGAGCGCAATGACATAAATCTTGTAATTAATATCCTGTGAAGCATTCGCTTGGATTGAATATAACACGCAAAATCGATGCAATATAGTTGGAAGAGTAAGCTTTCACGCATGGGTTGAAATGTGATGGAATTAATGAGTTCTAATTGATTTGAGGCGATTTGAAATTAAAATAGACTCATTTTCTTCGAACCATTTCTGGGATAGATGCCAAGGAACTAACTTTATAAATGTGTTTCATGAATTGCATTTGTCGTAATAATTAAAGACAATTTCCCTGTGCAATTTGCGTAGTCAAGCAAAAGTAAACCATACATTACATATTGCTGCAAAACTATTATATACCAGATGAAATATCGGGTGCATAATTTGAAAAATAAAAAATAAATGTTCTCTAGAATAATCAGGTCGGTAGATGTAAATAAAAAATATTTACTGTTTAATGAAAAAAACAGCATTTACTAAAATATGTTTTGGAAATTTGTTATTCATTAGAGAAAGGTTTAGCTGAAAACAAGCAGCCAGAAACTTATCTAATGCGAAAGATAGAAACGGTGGCAGAGTTATCAAGATGGAAACAAACAATACTTGTAACTAAACAAATCAATCTGTTACAGAAATGCATGATTTTTCAGTTACTGAATTCATAATATATCTAATCTAATATCAAAAACAAAGATTCATAATCGTCTTTGTATATCTGAAGGATGTTTTTGTCTACATTCTTTAACTAAATAAATTTCTCACTTCCGTCTATTGAAACGTCAAAATGAGCGATGTACAATTTAGGTTAATGTTAAATATATATATTCTTAATTTTCCATGTTATATACTTACATGTGTCCATTTTGCATTCTATTGCTTTATTCAAATTGTTGTTTACTGATTCTAGAGATAAAAAACGTAAAATCGCAATTGATTTAGAATAATTATTGAAACTTCTTTAATTTCGATTCACTATTTATTTCTACAACAAAAAAATCAAGTCTCGAAAAGAATTTAAAATTTACATGTCGATGCGTGTCATGTGATAAACATTTTGTCTCTGTTTCAGTCAACATACGGATAAGTGTCTCTCTCTCTCGCTCTCTCTCTTTCTATATATATATATATATATATATATATATATATATATATATATATGGCAAGATGCTTGTGAGTGTGCGTTTGTGTGTTGGTGAGTGTGTGTGTGTGTTTGTGTGTGTGTGTATGACCTTTATACAAATCCTTAAAATATATCCGAAACCAAAATCTCACAAATATTCTTTACGCTTCCGATCAGGTCATGAACTACATATTTTTTCCGATTTCCCCCCGATATCGGAAATCGATACCGCGTTATCCGATCAGGTCTGATATTGATCAGGATTTCAGGAATTTTATCGTGGTTCTTGCTGCAGAATTTGCTCAGACTTGCAAAAATTATATTTTTTTTAGTCTCAAACATTAGAGATTTTCCCAGCCGACCCATTTTCTCTGATATCGGAAAGGAATACATTTGATATTTTATCGAATCTGATCAAAAACCGATATGGCTAATTTTCTTCAATTTTACTCCCGATGGGTTTTATAAGCATTCATGAACTTACTTATGTTAGTTTATAATTGGATGACTTATTTGAGCCTGATATTGGAAAAAGTTACACCGATATCCTATCGGGTCTGATAAAAATAATGTTCTCGGCCCTTATATTTTGAATTTTGATTCGGGCTTTGCTATATGTAAGTATAATTGTATTTCATATTCCTAGCCATGATACTATCCATGTGATGGAAAACTTGTTTGACATACCTGAAATTAAAATTTGACTTCTCTCCATTCCGTTTTCTTTCAATCTATGGTTTCGTACTGACTAGAAACAACTATTGCTTTTTAGTCTTTCGTGTCAACGTCCAAGAGTCTGAACTGCAGAACCATGTATTAGTTTGAAAGCTTTCATTACATATGAGCAACGCTATATACTGCTAGTATATGAAAAAGAGTAACTCCATTAGTAGTTAGCGGATAAATTTAGTGTGACACTATCTCCCGCCGGTATATAAATTTTTTGTTTGGTTTAATACAACGGAGAGAGAGAAATTAATATAAGTGTTATTATTAGTTGTGCTTTATTGTAATTCGCGATGCAAGCTTATGTAAAAAGAAAAAAAATATTTTAAAACTATTATATACTTGTAAAATCCGGGGAATAGGAAGATGGGCTATTTTAATACTATCACGTCCTTGTAAAATCCGGGGACTAGAAAAATTAGCTAACACATGATAAGGAAAGAGAGAAATATAATTTTGCTTCTGTTTCATTATAGTTTTCTTTCTTTTTCATATACGATACGCATTATTTTGGTTTAGGTGGAAATTTGAAAAAGTGGTTGCAGTCTCAATTATATGTCAGGATTTACTTGATGAGGTCAAGTAAGGTTAGATCCCCCAACAGATGTTCATGAGAAAAGAAAATTGTGGGAATTGAAAAATCTAAAGATGACGTCATGTGAGCTGTTTATATTTCATTCGTCAAGCCATAGCACCTCCGCAAATCGTGTGGGTGGAATACGGTCGCATTTGTCAAAGTTTTGAGTCGGCCAATTCACCGAGAGGATTGTGGATGGTTATAAAAATCCGGACGAGAAAAAATCAGAGTTGGAGTAAGTTTCGGAATTGTATTCGAAATGTAACGACTGTGAAAAAAGATTCCCAACTGAGGAGTCAAGACCCACAGCTGGTCTTTTACCATAGAACTTATGGCTAAATAGTTAATATCGAATGAAGCCTGCCGCCGATTAACTTAACTAATTAATGTCGAATGAAGCTTGGCGCCGATTAACTTAAAAAGTAAATGTCGAATGAAGCCTGGCGCCGATTAACTTAAAAAGTAAATGTCGAATGAAGCCTGTCGCCGATTAACTTAACGAATTACTGTCGAATGAAGCTTGGCGCCGATTAACTTAAAGAGTAAATGTCGAATGAAGCCTGCCGCCGATTAACTTAACGAATTAATGTCGAATGAAGCTTGGCGCCGATTAACTTAGAGAGTAAATGTCGAATGAAGCCTGCCGTCAATTAATGTAAAGAGTCAATGTTGAATAATGTGCTTCAGATAGGAATCCCGAAAGAACGTTATTGTTTTAAAACTTATTTGGGAGAATTAAAATTTCTGATTATTATCGACACAAAGCCAGCACTTCTATGAAAATAATTTTTAGAGTTGAGTTGGGAGAGAGCTTCCAGGCGACAAGGATAAACCAAACCCCACACCTCCGCCGTCTGGTGCCGCCATTAGCCACCTCTGATTCGGTAAATTCCGTTAAGCTACGATAAGGACCCGAACGAACTTTGTTGTTTAAACGTTGCTGAGAAAATGGACAGCTCCTGTTATAGAAAATATGAGAAAAGACTTTAAAAAGAAATTGAAAAGCTCTGATATTTTTAACGAAACTTGGAAAAGACACTCGTATTTGAAGATTGAAAGCTCTGATATTTTTAAGTGAATCCTCTTTCCGTTGTAAATAGACGTTCCGACAATTGTACTTTCCGCTATTGTAACTAATAGTATTTTTTATTATAAAGACTTTATTCGCTACACTTGAGGCGTCTTCGACCTTATTCACTTATTTATTTGTTTTTTTTTTTGTGCCGTGTTTATTTTTAATCACATGTGTACACCAGTGTCCGGTTTGGTTCTGGTGGAAAGACTGCTACTGAAATTGCATAACGCGACTTTCTGAGATCAATTCACAACATAGGCAGTGGTCCGTCGTTGCAATAGACGTCTTGAAAACCAGCTTTTGTGACGAGACAATCTCGACCAGCAACAGCGACCGAACCAACCGGTCAGCCGGGTGGCAGTGTCACAACTGGTGCCGTCACGACCGTCAAGAATAAGCGTCACAACCAGCCAGCCCCGGGCAAAAGAGTGTCACATAGTTAATTATAAGAAGGAATTTACTTTTTAAATGTATCACATTCGATCAACTTTGATCATTTTTAATTTAACATAGTATAAAAATTTGTATTAGTAAGTAATTTACTATTTTTGATTATATTTATACAAATTCATAAATTTTATTGATGCATAGATTTTATGAATTTATAGTTATGAAATTGAGTGTTAATTATTTACTCCGATTTGTTAAATAGAGATCAATATTATTTAAGATTTGTTATAGTGATTACATGTAAAATTATATATATATATATATATATATTTTACTACATGTAAAATTATATATATATATATATACTATTATATATTTATATATATTTCATTGATATCATTCTGAAAATATTCACACAAATTTATATATATATATATATATATAAATAAACAATATTTCATTGATATCATTCGAAATATCTTTTCACTTACTTGAAATTACGTTATCTATATAATGATCGTATTCTCGATTGACCTGTTAGCCTATTATTCAGTTTATTCTGCATCAAAATGTTATAGTTGACAAGATATTGATATAACCATGTCGGGTATTGAGTAGTCTTTTTGTACTATCTTCAAATAATTTGCAAATAGGTATTAAATGCACACCGTCTTGTTCGGTGGTTGAAGTTATTGTGGCTTTAGAATTAGGAACGTATTTCTTTACCGTGCCGATTCTAAAGTCTAGGATTCAGACGCAGATATAAATCAAAGCGCTTCTTCAAACACACCCTGTGAATTTTCTGTACCGACTCCATTACTTTGTGAATTTGAGATAGTAGTTTCTGACTGCTGTCAATAGGCTATATTTATCTGAATATTAATGTAGCTTTTATTAGTAATCTTCTTATGGTCTGTATTATCAAGAAGGAAAGAAAGCGTCCCTCAAGGTTCTATGCTAGGTCCCACGCTCTTTCTGATCTACATTAACGATCTCCCCGACACCATTAGATCCAAAGTTGGCATGTATGCAGACGACACAACAATCTACTCCCGCATCGATCAGAAACCAGGTCTGGACGACAAAGTGAACCTCGCTGCCGTACTTGAAAGGGACCTCCCAGAGAGTAAAATACTACGTCTCCTTGGCCTTACACTCTCGGAGGACCTCAAATGGAATGACTATATTGAATCCATTGCCAAATCTGCTGCTATGAAAGTCGGCTCCCTGTGCAGGGCCCGGAAATTTTTCCCACCTGAATCTATTCTGCACATATACAAATCTACCATCCGCCCGTGTATTGAATATTGCTGCCATATCTGGTTGGGTGCCCCTGCTGCTCTCCTTGGGCTTCTTGACAAAATACAAAGGAGGATCTGTAACGTGGTTGATACTGACTTGGCAGACCGGCTGCAGCCGCTCTCTCACCGGCGTGATGTGGCTTCCCTGTGCCTCTTCTACAAGTACTTTCATGGCTACTGCTACTATGAGCTTAAATCACTGGTGCCGCCTAAGCACGAATTTACAAGAGATACTAGATTAGCAACTAGGTCCCACCCTTTTACAGTTAAACAAATAAGATGTAACCGTAAATTCTACTCCAATAGCTTCTTTTCTCGCGCTTCCCGCCTGTGGAACTCCCTTCCACAAGTCTGCTTTCACGACAGTTACAATCTCCAGGTGTTTAAATGTAGGGTCAATAGACACCTCCTATCACACTAACTCCCAACTATTCTCATAACACTCTCATCTACCCAACCCTCATTCTCGGTATCCTTACCTGCCTATCACACACCCTCTGTCATTTCCTATATTTAATCAGCCTTTCTCCACTCTACGTAGCCCCCTGCACAGTAGTGGCAGTGACATGCCTTGCTCGGGGTGAAACGCTTATAAAAAAAAAAAAAAAAAAAAAACATTATAATTATTAACAGAAACTATTTTATAAGAAAAATATTGTTTGGGCGTATTTTCTTTTTCAAATTACCAGGGATTCTGCAATCCGTTAAGTTTCGCAAAATGGATATCTATGTGGTACATTTTGAGCAGAGAAAAGGGAAAACAATTTTAAATCGGGGCACTGAAGACATTGTATTGCGAGGAAATATCCAGATATATATTCTGCGAAAATGCACAGATATGGAAGATTGACACAATTTAATGTTATAAAAGAGGAGATCACATTAGAATAGCTTTTTCTACTTCCATTGAAACATATTGGTAAGACGTATAAGTTTATCTTAAATGTAAATATAATAAGACGGAGAAATGCTATTCAACTATATAATTTCTCCTATTCGATTAAGCCTTCTAAGACTTCACTGTGAGACCAACATCCGTTTCAGATAAAATATTCAATTGCAATAAATCTTAGAACATTCAAATTACTATCTAATATGTCTATAAAATATAACGGGTAATTCACTGCTCGATAAACTAGACTGCTTGTGTTTGTTTAACATCATTTAGTGACTGTCATACTATTATACTCAGAAGTTTACTGGAGTATTAGCATAATCCTCATTTTATATATAAGGATTAGATGTTCAATGATATAAAAAAAAAAACTATACGAGATAATTTTTTAGATGGTTAGTGTGACAGCTTTTGATGAAAAATAAAACATATAATTTACTGTTTGAATATATTCAACACAAATGTACTTCTGTCTAATTAGTTTATGACAACGCCCTCTGAATATTTTCGGACCAGTCTCTATTTTAGTAATCACATAGTCTTCAGTTACATTCTCTAGATAGAATAAAACACTTTCTTACAATTCCCCCTTAACGTTTATATGTAAACTCAAGGTTGGTGTTACGGAAACAATGATTTTGTTGCTGCTAGAATATTATCTTTAAAGAAAAAGAGAATTAAACTTGGAATTTAGCACTTATATAGCCAGTATTATGAATTCATCACACGTCAGTGTTTGATATTTTTTATCACACATTCTGCTTCCCAGTTTTATTCTGTAGTTGATTAATTTTGTTTACTGATTTATTATTCTTATAGCTGATCAAAACTTATTCTCGAAATAATTATACAGTTACTAGATACTCTGAATTTAACGAAAAAAATATGTATAAAAGGAAATAATTTCTCATAAATCTATAATTAGCATCTGTATTATAAGAAAAATAACAAAGAAGCAAGAAACTGAAATCAGTATTTCTTTCTTATTCTGCCAATAGTTTTTTTCTTTTTTCCATCGTGAAATATGGACCATTTCTTTTCGATAATATACAATATATATATAATTAGTTCATTGTTTTTGGTAAATTCAAACCTAATTGCTTTGTCTGATTATTGAATCAAAAAGCTAGTATTGAGATTTATGATTATCAACTCAAACACGGACTTCCTTCTACTATATCTAAAACTGTAATACTTTAGAGCAATGTAAACGGGGTAATAAGTAAAATACAAATTTCTAATAAAAAAATTATCTAAAACGAATATTCATGTAAGCCATGAAAAAAACAAATGGATCGTATTTTTAATTGAGAATTTTTTATGCATCTATTATTGGGCATTTTTACATTTGCTAATATTTTAATTCAAGCATGACGGATTTAATGTTGTCAATACACTGCCATTTAGATATAATTTCGATGAGAGAGTTAATACATAATCATTTTCTTCAGCTTATTTAGAAATTCTTTTATAATATATTGGACTGAAAACTATCACATCAATGACGTCATTCGACCATATTGAAAATTTTATTCAGTATACAAAATTAAATATAAAACCTATTATTATCCTTTACTCTCTAAATACTGAATAAATACTGTTCGATTATGTTACATTATTCTTTACGCCATATTTTCTCGTCTAAATCCATATTGAACACATATTAATCTACTATATATTTGTGAATTAAATATTGCTGTTACATGTGGGTGGGTGCTGCTGATATTTCTCTCGGACTTCTTGGAAAATCTAACAAAGAATCTGTAATATAATGATCCCGACTTGGTAGCTTAACATTTAATTTCTCACTGACATAATGTGGCTTCACCCTAGCTGTTCTACAAATACTTACACGCCTTCTACCCTGATGAAGAAACTTAGATCCCTGGTGCCCTCTCGCCATCAATTTAGTCAAGGTAATGAACTAGCGGCTAGCTCCTACACATTTACAGTAAAACAAATGAAATAGCCAACTCCTACTCTACCAGCTTCTTTGCTTGCACTTCACAACTGTGGAATACCTTTCTGTATACTCGCTTCCCTGACAGCGATAGTCTCCATTAATTTAAATGCAAAGTCAATTGCCATCGCTTATCTTCTTTACTGGCATCCCTTCTCTGACAACCCTTGTATGTTGTTCTTCTTGCTTTCCAATCTGTTCTCATGTAGCACATTTAAAACATGATTTCTCGTCTTTTCTTACACATTCTCCAATTCCCTGTAACTTGTTCCTCTTTCTCATCATTCAACTCTTATGTAACCTCCTGCGATCCAGAGGCAGTTCTGCCTTACTTGAGGTAAACAGATTAGAAAGAAATATTCATACTTTACAGTTATATAGTCTCTAATACTTTTCTTCCGACAGAAAATATCATTCTAAATAGGTCAGATCAAAAATTTAATTACTCATCTAGATAGAAGGAACAACGAGAAATAATAAACGTGGAGAAAAACAATATTTAAATGTATCAAATATCTTTCACGTCAATATAAGATTTGATTAAAAAATATGATACAATATGCCAGAATACAATATTAGAATAAGAGTAAGGATAAATTAACTAAAATCGTATGGTAAAAGGATGCAGAAGTGAAAGCATGCTTGTTTATTGATCTAAATACTTGCATTTCAGATGAAACACTTTCGCACATTTATAAAAATCGTCTTTGAGAATTTGGCAATTTCAGACACTTGAAAAAACAAGCGCCAACTTTTTGTTTTTAACAATTCTAAAATATCGAAAATATATAACGACGCTCTGTGTGTGTGTGTGTGTCCCATACTTTACATTTTTTACATGCGCGTTGCTGTTTCCCAATTGCGCAGTATTGTAGTGTTAGTTGGGCACCCTCTGTGAAATGAAGAGCATCATGAATGCAATTCACTCGCCAAAAATTTCGAAACAGCATGATAAATAATTAGAATTTGCACCGGAACATATAATACAAAAACATCAGCGTATTTGGGTTTCAATCTCACGACACTACAGATCGTACGGACAGAGATGGCTGGGTCTAATATTGATTACTAAGGTGTTTGGAATAATAATGGCGACGTTATGCTTCTATTTATCTTATAATAGGGCATCAGATTAAAAACAGGGGTCTACTGTCCCACAGGATTAGGTATGGCTGCCTTATGTAAAGTGGATTCTGATGGAAGACACTACATTTTGCAAGAGCACTCTGTTCGAAGTCATAAAAAGAGAAGAAAAAAGGATGTCTGGAAATTTCCGTTAAAGCATTACTATTTTCATCTGGCCACCTAAATTTCCAGACTGTAGCCCGCGTGATTATTGTGCGGCATAGAGTTGAGAAAGGGAAAACAATTCATTTCTTTGTAACATCAAAAATAAAACTAAAGTTAAGGATTATGGCAGCTGTCACCAACTTAAACAAGAAGACCGTCTAGACGAGTTGAAGAATATTCCGATGTCGTTTGGATGCCGTGGTTAAAATTAAGAAATTTAATTGAATAAATTACACTTCAGTATTTCATGTTATTTTTGTACAATTTGGTTAAATGCATGTCAAATTGGGTCACCCTATTTTTTTACGACCATTCCCCATCGCACCTTATATATATATATATATATATATTAAACGTTTAATTATTTAGTTCTTTGTCATAATAAAATTAGACTAGTATACATCATATAGATAGATCATATATGAAAAAGTTATAAGTTCTTGTAATTTTAAATAGTGCGAGTTCAAAAATTCTCTGACATGTGAGACTTCAACAACAAAAAACAGCGTTATGAGCGTTCGTAAAAATATAAAAAGAAATAAAAGTTAAACGGCAAAATAGATTATTGAAAAACACCTGAAAACAACACTCATGGTAAAAGCCTGGGTTGCGGAATAACTCGTTTACAAATGGAATATATATATATATATATATATATATATATATATATATATATATCCGGTTTATTGGTCGAAATATAATTCATGTTTTCTAACAGTTTATCACAAAGGAAAAGCGTGTCTGTGTCTTCTAAGGAAAATCTGCTTTATTTTTCCATTACTCTTCTCTTTCAGGATTACTATCTATGAAAAAAAAAGAAGAAAATCGGTAAAAACAAAAATATTTGCTCTTTTTATTGGCCACTATTCATTTCTCAGACCGTGCTTTCATTTAAATTCACGGTAGTTGACGCCCCAAAGGATCTTAAAATCACTAATTCAGTCGCAGAGAATTCGGCCCAGACAATGGCATAGCGTCCAAGCTTGCCTTGTCTTGAATTTCAGTTTCACTAGAAAAAAAAGAAAAGGAACAATGAATAACTTTACCGTTCAAAGCTGGTTTCTGATCGGGTAGGCTACGACCAGTAATTGTTACAATCGTAAGCGTCACTTGGTGTATAAATTAGCTAAATTTCTAACGGTTTGGGTTGCATATTTTAATGACTTCTAAAAGTTACGAAGATCGGAGATAAACAATATCAAAGCACAAAATCAGTTTGAGGCGTTATTTCTCTTCCACGTATTACTTTGTTAGTATTAGTTTTATTAAAACTAAATATCTAAAAAAAATATGTGTACCTTTGCATCATTCAAAAATATTAAATTGGTTCAGGTTTCTTTAAATTTTAAATGTTGATTTATGTTTAGTTCGGGATTTCATCAAGATAACTATATTGTGTTCGATAGTTTTCAGCTTATTTGATATTCGGCAAACACGTAAAATATAACCAGATATTCATTTATTTATAGATGGTTATCCGTTAAAGTGAAGTCTTTCTCTGTTGAAACAGATTAGTTTGATTTGGACTTGTTAGTAGATAGCCCACTATAAGAGGGGTATAAAACAAGGAAATATAATCGTATATAGAAACAACATATATATATATATATATATATATATATATATATATATATAAAATATATATAAAACAAGGAAATATAATCGTAATATAATCGTATATATATATATATATATATATATATATATATATATATATATATAATTGTTGTTTCTATATACGATTATATTTCCTTGTTTTATACCCCTCTTATATATATATATATAAATTAAAGTTTTTGAAAATAAAATTATTGTCCTTTGATTGCTAAAGATCGTTCGAATATACCCAGTGGTAAATGTTGGAAAGTGTTTATGCGTACGTTTGTATGTATGTATATGTGTTTATTTCGTAAGAATGTCTTTGTATAATGAAGAAGTAGAATGAATCAGTTTAGAACAAGGTGCGCCATGATCTTATCTCCGGGTCAGTTTGTAGTGACATTTTAGATTTGGATTTCTCAGTGCTTCCATCCAATTGACTGACGCTAATCAAGTCCTTTTATTGTAATCTAGATTTTTCACACTTGATCGCTAAGTCCATTTAGTCTTGCAAGTCGCGTCTATTGCTCAGAAAATCAGTTTTACACCTACTTGCGAAATATGGTTTCGACTTTTTCTTCAAGCACATGGTCAATTCTTTTTCTATTTGGGAAAACCAGAATTACGCACGACATTCTGATTTTTTTTAAATTGATGAAGAAGGTTGATTTTAATTCTTAATTTCTTATCTTACTACATACTTACGTTCTGTTATATAACTAATTTCGTGTGTCGTCTTGTTATAACAACACGTTCTCATTTCTTAGTCGGGGCAATTGGGATTTCACATAAAATTATTAGATACAATAGAGATTGATCTATAAGATCATCCATCTCTAATGAGAAGGAATTATTTGGCCTGTAATTTCTTTCTTTTTCGTCCTTTTGAAATAACTGTTACGTTTATTTCTGTCTTTCCACTTCATTTTAAGATCTATTTTAGTTGCAATGGTGACAACTCGATGCAAACATTAATTTTCATCCGGTCTAGATAAATATGTTGACATAATTTGCGCAGGTAAACAAGATTAAATAAGTTGAAGTAATAATTCATGAAACGTTCTAACTTCGCATTGGGAATGTTTCTATCAGTTTTTAGAAAAATTAAATTATATATTTTGCGTTCAAAGCGTAAAAATAAGAACTAATCCTCTTTCAAAAAAACAAAAGATTATAAAATATTCTACAATTAACTTCGTATAGCTGGAATCATAACTACGTGATCGGATATTAATTACAATCGAGATTAGGATACAAAAAATATAAGGGAAACAATTAATCAAAGTTCATTTACTGCGGATCATAACAGATGCATAATGACCGGGTTGTAAAACATATTATCGAGTGGCAAAATGCGGCTGGTTGTTTTAGTGTTTCGTTTTCTCCGGCTTATCGAGCCTTTTCATGTTATTTATAGTCAAAACAATATACTAAATTCTTGGTTAATTTTCTTAGATATTAATGGTTTAGTAAAAGAAGTCTTTCTAATTAAACTATAGCTGGGAGAGATGTGATGGATTCATAACATTCCAAGAATATTTGACGAGAAGTGATTATAACGTGCGCACGGATATTGGAACTTGACTCACAGATCAACAACCCAGAGTCAAGATCCGTAAGACTGCCGAGACAGCATAGCTGCTGAAATATTGGGTAGTTAATGCAAGGTCAAAATGGAAGTTGGTAATTCCGTACTATCATAAACCAACATAATTTAAACACATTCATGCTTAAATGTATTCATTCAACAGAAAGCCTCATACTTCGGCACATAATGCAATAGAGCATACTTACTAGGATTCTACTAAAACACTCATGAAAAAGAAATTTTATAATATAAATATTCTCTTTTTGATTTGTTTTACAAAAATATGTATAAACCATATATGACATTGAATAAAGTCAGCGGGAACGAACGAAAGTAAAATAAAACAAAATATTTAAACCATTACAATATTGTGTTAGAAAGACAAGACCAACCTACAGAAAAATAAGACGGCTTTAATATTCTGCCAATAAATAATATCAGTTAGATCGTTCGGAGAAGGCTGGGTTGAGACAAAGTAAATTACGAATTGGAGAAATATCAATTGCTGATACAGCTGAGATTAAATGATGACAAAGAGTGGAGGTTAGGAATCTTGACAAGGTTCATAACAAAAGAAAATATCTAAAGCAGGCCAGGATGGAAAATCACTTCATTAATTTCCAAAATAGTCTAAGTGTATGATAGGAATATTCGTGGCTGTATCTAAAGAAGATTTAAAAATGAAATTAGACTCGCGATTTTACGCGAATTTCGCTGAATATGTTGACAGAAAACGCATTATCTCAAGTCAGATATTCATCCTCGGCAAATTCTCAATTTATTCAAAGTAATCCTGATGAGGATAATGTGCATAAAATGACTGCATCCGCGTTGTCCATATCCACGTCATTAGAACTGCAAGAATCACCACAATATTAACCGCAAGGATGTCACATTTTCGCACGCGTATGCGAGATATGGCTTGTGAAAGACTGATCATTTCATTCTTTCTGCAAACGTAATGATGCTAACTGAACGAAACAAACTCGATCACAATTTAAGCTCGACACGAGGAATTAATATTCCATCATTATATGTAAATAAGATTGGTTTAATTTGTCGCCATTTAACATTTTATTTTTTATAATGGACATCACAATCTAACAATATTTCCATGGAACTGGTACCGGGAAAGAACATAATAATAAATTTAAAAAAAATATTGATGTAAATTTCGGAATTTTCTACATTTTAATAATTACCAAATCTGGCAAAAATCTCCCCAGAACAATATGAGAGCGTGGGGCTTCTATAAACATGTGAAGCATAGCAACTGACCAATAATATAATCAAATTCTCATTCAAAATTTCGTCATTATAACAGATGAACTGTACAACATTTAAGCAGCCACTCCAAGAAACTATTGTTAGCACATATACAAACCGTTTCTTGAGGGTTTTCCATACGAAATATCGCATTAACATTATGCTATTATTGACCTGGTTTAATTTTTTGTTAACGACAACACTTTTCGAAATGTGATTTGAGAAAAACATTCTTGGAGGAAACGTTAACCTATGTTATATATAAACCGATTTTACCAGAATCGATTACTTTAATGTGCTCTACGATTAGATGCTTTTACCGGCAACATCAGTAAGAAATTAAAAAAAAAGACGTTCGATATTTTTTCCTCATAAGAACGCCATAGGATAGCCAATGTATCGCCCTTCATTTTAGTAATTTCAGCTCACTGATGTGCTGAGAAGTTTTTAATTGTACGTGATGGCAAGAAACAGTGCATCTAAAAATTACAAGTACTATTTCCATTTTTAGATTGTCTTTAAAATATCGGTGAAACGTTTCTCTGTAAAGAAAGCACAAATTGAAGAACCTGAAGTACCACATTTAACACTTGGTTCATTTTATAAGAACGAGCAATTTACTTTCGTCGGTATTAATTTAACTTTCCGATAAACAAAATTATACCCAGTTTAGATTCGTATATACATTGGTACTCAAGATCAAAAGGATAATTTTAATTAAAATATTTGAAAAGAGATATTAATTTAAAATATACTCATCTAATTTGTATTCTTTTACACAGCTTAAATAAATTATATCTAATAACGAACAATATTAATTTGTATATTTTCTTAGAGTTACTTTATATGCTTCTCACTCATATATGAATCTCAATACTCACATTGACATGGAAAATTTATTTTATGTGCTATGATTTCTCATATAGTAGGTGATCAAGACACTCAACATCTTCCCCCCCTTTTTTATTTCTTAATATATTTTGTCATATTATTTTCTTACACCCTGATTTGTCATCTATTTGCTTCATGCTCATGTTTTCTCGCGCCTCTATCTACCTATATCTTATTTTCCAAGCATTTCTACCCCATAATCGTATCTTTTTCTGATGCTAAGTATCAGATTGCTTTTTGTTTCGATTCTCTCTAAAAAATTAGTCGTTGCTCACATAAGCGGTCAATGGTATGTTCACCCTCCTTCTGTAGAACTGCATCTCTGTTGCTTCGAGTATTTTCTCCATCTTTGAGGAGAAAGTATGGCATTCGCTGCCGTATAGAAGGACATATATCCCACCACAGTCCATTACACCTTTCTTCGTTTCTAACGAAACTGTGTTCGTTTACAGTGAACAGTTTTTGGAATTTGTCATTAATGATAAAGAAAGATAATTCTCCAGTTATTGGTCAGTAGGTCCGAAGTCTGCGATAATTTTGATCGGATAATTTCGTGTTATAACAACACATTAATAAGTAAGTTTAATATAAAATACTTAGCCATGAAATACGTTAAAATATAAAAAAAAATTGTGAATTAATTTTTTTAAATTTTAGTTAAATATGATGTGCCAACGTGAGAAGATTTGGATATATACATGGTTGCTGAAGTAAACACCGAGAACCGTGAGTCTAATATATCACTCACACATGATTGTGTTTAGAGAAGGAACATTTTTCTTCATTTGGTGTTCATGTTTATATTTCAACACACACTCCAAGATATTAAGCAGTTTATACATAAATAGCGCTTCTTTCAAAATTACACACACACACACACACACACACACACACACACACACACACACACACACATATATATATATATATATATATCTATATATATATATATATATATATGTATATATATATATATATATATATAAACTGATGAGCTGTGATACAGCGAAACAGATATGTCGGCGGATGCGAATATACATATATATATATATATATATATATATATATATATTATTTTTTAATGTAATTCTACATTCATATGTCAACTAAATTATAACTTAATTACTTGTGAGCAAGTATGCCCATTTTATATAAATAGTTGTTTTTCTATTTAGAAATATTTGAATTTTAAGTGTTAAATCTTTTTTTCCTGCAACATTAAATATAAAATATATAAGATTTATTCTAAAGCAAGGTAAACATTTAACAATAAATATCGTAAACATGTTAAATGAATTCTTTTGAGATATGAATAAGAGTGAAGTAATTTATATTTGTACTACGAACAAGAGAACGTGCAAAGTAGTTATGTAGAACAAAATCACACGGAGTTAGTATCGTCTATTTCGTTACACATAATTCAATTTTTTTTCAATTAGTTCATGGACACCGTTAAGACGTAAAACCGAACGCACAGCAAACAAATGCAAAGTTATAAAAATGTTAGAAAAATGATATCAAATGAGGAAGGAATGAAAAACATATTAGTGACAAATACTAAATATGCACTTATTTTCGATGAGAAATGTACTGAACGACAGTTCTATTTTTTTATAATTTTAATTTTATAATGTTTTTCTTTTTTGTTTCTGTAACATTTTGTTGTGCGATTAATAAAGAATTTTAGATAATTTGTAAATATTCTCACTAGTTTTATTTAACCAAATGATTTAAAAGACTATTACAAAAATATTTCATGCTAGACATAAGGCATACTGTGGAATAAATGCGTATTATGATGATTGTATTTCACGTAGTATGGTCAAGGAGAAAATTCATACATTCTTACTTCCTATTGGATTAAAGATTTGACCTATGAATGTTTGATATAATAGCGTCCGTTCAAAACGGAGATGAACGTGTCTCTCTAAAAATATATTGTCTGTATTATCAGTGGATTAGTATGATATTTTCGGACTAAAAGCAAATAAGTTACACTTTGCTTAATCCGCAGTTTGCATACAAACTTTTCCTTCCTTCAGCGAGGTTGACATTCAGATGTAGATTGTCCAATTTACGCTATTATTTACATCTTAACGAAGAGGATAGTATTTGTATTCAGGTTTTTCGCAAGTATATTAAATCAAAGATAACGTAGAGGATGAAACAATTTACTATCTATCTGATCCAATTATGTTTCCCTATATTATACGCTACTCATATTGTTAGATAAAGCAAGCAACAACGAATCCACCATTAAAAATGTGCATTGAATTATCAGTTTGGTCATTGACAATAAGAGCCGCTGAGGCTTTACAGCTACTGCTTCCCTCACAATCTCTCTCTCTCTCTCTCTCTCTCTCTCTCTCTCTCTATATATATATATATATATATATATATATATATATATATATATATATATATGTGTGTGTGTGTGTGTGTGTGTGTGTGTGTGTGTGTGTGTGTGTGGAGAGAGAGAGGCGTTCAACCAGTTACGCTAATATGGTTTTGACATATTCGGTTTCAAACTCTTTTATTTTCAGTTTTTCTTGGAAAAGTTGTCATTGGTCAGACACGTGACAGGTTTTGAAAACAGAATATAATTCTATATGCATATAAATTTATGAAGATTCTTTTATGTCTAAGTGGTTATAGGGTGCTGAAGTGTTTGTCTGATTGCGTATCAATCTCTGTCCAGTGGATGTTAAACTTTATGGAGTAAACATTCGCTTCAGGGATTTACAGCATTCTAAATGTCAGAAGAATTTCTGTATGTGTTCTTTGCATTAGATAGATGTTGGTTCATTTTGTTGAGAATAAATTCAAAGAGAGTTCACAATGTAATGTATGTTTTAGGCGACTAATTTTATTTATTCATAATGATATTAATTTTTTCATGTATTTCTACTTAAATAATTATATTTTTTTCATTAAGATGCCATAAGTGAAATCAAACTTTTGCGCAAGATTTTTATATCATTTGTCCGAACGCAATTCTTTTTTGTGATCACTGATGCGGGCTTTTGTATCTCGTGATTTCTCCCTCATATAAAATTTGCTGCATTGCAAAAAATATATTTGCTAAATCCCTGTATTTTTATTGGTGTTATGTTCTTTTATCTTCCTAATTATATGCCGGATTCCGATATATATATAGTTGTCAGGAAAATCTATGCTGACATTTAAGAAATATCTAAAGAAGAATGAATTATGCTTTTAAATATTTTTTCAACGAAATATTAACGCTTTTATTGCACAACCATTCTATTTTTAATTTTCAAATAAAAAATCATTCTTTCCAAATATTCAGTTGTTTCGAAGCAATATATCTGAAGTTTTTATTTTATTTTATTTCATAAAACGAATTAATGAAAATGTAAAAGAGCAATACCTGCTGAATATGTTGACTATAGTAACACATTCCAGCCTAGCTGCAACAATTTTTACGGGGTCACCAAAGAAACGTGATTTCTGGTAGTAGGTGATGAAAAGGAAGATACAACTCCTATTCGATAATTCTGTGCTTTTTTAAAAGCTGTCTTTAATTCATCCTGTGCTTAGAATGCACCTTATATTTTGTCATTTCCTTAGAGATGCTCAATTTTTAAAATTTTTATCAAGTGACTTATGAAGTCAGCTCTAAACAAAAATGCAAGCATATTATATATCGATGGAATGTACTTGACGATTTTTGCAAACATGTCCAAACATGTGTGACAAAAATCGGCATGAGTTTTCCGGGGACACACACACACACACACACACACACACACACACACACACACACACACACACACACACACACACACACATACATACATACACACATATTATATATATATTATATATATTATATATATATATATTATATATATATTATATATATATATATATATATATATATATAAAGAGAAAGAAAGAAAGATGAGCAGAGAAAGATAGAAGGCTATATAGATAAATATATGTTTATATGTATATAAACACTCTAGTATTTCAAATTATAACTCATATGTTATATTTGAAATTGGTGTAAATATATGAAAGACGTACCATTGTATATCTTAATATATTTTACGTGTTAAGATATGTTTATAGAATTTGTGATACCTTTAAAAATTTGATTTGTAGATATAATCGCGTGAAAGGATGTTACAAAAACAAGAAATACTGATTGGATTTCACTTAAAGACAAAAGCATTAAATGCTGATTTTAAAAGATAGAATTCTTACATTTTTATGGCAGTTATTTTGTTCCGTATACAATTTAGTGTAAGAAATATAAAAAATATTGAATATGCGTACTCTTGAATTTTACTAATCAATGAATTTGTGGTCCTCACCTCTTCAGCGGACAACGTTGAATGCTTTGCTCGTAGATTCTCGAACAATTCGAGACTGGATTCGTCTGCAGTTTATATACCTGAGGCTCAACTGAATGACGTTCACATTACACACTCGCTGATTTTTAACATAATCTCAAAACTTGACCCTCAAAAAGCGAGCGGTGGGGACGGAATCCCAATCATACTCTTATAGAAATGTGCCTCCGAAATCTCCTCTGTCCTTTCTAAGCTCTTCAACTTTTGCCTATCTTCTGCCTGCTTTCTTACCTGTTGGAAGTCTTCCTCTGTAGTTCCTATATTTAAGAACACTGGAGAACCTTCGGACCCCACAAATTACCGCCTTAGCAGCATTCTTTCAATCTTTGGCAAAGTATTCGAAGCCATTATAAACGCTTCGGTGGTTCAGCATCTCACAGCCTCTCGGACAAACAGTATGGCTTCCGCTTCACCAGGTCTGCTGCTGATATGCTAACGACTATCACCTAGTACATATACCAGGCTCTTTACAAGAATGGTGAATCCTGAACCGTTGTCTTGGATATCTCTAAAACGATCGACAGAGATTGGCATGTTGGCCTTCTACGGAAACTGCGAAGCTATGGTATAACTGGACTTTTGTTGGACCTAATCTAGTCATTCCTCTCCAACCGCACATTGAAGTTAGTATTAAACGGACATGCCTCCCAGAACTACCCTACAAACGCGGGTGTCCCTCAAGGCTCTATCCTAGGTCCTACGCGTTTTCTGATCTATGTCAATGATCTCCCCGATGCCATAATATCACAAATAGGTATGTACGCCGATGACACCACAGTTTACTCTCGCCTCGATCAAAACTCTGGTGTGGACGACAAGGCAAACCGCACTGCAGAGCTTGACAAAGACCTCCAATCCGTAGTGGACTGGGGTAAAAAAACGGCTTGTAAATTTCAATTCTTCCAAAACGAAGCTGCTATCAATTAACCACCATAGACAACCGCATCTACCTCCCATTAGCATCGAACAAGCTTCCCTCCCAGAGAGTAAAACACTACGCCTGCTTGGCCTCACACTCAAGTGGAATGACTATATCGAATCCATTGCTAAATCCGCTGCTATGAAATTCGGTACTCTGTGCAGGGCCCGGAAGTTCTTTCTGTCTGAATCTATCCTGCAAATATATAAATCTACCATCCTCCCGTGTATTGAATACTGCTGCCACATCTGGTCGGGTGCCCTTGTTATTCTCCTAGGGTTTCTTGACAAAATACAACGTAAAATCTGTAATGTGATCGATACCGACTTGGCTGAGCGCTTGCAGTCACTCTCTCACCGGCGTGACGTGGATTCCCTTTGCCTCTTCTATAAATACTTGCTCCGATGAACTTAGATTACTGGTGTCCCCTAAGGGGGAATTTGCACGAGATACTAGATTAGCAACTAGGTCCCACCCTTTTACAGTGAAACCGATAAAATGTAACTCCAATTCCTACTCAAACAGCTTCTTTTCTCGCACTTCCCGCCTGTGGAATTCCCTTCCGCGCACTTGCTTCCCCGATAGATACAATCTCCAGGAGTTTAAATGTAAGGTCAATAGGCCCCTCCTAACACACTATGTCGCACCCATTCTCTCAAACACTCTTCCTATGTTCCTCCTTACTCGTCTATCACCCTCCTTCTGACATTTCCTCTATCTAATCGCTCACTCAGCACAGTAACCCCTGCGCTATATTGGCAGTGGAATGCCTTACTTGGGGTGAAACGATTTAAAAAATATATATAAACATGCATAAATTGTCCTTTTCTCTTCAGAGAGTCACAGTTTGTCTAACGGACGCTGCAACAAGGAAACATGCATTTTGTACCCTCTCACCTTCTCTTTCACGCCGCATCCATTAATTCTCGTTTTCCCTCATATACTTTCAGCGAAAAAAGAAAGAATACCACAAACAGTTTCAAGTCGCCGTACTAGAAGTTCACAATTTACATTTTCTCACATTTTCTCACCATCTTTTTCATTACATCCTTCTCCTCGCTACTTGTTTGCATTTCGGCAATATAATCAAAGACGAAAAAAAAAACTTCATTTCTGTCTTCGTTTTCACTCAGGACAAAACTCTTTACTTAATACAATTGTATACACTATCACCAATTTGTTTTTATTTTTTTCACAATGTATTTCGTCTGACAGAGTAAACTGAACTGCAATAAGCAGGCTCAAATTACTTTTTCAACAGAGTGTGGTTATATTCCTTAATGTGAGATATTACGTTTCCATTGATATAAAAACTATCAATGTTTCGTTTTCAGCCCTCTAGTAATAAAAATAGAGGACCACGTGCCGAACTAGTGTGATGCGCTTTAACAGTAGAGAATAACTGTTCTAAATTTCTAAACACCAAAGAAATAGCAGCCATTAATATATAATATTCTCTCGAAGTATGAACTATGCAATATATCAATGTAGTGAAGGTGAAATTATGATGATACGAAATTAAAAAAAGATACAATAGAAATATATGATAAAAGTTTTATGCGGTATTGATGAATTAAACTACTAGGAGATAGCATATTTATAATGATATAGCCTTGGTGAATGACCGATATATACATAGTTGAAATCAGATTATAATTTTAAAAGGTGGTAAAATTTATAAAAATTTTTCTACCTGGAGAAAATCAACATATCTATAAGATTTTGAATTTGTACAATGTGAAAACAAAATAAAATGATATTTACTTACATATAAACCTGTAAATTTCGTTGACTCTTTTGTAAGGGATATAATTCTGTTCAGTAAGTCAAAGACGAAAATTTGTTCAGATATTTTTAAAATAATCTACTGAAGATAGTGTGTTGAAATAATATAAAATGAAAAAAAAAACACTGTAAAAGTTGTATCTCTATTGCAGACAAAAAAATGAAAATGTTTAAGAGAATGTTTACGAAAACATCAACATTGTTCGACATAACTGACAAAGAATGAATTTCATAGTTTATTATATACTTAAATAATATTTTATATGTATATAGAGTAAAAAAATTCTAAACTGGAACTGTGCAGATTTTTTAAAAATCCCGAGATGAGCAAACATTGAAAAACATTAAAGGTCTATATGAACAGAAACTGAATGCAGCAGAGTTGAATTTCAAGGGACGAGACTTCATTGAAATATGTTGATTAATACCAACCCATACCTGGCTTTCATTGTGCATGGAAATCTAATGAAGGATAATAGACAATTTGAAATGGATTTGCCTCCTTCTGAGTCATTTTATTTTATTGGGAAATGTGTTAAGAACGGAAAATTCCAATCTCCTGCAAATGAGATAAAGTGGGACATTTCAATTTGAATGTAATCGATTTTCGATGGAAGATAAACGGTAGTCGATGTTTAACATGTTCGGTATAGCGTAATAGAACTTACACTAACAAAATGCCGAATATATTTACACAAGATCGATACAAAACCATATCACACACACACATTATCCACAAACGCGGCGAAGCACACACACAAATACATATACAAACTCATATAAGCATATATATATATATATATATATATATATATATATATATGTATAATTTATAAATATATGTACACGTACATATATACATACATGTTAAAATATATGCATAAATTCCTATATATATGCACACATTATATATACATATAAATATAAACAAATATTTATATGCACATATATATATGTACATACACATATGTTATATATATATATATATATATATATATACACGAAATCATAGAGGCATATATATATACATACACATATATACATAATGAATTACATGCAAACACACACACACACACACATATATATATATATATATATATATATATAAATATATATATAAATATGCGTAAATTCAGTCATATATATAATTCACGTGCATATCCACACATATATGTGCGTATGCATACAAAAATAAATATGCATAGGAATACACATATATATGTATATGCACATTCAGACAGAAAAGACGCACTGACATACATACATACATACATACATACACACATATGTTTTTGTGTGTGTGTGTGTGTGTGTGTGTGTGTGTGTGTGTGTGTGTGTAAATGAGTGTTTATTCTTTTTAGTTCAATATATAATCATGCATCAATTACATTTTTATATTTCGATCCAACGATACGATACCATGGTTAGAAAGTAGCAATAATTTATATGGCCACATATAACTGTACACTATATAGGTGTCGCTATATATATATATATATATATATATATATATATATATATATATATATGTATGTATGTCTGTGTGAGTATATATATATATATATATATGTATGTATGTCCGTGTGAGGATATATATATATATATATATATATATATATAATTTTACGTACAACAGAAAATGAATGTTTATAATTTTTAATTTTGAGCCGCTCTAAATTTCGTATTTTGTCTTTACCTTCTGGTAAAAATAAAGACCAAATCTGACATTTGGATATTATTAGATGGTACTAACTTTCACCTCACAATGCCATCTTCAGGGCAATTTTGAGGATGTTAACAAAACGATATCACCATCTAATGTGATATTTTCTTGTGTTGTCATAAAACATTGATTTGCGACAATAACAATCACCGAATACCAAACGCAGGTCGTAAATAAGTAATGCTGTTCTTTGACGCCGTACAACATTAGAAAACGAAATGTTAACAACAGAAAATTATGTCAAAATAAACTGTTGTGACTAGATTTTAGTCATCTTGAAGTTAACGTCCTCAGAACCACTCAGACAATGGCTCATGCGTGCCGAAATCTTAGAGCCAGCGTAATAAAAACTATCCTAATATTTGAAAAAATTTGTCTTCATATTCTGCACACATTAAAGTCAAAATACGATGTTCTATATGACCCAAGATTACACATATTTTCTTTAATTAGATAATTGTCTGCTGCCTTAATGGTCTCCCTCTGTTTCTCTCTCTCTTTCTCTCCTTCTCTCTCTCTCTCTCTCTCTCTCTCTCTATATATATATATATATATATATATATAAAGTATATATCTTTATTATGCTGGTTTTAAGTGTTCGGTTCATATGAGCCATCTTCAGAGTGGTTACAGTGATGTTAACATAAAGATACGCTCCATCAAATATGATACCATCTTGTGTTGACATAAGACATTGCTATGCAGCTATAATAGTAATCCAATAGCAAACGCTGGTCTTAAATTTGTAATGCGGTTTTAGTTGATAACACAATAATACTCACACATACACACAGGAAAATGAACCATCAGGTATTGCAGGCATTCTACGTTAAATCAAACCAACCCACACCTAATAACTCACATTTTAATCTAGTCGCAAAATATTACATTGCATTTATACATGTGGTTCTGTTAACATTTCTGTCTCTCACGCGGTGTGACGGCAAAATACGCTACTTTTGCAGAATAAACTAATATATACAGAACGAGCTTTTCTTTCATTTCTCAAAAGTACTTCATAATAATAAGTTTTCTTTGTTGAAACTATATATTTATATTATTATTGCTTTCATTTTTCGATTATAAAAGCATAACTTCTGCTAAGAGTTTCGTGTGCCTTACGAAGTAGAACAATTATTTATACCAGAACGGACTTTTCTACCAATCCACGACATATGAGTGTATTCATACTAAATATTGAGGACTAAAAATAAAAAAAATAACGCTTAATTAATTTGGTTCCGAAATTTCTCGAGATAAATAATTATAAACTATATAGAAGTTTGACCTATGATAAAATTTTTTGAAATGTAGCATAAAGTCTCTTTAATGGTGAACACTGCCTTCATAGAGAGAACTCTATTCAAAATTATGAGGCTTTCGAAAGCCTTGGATGTGGAATTCCGAAACTTTATTCTTAAAATATTAATATAACTTCAAAACATCACTAAATTACAAAGTAGACTTGCATATAAACAGAAGTAAGGAAAGACTCTTTATTACAAAGGACCACAATTTAATGAAACGTCTTTAATGAATCCTTTTCAAAATCAGTCCTTTCTGTTCCCATGTCACTTATTCCAAGAATTATTGTACGTTCACTCTCTCTCCCAAATGAAATAAATGAGAAAAAGAAAGAAATTTTCTGTTGACAGTTTAACTTGAGATGTGATGTTGGGATTTGAAGAATTCAAAATTGTACAAGAAGACAGGAAATTAATTATAGTCTTTAGCTAAGTGTGTCTTGCTTTATGTTAATATAGATTGATATAGTTTCCCTTAGTTTTAAAGTTAAATTTATTTCTATTAAAATTTGCGTAAAACTTATAGGCCAGGTGTTTTTGTTTGTTTTCGTAATATCGATGCTGTTTGTCTTGCCAATGGGAATGTATTCTATCCGTAATATATCGGGGGATATTTTTTGAGGCTCAGTCAATTTTTATTACTAATATATAATATAATGTAGGAGTATTTATCATATTTCAGAAAACGTTTTGGCTAAAAACACATTTTTAATACAATCTATTTAATAATTGTTCTCTTTCTCATGTTTCTAATGATTTTTAAAAATATTTTTTAAGAATCCCGTTTGTTATACATTGAGAAAGATTTTGAATTATTAATAAACCCCCGCGTTAATCAATTGTGCGATTCCTACTTGCTGATCTTCAAAACATATCGCCTCCGCTATTAATAAGAAAAAGAATCAATCCTTTGGGAATATCACACCTCTGTTATTTATTATATCATGAATTATTTTTAATACGTTACGTCATTTTGGGTCATGAGCTATTCCTGATTTTTGCTATGTTTAATTCACATTTGGCTCTTTACTACATACCTTGTCGTGTATTCCATGCTTTCAAACAATTAGGGCGGTTACATTATGTTTCTACCTGGCTCTCCAGTGTTTAGTACATCCTGCTCAAACTTGTAAAACACAAATGCGCAAATTAATTATGCTTAGACAAAATTATAATTCGGTTTATTTTTAGCTATTCTAATACCTATGCACGCATTAGAGTGCCAGTTTTGGCAACATTTTCAGAGTAATTACTCATAGCATTGTTTTACATTTGGATATTTATAGTTGTGCCAATTTTTGTGTGAGTAATTTTTTTGCCATAACATTTTACATGGCCACAATGATGGAAAACTCAGAAAACTTCGAGCGTACTTTGCAGTTGCAATAGTCATTGATTCTAATTTTGATAACACTATCTACGACAAGCCAAGAGCTTTACAAAATGCAATCAAGTGTATTTGTTCAAATATTTTCACTTCAATTCTAGATTCTAACTAAATATATATGTCAAACTTCTTGGAAAAGAAAAATATGAATATTTAAACTAAGAAAACGGATTTTAAAATTTGATAATATCATTTGCATTAATATTAAATGGATATCAAAATATTCTATCATTTATTATTTAAATGAAACGTGGCGTATATATTTTCATTATAAAAATGCATTTTCTTGGAATTCCTTTTTCTTCTTCTTCTATATGCCTTGTTCTTTTCAGGACATAGGAGATCATGGTTTTCAAAGTCTTCCTATCCCTGGTAGCTCTTAGTACATGTTCTCCTGTAACTCTACGCAACCCATGTTCTGCCATCCACCTTCTCAGTCCCTTTAAATATGTTATCCGCTGTTTTACTCTGGATCTTTTTCACCCTTTCTGGCCTGTTAGTATCAGATTCACCAAGCTTACTTTCCTCATTGCATATCCCAGGAAGCAACAGGGAATAAAGCATTATTTGTGTTTATAAAAAGGTGAAAGATATGTTTATTATTTTTAATCAACATTATTGATGTTGACATTCCCTGTGTTTCGCAAAAGATGTATTTTTTTTAAAATGCCAACAACACAGTTATACGATATTTTGTCTTCTCTAACATTATCGCTAAGTTGATGGTGGAAAAAAGCAGAAAATATTCCCAGAAGTTATTTCCGTGTTGTAGAGTGTATTTACAGCTATATTTTGTTTAGTTGTCGTAATTCACTGTCCTAAATGCATTAGAGTCCTTCTTCATTTGACGGCCGCCTTTCCGGTAAGCTTCTTTTCGACGAAGAAATCTTTGCAACAACACTTACACCATCTTCCATATTACTTTCTACACTTTTATGCTGTTTTTTATTTTATTACTTTATCCAAAATAGTGATTTTTTTATTTTCCCGTTGAACAAACGTTATCTCTTTAAACGTTCATTTTAATGTCAAGCCTTAAGTGAAATCCATACGGTGATCTTTTTTTCATACAATCAGTTTAATCATTAAATGTCGAGAAATTTATTATTGGTGAGGTAAAATACTTATCCTGCGAACAAATACTTAGAGAATACATTTTAACTCATAACAAGTTAAATATACATACCTAATACTCCTTACAACTACAGAAATCTCATCAAACTCACGAAAAATTCGATCAATTATTGTAAAAGTAAAAATAAACAAGATACATTTTCTACAATGAAGTGTGTATTTTACATTCTAAAAACTGTTTAAATGTTCTTAAGATGGGCTAATATATTACCTTTCCAAAATTTGTGTTGTAGCAAAATATCTGTTAATCTTTAACTGTTGCAAGATGAAGCTGGTCAGCTTGAAAAAGCAAAACCACTTCAAGAAAAAAAACAACGAATTTCGCTGGCATGTATTTATATCTAAAACGTGAAAAATCCACGTAGTTAAATACAGACAGAATATCCGAATTGGAGCATCGAAGGCGATCAGCTTATAACACATACAATCTTCCAACAATACTTAATACCAAAGTGACTGCAAATATAAAACATTTACTTGTTGGATCTTGGCGCTGTGAGTAATGGAGACAAGGTGCCTATGCGATCTATGCGAACACCGAGAACGGCGGTCTCAAAAAATTTACTCCAATCTTACCAACAAAAGACCGAATCTTTAAAGCAAGCCTTACGTCAATAGATAAACAGTTGCCTAGAATATATCCGAAACGCTTTCTATTTAAAAAGTGGATAGTTAGACAGGTTTGTCGCAGACTCAACCAGACACTACAGAGAAGGAAAGGAAAAAAAAACAACAACGACAACAACAATAATATATCTTCAACAGACTCCTAAAAATTAACGTCAGTTAATTACAATTTCCTGTCTTGCTTCATTTTTCAACCGGAACATCTGCGCGAACTCGGATGCGCAAGACGAGTTTTATTCATTTGCCTTTTTGTTGCGCGAGAGCAAACATCCGGTTCATCGCTTTTGTTCGGCCAATATCACCACACACCTTAATTTTCACCTTCTCGCCGGCCATAAAAAATGGAAAATTACACATATTTCACTAACCTTTTAATCTTTTTACATACACATATTCTGCTACTGACTACTATTGCTCTGGAACATTTAAGTACGTACATTTTCTCTTTAAACATTTTCCCTCTCATGTGTTTTTTCTCACACTCTCTTGTTCACCATAGATTGATCGCCCATTTTACGTTCCACTTACTCAGTGGCCGATAATAAAGAAAAAGAAGCTAACTAAAAGATTTTTTTCTATAAAAAATATAAAATAAAAAATATTCTCTATGTGTTTTATTAAATATACGACTTTCTAATTTTTTACATATATTTCTTATTATGTACACTTTACTTGAAATTTGTTTAATATGTTTTTAACATGATATTAGGCATGATATTCTACTTTTTAATCCGGTTCCTCTCTTCCCATATTGTATAATCATCTAATATTCACCTGTTTAAAGACAATAGTAAAAGCATCAATATGAAGAGACATTCCTCCACTAGATTCGCAGTGATCTAACTGTTTATTAAAGCATCGTACATTTTATCAATTGCCCGCAATATTGGATGAATACATAGCAAATATTTTTGTATAAAACTGGAAATTACAGTTGATTTTTTATGGCTTCATCGTTATTAGATAATATAACAAAATATTTTTTTTTAATTATTGATAAATAGTTGTCTAAATTTTTGCGTTATATTGGTTGGATATAGACAAAATATTTAAATTATTATCGAATAAATCACAACTTAACCGAGGAAGTAATTCGGTGATATTGTAACCAATATATGTATTATTTGAAGCTTATTAATATTATAATGAGATTCTGTAAACGGTTTTACGAAATCAAGGAGAATGTTGGTCTGTTAAACATTTGAAATTTGTTTTTTCGTCTGTGTATGTGATTGCGTGAGATAGATAAATTTACTATTTCATAAGAGTTGGGGTTAATTTGTTAGAGCTTTTCAATAAGTGATATATCTCGCTTTTATATGTTTATATGAGTTTGTATAAAATCAAATTGAACGACGTATACATGAATCGAGATTATAATTTATTTTTAACATCTAACGTTGCCAACACAATAACTCAAAAATGAATAGTTTTGATGAAAATATTATCTCCGTAAATAGTATTTCTTAATTTTTGTGTATCTCGCGATGAAGAAATTTATATTTTGTTATTGTTCACCTTTGTCAAGGCCAATCAACATTTTCAACGAAATGTACAGCCTCATTATCAAGTTTAATTTTTAAAGAATCTCAAAATTGTTTTTAATAATGTAATAAAACAGCTTATATAAAATCTTCTGTATTCGTAAAATATGCCTTTATGTAAGAGAGATTTATATCTCGATAATATATCTCCAATAATATTAACTTTCCTGATTAAATATATTTAAATGGAATACTTCAATGACAATATCGAGCGCCCATACATCAGAGGTAGAATCGCCGACTAACGACAATTTGGTCGGGTTTCAATCTTAGGAAAAAAGCAATCGTATGTTACCGCATTGATGAGCTGCAATACAGCAAAACAGATCTGCCTGCGGATGACTGTATATATATATATATATATATATATATATATATATGTATATATATATATATATATATATATGTATATATGTGTGTGTGTGTGTGTGTGTGTGTGTGTGTGTGTGTGTACATATATGAGAGATAATGAAAGACAATAAAAAAAATTATAAATTACATCCGAGATTTGACTAGAAAATGACTAGTTATTTAATAACAACAAAGAAGGAGCGCCCAAGCTCTCTTCAAAATAATCTATTTTCTGATGCATATATTTTCCTCTTCTGGTATTGATATCTGCAGTCTATTGCAGTAAACTTAATCTCGATTACTGTAATTCAATTTTAATGGGAATAGATAATCTGAACTAAATCGTGGATGAAAAATGTGTTGTCTAACAAATACTCTACGTGAGAAAAACAATCACGAATTTGTTCAACCCCAGCAAGGCAATAAAAAAAAAGTAAGATAAAATTTATTGTATATGTTACAGAATATGAGAAAACACTACTGAGCAGAACGAAAGAAAAAATATTAGATTTACAAAGACAGAATGTTTGACATAAATATTTGAACATCAAAGTTGATTGGGAAGCAAGAAGTCAGAGATTTCTACAACGGTAAGTGCAAACAAAAATATATTAGTTTAATACTTACGGATAGATTTATCAATTTCAAGTTTAAAATGAATATTACTTTTGTTATGACGCCCTTCTACGTAGAATGAACTCTCTCTCTTGCTATAAAAAATAACCGGAGAGACTTCCGGGGACGCAGCTTTGAAACAATCATGAAAAAGTTGCGGCGCAGCCTAAGTATGCAGTTCGGACTTAAACTTCTATCTGCTGATTACTAACACCCCTACTTGTATATATATGCAATTATTCTGATATACTGTTTAAAACTACCTTCTTGTTTCCGTGTGTTTCTTTCTGGTCCAAACAGTCCACAACAATTTTGCGACAAAGATAAGCCACAACAACTTACAATCAGTGTAGTACTCTGCTTAATTCGTAAAATCTGAGTATCATAAAAGAGAAGCATATCAGGAAATGTGTCATGAAAATATTTCGGGAAATATTATAAGCAAGCTGTGTTATGGCAGTAGGAAAATGACTGAATATGAGAAGTTAGGTTAGGATCGGAAATATTGATTCGTTATGTATTTTATCAAGGATCTCTAAATATTGAAACGATTCTTCGAACTTTTTTTCCAGTGAAAATAGGGAATTTAAAAAATAAGACCATAATAATATAAAATGTGATGTAATTTTTACTACTAACAAAAAATGTGCAATATTTTTTACATTGTTTTTAGTCTAAAATGCAAATTGCACAGGATAAAAGAATATCAAGCAACTATAAAACTTCAAATATCTTGTTTATCAAAAGAATGCGATAACAATACGCTGTACAATTCCCTCATCAATGAAGACAAAACTTAAGGCAACACAATACTGAATATACAGAACGATACTGAGAATAACATGGAAGGATCAACGACGAAAGCTTAAAAATATGTATCAGATAAACGCAAATGAAATTTCTAGATCATATAAATCGGAAAGTAGGCTTAAATTATGTGACTGTCGTCAAAAGTTTAAGGCAAATTTCATATAGGAGAACTGCGCATAGGCTACCTAAGAAGTTTGCGTAAATGATTAGATAAATAAATTTTAGTATATATAGAAAAATTACTAAATGTAATATGGATGACTTGAAAATTTCATGTGCTATAATTGTCAGCGAACTGATGGTACATTACATGTAAAACGAGAAATATTACAACGGAACCGCAATGAGCAAAGTAAATGTAGTTATGTGCTAGAAATGGCAATTTATACAAATATATATCTCTTGAAACACATTTTTAATCGAAAATAGTCTTCAGATTCTGTTACAATTCCTTAGAATATAAAAGAGATCTTCCTCCTTAAACACCTGTTTAACGTCGTATGTAATGTCAATATCTATATAATATCGTTACCTTTTCCTTACATTTTAACATTCTTCCCCTTCTTAGATGTAAGTATTAATCAAATTTAATGGATGAAGTGTCGAATAACAACTATACAAACAGTATTGGCATTTCATTTTAACAGTTATATTTCCCGAAATTACACAAAAATCTTTAAAGTAGAGTAAATATATTCAGAAAAACTGTCGTTGGACGCCAGAAAATGTCGAAGAGATTGAGATAGATATTGTAGATATACAACTATATCTTGTATAGCTACGTTAAATGACCTCTTAGTAGCACTGGAAAATCATTGCTCTCTCTCTCTCTCTCTCTCTCTCTCTCTCTCTCTCTCACACACACACACACTCTCTCTCTCTCTGTATACATTGTGAATTGGAAACTATTAGACATCAAATATGAAGTCAATAGGAAAAGCCGTTTTTGATATTTTTAAAAACCGGCTTCGTGATATTGATCAACCCGGCAAATATTCATAAACACACATTCATGTAAACAGTTCTTGTCAAAATATTTAGCCGGCAGTAAGTTTGATGATATCGTAAATATTTTAGATAAACATTTACAAGATATATAAAAACAGAAGTTAATTAGATTGACAAAATTCTTGATTGATTGTACTTGCTTTCAGTAACAATTCATGGAAACAATAATCAAATCGTTCCATTACTTTTGGCATCTATATTTGAATTTACTTAAATTCAGATGAGCAATAATTATAAACAACCAGAGAAATCTATAAATGTTATCTATATGTTTGCTTTCTCCGAAAAATCTACCATTTCTAAAAGAGTGATTTCTCCGCCGTTGTTCTTTTAGCCTCATATTTTGAGTGTAACGTAGCAATTTATTTTGTTTATGTTTTATGGAATCGTTCGTTCAGAGTTCTGATAATTGACTGAAAACACTTTGGACGATAATCATGGAAAACTTGGAACTCTTTATATCCAGACAAACATAACAAAGTGAAAATACTGGAAATAGGCTGAAAATAGAAAAATAAAACCAAAATGTGTTGCAAACAGCTACAACACAGTAAACTTTGATTAACACCTACATCTAAGAAGGGGAAGAATGTTAAAATGTAAGGAAAAGGTAACGATATTATATAGATATTGACATTACATACGACGTTAAACAGGTGTTTAAGGAGGAAGATCTCTTTTATATTCTAAGGAATTGTAACAGAATCTGAAGACTATTTTCGATTAAAAATGTGTTTCAAGAGATATATTTTATAAGTTCCAGAAGACATCGGCGTTCTTTCGTCGGTCAATGAATGTCGAACTTCCGTGTCTGAAAACTGGCATTCTATTAGATTTAACATCACGGGATGCGTGAAATATCTCTAAATGGCCCGTGAGAATTGTTCATTTATCAACGAACTACTTAAGAAAAACGTGATAACACAGATATAAGTTCATCCGTTGACTCGTGCATGTGCGTTTGAAAGTAAATCTATGTATTTCAAAACTATATCAATTATTTATCAGACAGATTTAAACCCACGGGACTCGTGTTTACCGATAATAGGACATCTTAGGAAAGAGGTTTATCTTGTGGGAAATTTTGACATGTTGCAGAAAATAGATTCGAATGTACAGATATATTTTGACTCTTCCTTCTTTTTTTTCTTCTCTCCATTAAAATATCTTAGGAAAATGTCCTTTAAAAGCTTTTAAGAAATCGACACACAAAAGTCTTTCGAGAAGAAATCAATAAACTGTCAAAAGGCTCCCGAAATATCAAAAGTATAGCCGATTCGGAGATTTAAAAAAGAAATGAGAAAATAAATGTAAAAAAAGTGGGGAAGAATATAAGAATTTACGTCTTGTGATTTCGTTGATAGCTTTGTCTACGTCATATAAAAAGAAGAAAAACAAGTTATAATATATTGCATCAGGGACACTTTTTTTTCAAAATTTAATAACTTATTCTTTTTTATTTATTGAATAAAATCCCAAGCTTATATTTTCGATAAATTCTGAAAATAGCGGAAAATATTTGCTCATGTCGAAATACAATATATATATATATATATATATATATATATATATATATATATATAGGTGTGTGTGTTTTTGTGAGTGTACATTCTATTTGTATGTGAACTAAACATCAAAATTTGTTTAATTTCACTGATCGTTTAAAATTCTCAACTCATAAACTAGAATATTTCAGATGAAATGAATTATATAGAATCTACCAGGGAGTACATTTTACCTAAGAAAAAAGATTTCAATAAAAACATCTGAAATGAGACTAAATGCAAAATCTCAAAATAAGATTTTTCTTTCGCTGAAAATTCGGACTAAAAACTAATGTATAAAATATGCAAATACATCAAAGCCATTTGCATCAAATGAGTATTTCCTGCTGAACAATTTATATATGTTAAATTTAGAAATACAGCTATTTAAAATGTTTGTCTTCAGTTTATTTTCATGACTTTTCACTTCATATATAAATTCATGTGACTCTCGTTAATTCGACGGCCTGTCCGCCTCACTCTGTAAAATTGTCATACATTGACCGAAAGAAACCAAACTATTGAGAGAATGCATACAAGTACGTGGGTACAAAGTAAAATTGGTTTACTATGATTCCAGCAATAAATTCTTTTTTGTAATTTTGGAATAATTAACTTTTAATATTTAACATACATAATATTCCCACTATTTTAATAAGAACGTAATGATTAAATTAACAAATAATTAATAAAACTGTAAACTTTTGTTTTCTGCGTATTTTTTCTTTAAATTTGATATCTATTTTCCAGTTCATATGCGGGAACTATAATTACATCAAATTTTCAAAACATAGAAATTTGGCTTCCAAAAGAAATATTTACGCATGCCTAGTTTTATATTGCATGTTCAAAATTAAGAAATTCTATGAATTTATTGCTCGCTGTTAAAATGGACAAAGGAAAAAATCTTTTCTTAAAACGTATTTTTCATAATGTTTTACAAAACTAAAACGATGAATAAACCACGATCCCAGTGCATGTTTTAAACAAATCCGCTTATTTAAATTTCATTGAGTTGTTTCCTAAATGGAAAAGACTTTAGTAAAATATATTAGCAATAACTTCAATAATAGTAAATACAATGAGGACCTATAACCCCGTCAGTGTTTTACAAAAATATTTTGGTTCTAAAATAAATTAGCCAATATATCTAGGTTTAACATAAATAATTATGGCCTCTGTGTGTTAGATTCCTAAAGCTCTTCATCCTCATTACGTGTCCAACGAACTACAGCTCTCTTTAATTATAAATTTCTTTTTCGTTATCTCCAAAAATTTTCGTTGCTCAATTGTTTGGTCCGTGGCATCCTCAGTAAATTTCTGTAGAACAACAGTTCTGATGCTTCGGGTAACTTCTTCATTTCTGAAGAAATTTCCCAGCATTAGCTGCCATATAGCTGAACAGATATCACATAATAATTCAGTACACTTTTCTTTGTTTCCAAAGAAATCTTCTTAAATAATGGAGTATTTACACTATACGAACTATTTTCCTCATCTTTGTTGGCATTTGTACGACGTTTCGACTGTTGGAAACTCCGAAAATCGCTATTGATTTTAATAAAGAATTCAGTTCTAAAATCCTATTGAAGAAAAATCCTATTTGAAGAAGGCCGGAGCATAAAATTGATGAAACTTCGTACAAGTGATTGGGAAAAATCGAATAATGTAAATAGTTCAAATCTTCTTGTCCATCTATACACTGCATAGCTTTTGAAATGCGTCTTTGGTTATGCCAATACAACTTTGTATCAGTTTCACAGTTTCCATCCTCTGTCAGAACATTTCCATGGTATTTAAATTTCTGCTTTTTTTTATTTTAGTAGCCTTGACCTGTGGTTAGTATTTTGGGGCCCGATTTTTGCAATCGTCCCGAAATTCCTCTTTCTTGAAATTTATGATTACCGTTGGTTGTCACTTTGCATTGTCACTTTGCATTGCTTTCATCTCTAGAGAGTCCTATATTTGCATTTCCATATCTAGTATCAGCACTGCGATACAATTGTAGAAACTAATGACTAATCCTTGCAGGATTTCTAGTTCTTTGCAAATTCTTTTAATGTACATGTTGAATATATCCGTTGAGGAGAACTTCCCTGTCTCACATTTATTTCTATATTTTTAGATCTACTGACATTGTTTCCTGCATATATGCAGGTGGTTTGCTGTTAGTATAGGTTCTTGATCATATTGAAGATGTATTTCGTTTAACGGGACAGATTCTTCTATTTCCACGTGGCATGCCTGTTCTGGATATTTCAGTTTTAGTTATTTCTCATTAGTATCTGAACTCGTTAAGTTTTCTACTTCCCCGTCTTGGCCAGGTATTGAACTTACAACTGTTTGAGTCAAGACACTAGATTACTTAAACCAACGAGTTTATCTACTGGTCATGGTACTTGGAAGTATAACAATCTACACCAGTAAAAGAAATAAAGAGTTCAGTTCAAAATTCAAACGTATATCACACCTAAAGAGATCCAAATGCGGAAAATGGCCAAACGTCGTGAATATGTAAATAAAGATGAGGTAAATAATCCGAACAGTGTAAATATTTACAATATATCAACTCAGAAAAAAAGAGAGGTGTGCAATAATTAAAATTCCGAATTATGAACATTTTTTCAAGAAGATTTAAAGAATTTACCTTTCATTTCAGAAATAAAATCCACATTATATGTTAGGCAATATAAAATAAGTTAAATTACATCAAACTAATGAGAACGTGGCAGAATAGTCGTGTTGGCTTAATTTTTAAATTGAAAGTAAGATAATTTATAAGAATGCAGCGAAGAATTAACTATGTGGAATAAGCTGTTACGATGAGAGCTTCATAAAATCTTACCAACTAACAAGATATAGAACTTAGATTGACTTAAATATTATATCAGCAAATATCTATTTCAGCAAAGTCAGTCGATTAGTTTTCTTCTACAGACCAATGCAACTTGTTTTACATAATACCTAGCAGATGTTCCTGTATTGAAAATTCTGCAACATATGTATTTTTTTCTACAACACTGCTAATTTCAAGTAATCAACGGTTTCGCCACGTATAATAATTCTTGCCGAGTCAGTTAATACTGAGATATCAAAATATTTTTCATATAAGTAATCAAATAAAAACTAGAGGAACCTATTTTATAATGGAATATACATTATAGATGACTGGGTATCATAGGTCACAAAAATCTAGGGATATAAATTGATTATCGAATATTTATTGAATTATTTCTTATGTACAAAGCGACATTACAATAAAATATATTTTAGCACCAACCGAAATTACTGATGATTTCAGATCAATGGATTATGGATGTCAAGTACAAAAACTGGTACTCGTAAAATCACTAAAGTTAAGTAAATTCAACCCTGATTAGTACATAAATGGGTGACCACTTGGGAATATAAGATGGATTAATTTTGGAGGGGTATCTAGTTGAATGGATAACGACTAATAATTTGAAATAGAAAAACAGGGTTTGCTACAGTTTTGCTTCAGTATATTGCCAAATACTATCAAATGAAATATGAATCCTTCTCTTCTCGCAGAGCTAAGATCTAATTAGTAGAAAGTTTATCAGAAATAATTATCTAAAAACATAGTATCTTACAATCTAGACCTATTTTACTGACTGAATTTTCATATTCTTAAAATATGACACACTATAAATACATTAATTTAACTCGGCAGAATATAAATATAGATTCTCAGCCAGAGGATAATCGCCATAGAAAAATTACGAGGTTAAAATATATCTCTTAATATTTTGTGATGTAGGTGTGTATATGAAAAACGATATAATAAAATTTCATGTACGATTTTATCGAAGATAACAAAACAAATATGAAAGAATATTTGTTTGTTTAGAAATAAATCATTCATCTTTATATTCTGGTATTTCTACAATTAATATCGCCGAATGCGAAGGCATATATTAATTTTTCAGCGTTCCATAACACTCGAGATTATGACAAAATTATCTCACTTCAAAGTAACAAAGTTTGCAAAATTACGACGTAACTGCCTCTGTTGCCTGAATTCTCGCCGATTGAGTTAGTATCAGACGAATTAGACAGAGATTGACTACCCATGAAAATGTTAACAGTGAGCGAGCGAGAGTTGAGTTATATTTTAAAAATTTTCAATTTAAGAGGTTATCCCGGAAATGTCCAGTGTCAGAATAAAATGAGATATACTTTATTATACTGATATTAATAATGTAATGGTTGTCCACATGATACATTCAGGATTTTCTTCCAAATGTTTGGTATATTTTTATTATGTTGTTAATACTGTCAGATATGTATGCGAAATTTATATATCCGAAAAGTAATTTTTTGATTTTGTTATCAATTTTCTAATTTGGTAATTTTATGGCATAAAATCATGTTAATAATGTCTAATAATAAGAAGAAACATTTTTGTTTCAACTTGAAATAAATATTTGTTATCTTCTGGTTCTTGTCGAATTGAGGTTAGCCATACATACACAGTTTCCAATGCCTTCTATCACACACAGACAAAATTAAACAAAATTTTATTTAATTATTTTAGCAATACGATAAACTGTGATTCTAATTTCGGAAAATGACTGACTAAAAATGCTACGCCGACATAAAGAAAGCTACCAGAAATGAACAGTATAAATAATCGAGCATATACAAAAAAATGTTGTTCAAAACGAAATATTAATCGAAATAATTTATATATACGAACGCATTTTTTAGGATTTTTAAGGTTTTATATATCTAAAAAGGATGCACTCAGATTCCATACTAAGTTCCTCGGTATCCCAACTATCATACTAGAAATCAAAATCCGTATACTAATCGCAAAAGCTTTTTATTCCGTAGACGGCAAATATATGCATAGATAATGAAACTGAATCAAAGTACATATGTCCTGTTCTCAGACATGCCAAAATATACACTGAAAAAAAATAATGACAATGTAACAATTATAGAAATGAAAAGATATTCTACTTCAAACAACAATAGAGAACAAATCTCACGCACATCTGTACTCACATTTTCAGTCGTTCCAATAAATAAATCCATGCATCCGTGGATGTAGCCTTAGGCACGTGAAAAATTGGATAGTATATGGTGAAGTAAACTTCATGATGATGAAACCACAACAATTCTTAAAGACAATACAATAATTTCAGGCACCTTAAGGCTATATATATATATATATATATATATATATATATATATATATATATATATAATGAACACGCGTGCGACAATATAATTATAGAAGTGGATCTCAACCTTTTCCAGCATATTACTTAATATCAATTCCTGCTTCAGAGTTTCTTTGACTCAACAGGTAGCTTAATTGGATTAGAATTGGATTTTATAGAAATGTCATGAGCCAACATTTTACATTTGTCTATGATTTGCCTCATTTCCATCATAAAATGCCAATATTCCCCACTGGTTGAGAACCACTGCATGAGACATTTGAAATGGTATAGGGTGTGTGTATGGGCTATATATATATATATATATATATATATATATATATATATATATATATATATATATATATATATATAAAGTACAATAATAAGTGTATATGCTTGTGAGAACATACATTATATACATCTATCTATATATATCTATATAATACAGCTCTCACGCGCACAGGTTCATGGATGTGTGTATAACATTTAGTGAACAAAAGGGTTAGGCAGACCACGGGGTGGGAGGTGTGTAGCAATCAAAACAATATGTCTTACGCCCTCACCTCTCTCTCTCTCAGTCTGTCTGTTAATCGTCAGTATATAATCAAATATACCGCGACATTAAACGATTCATTCTCGGTGACTTAAGAAAAATAATAAACAATTAATTGTAAATGCCAATGAACTGATTTTATTCGTAATTTTAAAAAAATCCGTAAAACAATTATTTTTATGGCTTGTCTTCTCGTGTCTCACTCACTCACCTTATTTTTTTCCATTTATTTTTGCGGATATGCTACATACGTATGCATAAAATTTGTTTAGGGAAATAATTTCTTCATTCAGTATGTAATCGCTTTTACGATATATAATTAATTGTTATTGTTTCTTCATTACTAAACTTATTTGCAGCAGTATATTCGATGTCTAATTAACAAAATTTAAATATTTTTATACAAGGTGTAATCAAAATATAGAGATTGTTGCTATATTAACGAAGCCAAAGAACGCATAGGGAAGTCGCATGGCAAACACCCTCCCTGACCACTGACACTTTATAATGTTCTCGATAAAATTTCTCGTTTATGGTAATATTTGGAATGAAAGTTCGTCGTGTGTGGTCGTCTTCCACAAGTCTGATAAACTACATTCTCCAGATTTCAATCAATGCAAATTTTCCCTTATCAGAAATAAAATCCCACTTGAAAGAATCATGGTTTGAAGATGTCGGGGAAATCCACTGGAATAATATCTGGCAGCGGTCAGTTATCCCCATAAATAGTTTCAGGAATGACTACAACAATTTAAAAGACGCAGTTTAATAGGTGTAATTTCAGAATGGGACTATTTCAAAGGTGTTATGTTGAATTTTATAGCACTAGTATAAGTAACTTTTTTGATCAGGCCACAAGTAAATATTATTTGGAGAATAAAACTGCCGGGGCTCTAAATTTAGCCCATTTTGAGTCATGGTTCATCCTTTTTAGTATATTTACCTATTGTAATTTCGCAACCACAGTTTCTTTTTCTAGTAAATATTTATGACCTGACAAATAAAATAAACAATCGAAAGATGCTGTTTAAATAAAGTACGGACATGGTTAAATGGCTACATTTTCGCTTAAAAGAAGAACCAAATTTGACAACACGGGTCTCCATACGTTTCTTTTAATTTAAATTTATTACACGTTATATCTTAAATTAGTTCAAAATGTTGACATATTATTGCTTCATTTAAGAAAAAGGACATTTGGTTAAATCTAATTCTGACTAACAACAATAAAATATATGTTATATTGTTTTTATATTTTATAGTCGTAGTGGAATATCAATATATATATATATATATATATATATATATATATATATATATATATATATATATTGTTAATTCATTGATTTAACATTGAAGTAAAACCGGTGATTATTTTGAATGTAGATGTAAATATATAGATATATAAAGCATTCATCCTAATGAAATTTGATACAGTCTGTTACATGCAATTGCTCTTTAAAACCGTACTCTGTTTTTATCATTAATTTTTTGATATGATTTTTGTATAATGATTTTTCTCCAAAATTTTAAATAACGCTTGTTGAATGTCAAACCATTCAAAAGTATACATTGCTATTTTCCATGTAAACTCCTGCTGGCTATATCAATATAAAATTTTTAACAAAATTGTTAATAAATTGCATTTAGCTCTAGTATGTTTTATATGTGTAAATATGCTGTGTGTGTATTCTCACAAAAGTTTACATAGACTTTTAAGATAATGTTAAGATAATGTTAAATTCACATTTTACTATTTGTTTTCAATTAAGATGCATTTGTGTTTGTAGGCGTAGATCTAATAATGTATGAACTCAGGTATTAAGTAAGAAATATAATTTTCGTTTAAGCGTGTGTATTTAGCGATGTCATTGACACATCTTTATTTTTATATTTGAAAGAAACTTATTTATGTAATATAAGATGTAATAAATCCTTCGTGGTTAATTGTAATATTATCTATAGTAATATTTTACGCAAACAATTATAATTATATAATCTATGAGAATCCTTGACTGAATTTATTCTTGACTTGTATGCATTAATAAATACTCGACATAGGTTAATCTTCAGATAAAACTCCTTGACGAATATTAATCTTGCGAAACAAATTATAGTCAATCTTTAACTTATTATTCTTGTAATATAAGCAAAATAATTACTTTACACGTATCTGTTTATCTAAGTAGTGGACACATCATACATTTTATATTTTAAAACAAACTCTACTTGTAGCAAAATATGTTGCGTAGAATTGATGAATTTAAGGGCAAAACTCGATTAGCTGCAAGTTTTCATCATTTTACGGTTGAAATGTCTAGATATATCTGCAAATGGTAAGCAAATATTCTTTTCTATTGCAGTGTTGGCTTGTCGAATTCTCTTCCGGATTCTTGCTTCCAATCAACTTTGATTTTAAATGTTTCATGATCAACGTCAGTCTTTTCATTCTGTTTTCTTATTTCCCGTTTATGTCTCTATCTCTATCCCTCTCTCTCTTTCTCTCTCTAATGGCGCTTTTTTATATTCTGTAACGTTCCGTAACTCATTGTGTATTAAAGGATTTATGTTAACGATTGAGGTGAAATTTCGAAAACAAAGATATAATAATATGAGAACTATATTCAAAATTATCCCAAATAATGAACAGTTGAAAAATAAGGTATTTGACACTGTACATCATCGTAAATATACCTGCAATTTTATCTGGTTAAGTCCATCAAATTTCTGTGGTAATTTACGAATCAAAACAGTTGAAAATATTAGGAATATGTTTTGAAAACTTAAACGAACATGTTAAATTGGGGCCAACAATATCTATTCATTCGGATATCCCTAAATAATTAATTTCTAAATTGAATAGTTTAAAATCGAAAGAGCTCTTGATTCTATTATAAAACATCTTATGTCATTATATGCAAAAAAAAAAAATATATATATATATAAATACGTAAATTTATTATTCGTCTCTTCCCGAAACACTCAAAACAAGCTGATTCTTGAAATCCATTAATTTTGTTTCTGGTTTACATAATCGCCAACTGAGGCCATACTAAGTGTTAAGGGCAATGTCTTCCATCATCGACTGTAATTTTTGCAGCCATACGAATAGTTATACAATTTGCGAATATGAACAAACATGTGGTTAGACAAGATTTCAATTCTTTGCTAGACATTTAATCGTCCATAAGAATACTCTTCAAAGCCTTCTCTTCAAAAGCGCTATATTAGCGAATGTTTGAAACAATCATCCAAACTGAAAAGTCTGGAGGAGCTCAAAGAATAAATTTATAAGATATGTCTATATTAAAAATCAGAGTAATTCGCATTCACTGTTCACTACGTGAGTTTGAAAGACAAATGTTCCTAGATACATATATTTGATAGCGTAGAAATAATTATTATAGTAAGGCGTTTGTTTCAAAATTTGATGTGGTAAATCTAATTCTTTTTAACACATTGAAAATTTAACGAATATCATTTAAAACAAATGTTACAAATATATCGACAATTAACATTTCGCCAAAAACGAGTTAATGTTATTAATGTGATACTTTGGGTCTCTTATTAACTGGTCTTGAACTCACGAGGGTATATATATATATATATATATATATATATATATATATATATTTGTGTGTGCGTGTTTCATATCTAGAAATTATTGCTATATTTTTCATTCAATTAAACAGTATTATATATACATATATTATAATTTCCATACCATTAAGAACATTTCCTTTACAAGTTAATCAGGAAATATAAGTGCCATAAATTACTTATCTCGTCATTGAGCAATATATGTGAACATTCTGTTCACACTAACTAATAATTATATTTTATGCGTTTGCCAATCAAATTTTAACATTAATTTAATTAGGAAATTTATTTCTCAACTTTAAAAATTAGTCTATTTTCTGAAAAATGTATCTACTTAAATCAAAAGAAAAACACACTCTGGCTGAACAATGAAAACAAATTGAAAGCCTCTAAACGATGCTTGTGTAATCGAATATACTAAAATTGAAATATCTAACCTACAATGAATACATCTTTAAATATATTTTAATCATGTGTAAACTAGAATCTATCTATAAATTAATATTTTTACCTGATAAAAATTACTTAACATCGTATATAATTAAATAACGAAAGGGATATACGCACCAATATATGAAATATTCCGTATCAATATTTTCCCATATAATGAGATATTCTTTTATAATGATAACACCTGATGTGTTCACTTACTTCTTCCTGACAAATTTATTTGCTAAAATAATAAGGGAAAATATAAGGAGTGATCAGACTTTGTTACTGATAATTATAGTAACACGAAGTTTCGTTTATATTAGAAAAATATAATCTATTTTAATTTTTATCTAACTGTTTTACTTCTTCATCATAATAATGATATTTTCATCCGTCCCTATATTTTTAAACTAGTTGCTTTGTTAAAGTAAATATTTAAGACAGAATGCATGATGTTTAAACGCATTCCTGTTAACAACCACAAAAATTTGTCGTTTCAACACTACTGTAAATTTGATTAATAACAACATTAATTTTGAAATATTAAACTTACCGGAACGAATATTACTTGCGTATATTCTAACCAGTTTTGATTACAGAATTTCTACTCAGGTAAAATATTTCTAATTATCACATTATCAGTTAGATGGCTAATATCTTTTCAACATGTGTGTGTTCTCTACCAGTAATTGTGTACGAAGTTGGTTTACAGAGTTATAAGGAGATGAAAGCTATAGACGCGATTAAACGCATCAATGCATTTTAGCGTCAGAGATGCGTTCAAAATGTTATGGTTGATTTAATCCCAGATGACGAACTCATTCAATTGATTCGTACTGTATCAATTTGAAATGTTTAAATGACAGAAGTTTTATTACTTTTAAGAAAAATAACTGATATATTGTTAAATTTACATTATTTTTGTTTCATTGCAAATTTTCAGAATTTATAAATATATTTAATTAACATTATCATTCAGTTTTTTAATATCCTTCTTTCAATTTCAATAAAGGACTTCCATAAAATGATGTAGAAATATTATAATGACAGATATACATGTATACCCATGTTACTTTCCCATCTTACATATATACATTTTTTTCGTATTTTTCATTCCATGACGCCAATGTTGTAAAACGATGGCATTTCCTTTCAGTCCAACATTAATAACCGCCATTTAATAAAGAGAATCGATCTTCATGCTTCGTATTTTGCTAAATTTGGGGCGGAAATGCATACAGGTTGATTTATAACTATAGCCTTTTTTCGTATTGTAAACGAAATTTTTGTTTTTCTCTCTCTTTCCTCTGTTAGCTAGAGTATCACACGCTGTGTTAGAAGCACGTTAGAAAGTAGAAATGAGGTCATAGATAGAGTAAAAAGACCGAAGGAGTAGCGTCGGTAGTTATGATATGGAAGAAGATTAATGGCTGGTAATAATAATAATAATAATAGTAATTAAAAAAAAAATAGAAATAAAAAAAAAGGAATTATAAGAGTAATAATGTTAAGAATAACAAAAATAATTAAATAAATAATAATAAGGTTGCTGCATTTTAGATCGAAAGAAAGAAGTATCGGGAAGGTATATGTTTGTATTGAAAAGAAAAATAACATAGAAGCAGAGCTAATGAGTACTATTGAAGATGCGTCCGTGAAACTATATAGCAGTTAGTAAGGAGAAGAATACAGGACGAGAAAACAAGAAAGATATCAGAATATATATATATAAAAAAAAATAAAACGAGATGAAGTGATTTCTTTTCTACACAGATATATATATTTTTTAAATTTTAAATGGAGAGATGGTGAGAAGATAGTGGAGAGAGACACTGACCAAAGCCGGACGAATGCTTGGAAAGAACTGATTAAGAATAAAGTTGTGAAGTAAGTACTAAAAAAAATAATAATAATCTAAATATAAATAAATAAGTCAAATAATTTTTCCTTAAAAAAATATTTACTTATTTATTTATGTTAAGATAAACAGTAAAGTGGTGTTTTTATTTTATTTTTTAGAAATATATAGATTCGGAGAGAAGAATCAGCAGTAGTAAAAAAAAAAAAAGTTGGGGCAGAGCGGAAAAATATAAAATAATAATAATAATAATGATAATAATTAGTAAGTAAGTAAATAAATAAATAAATAAAAGACGGGCAGAGAGAGACAGACTGACAGACAGAGAGAGAGAAAGAGAGAGATAGATAGTGGTGAGAGTAGATGTAGCAGAACATAGAACTAGTACAGAGTGAGACAGAATACACCAGCGTGCATGCAGAGATACTACGAAATGTGTGAAAAACGAAAAAATATAGATGTACATTATAGTTTCAAAAAATACAACAATTCCTTTCTTTGTAATTATTCTTATACAAAAAATACATAAATAACAACAACTTCATTTTTCATTCAATACTTTTTTTTCGTAAAAATTATTGTAATTCATAATTAGATAATTTTTTTTTAATAAAATACATTCCCCAAACAAATATATAATCAAGAATATGATAAAGAAAATTAGAAAAATAGATTATAGATAGATAGATAGATAGATAGATAGATAGATAGATAGATAGATAGAAAGAAAGATAGAATATATAGATGTATAGATGAATAGATAATTTAGGAAGATAGATATGTTGATGTATTACGTAGAATGAAGGTAGTAAGATTAGATGGGTATTCAGATATAAGAGATATATATGGACGTACATAGAACTATTACAGCGAAAGGTAAGAGATAGAGAGGCAGAAGAGATAATATCAGTGAGACAGATCTATCAAAGGGTTTAGTGAAGTATTTCATCAGTTAGAAGGATTAGTGAGGGACATCAATTAGTTTAATGATGTAGATCAATTAGAGAGTTTAGTGAGGTAGATAAATTAGTATGGATAGTAAGATTAATCAATTACACAGGTTATGAGATTATTTAAAGAATGTAAAACTTTAATTCTTAAGAAAAATAAATGTAGGGATATTTAAAGGAAATAGCAAATGATTTTAGCAAAATGATTTTGAAAGATATTGAAAAAGTAAATTACACATTTTCAGAAAGTCTAATATAGAAAATAAAGTAAATCTGTTTACTAGTAAAGAAAGAAAAGATGAGAAAGAATTGAAAGAACAGCCCGAAAATTAAACTGGTTTTAAAACAATCTGCACCCGTCAAACAACAAACGAAATAAAATAAAAAAATATATATATAATAATAATAATTGTACTTTGATTGTCACTGACCTCTCGTAACCGGTGACACCAAAAGAAGGTTCACCAACGCCGCTCCGTGACCATGGCCGAACAACGTCACTCTTTGCTTATCACCGTTAAAGCTCTCAATGTTTTCTTTCAGCCAGTGCAACGCCGCGATCTGATCTAGTGTGGCGTAGTTACCAGATGCAGTGCTATCCCCCGTGCTCAAGAAACCTGCAAAGAAAAATGAACACAAAATTTTATCTTACAAATGGTTGAACACATTATTTCCAAAACAGATCAAAAGACAATGCCAATATCATCTCATCGATTAGTAAGAGATGATAATTTACTGTTATTTAAAAATGTGCGTTCGGAAATTGTAACAACTTAAATCTATTGATGAGATGTAATTCTGTATTTTGCATGTGAGAAATATGAAATGATATTAGGAAAAATACTGAAAAAATAAGCCATAAATGTTGTTCCTTCAGGAATCGAAACTAAAATTTAAACAGATCGTGCTTGACATGGGCCAAATAATCATAGAAAATTTTATCTGAAACCAGCTAGCTAGTTTTCAGATTTTATGACCAAGGACATACAAAAAAATAACCTAAAATAAAAGATAAATGACAAAACTTAACGAAAGTAGTAGGCGACAAGGCAGATGTATTTAGGGAAAATCTATAACCGCAGTCACAAATATATGATAATTTTAAAGTATATGTTATTGATGGTTGCATGTTATGCATAGCGCCAAAAATCCATACTCTTCGGAAATCGGATATTTCTTTTCCCAAACTGGCTTCCAACCTAGACTAAAGGGTCGTTTATGTCTTAATATTTGAAACTTTGTGCATAAATTAATAGGTTAATATATTTCTACATATTATTTGCGTGAAAGGAAATGTAACTAACTCGACTGTAACTCGAACTAGATTCATAGATTTCAAGATGTTAACCAATACCCGGTTTCGCGATGGTCTGCCTTTTCAATAATATATTTATTCATTTTTTTTATGTTTTTGTTAATCACGGCTTTCGTTTCCATCACGATTAATTAAATAATAAAAAAATATCAAATAGTTTAGTCAGCAAAAGGATATAAACGTGAAAGCTTATGAAATATTCCTAATTAAAATTCGGGCTACATAATAAATAAAATAATTCTAACGTATAGAACAGCAAGCTGACTGAAAATTTATGACAAAATGAATTGCACCATGTTATTCTTTTTCTCATAGTCGGTGAACAACTGACCCTACTACACTTGTGTAACCAGGATAATGAAAAAAATATCAAACAATGTAGATGCAAAACAGTGGAAATAAAATAACAACTTACACATAGCCCTGTTCATATATATATATATATATATATATATATATATATATATATATATATATACGCACTCATTAGTTTGTATCATAAATACATTAAAATGATTTGAGGGAGTGTTTCTCACGACAAAACAAGTACAATATATATCCATATAAACATATGTCTGCATATATTTTGCATATGATTTAGGTTTACGGGCGACTCTGTTCAGTTGTAGAATTTAACATTCAATCCAAAATTTAAATTTACAAAACTGTTGCAAATGGTATGGATAAAGAAGCTAATCTTAAAAAACCGCCATGTGAAAGTAGAAATGCACGACATTCTAGGGCCACTTTCCGTGTGCTGATACCTGGAGAGCCTGTAACATGTTTTCGTCGTCGTACACAATCACTAGTTTCGTGATACTACGAATATTCTGTGAGCAACGCGATTATAAATAGCAGAAATATTTTGATGACACTGCTTTCTTCAGGCTAGAAAGTCAAACTGAAACATCTGTGCAGATTCACTTTCATTAATATTTTATGTAAAATTCATATGTTTTTCTTTATTAATATTAGTATAAATCAAAGGATTTGTGGACACACGTTAATATAGTGATTTGTCATACCTTTTTTGCACAAAATCATGCTTCCAATTTTGCAAAACAGTTTCGGTTTCATGCACACGTAGTTTATATATATATATATATATATATATATATATATATATATATACACGCATCGTTCATTCAGTAATGAATTTGAAAACTCTCGGCTATTGGTGTGTGGTTCCTTGTAATGTCCGCCTTCCTGTCCTGAGCGCCCCTAGAGTTAGAATCGCCGAGTGATGTCAATTCGTTCGGGTTACAATCCTGTCTAGAAGCAATCAGACATCTAACCCTGGTGATGAGCTGTGATACAGCGAAACAGATCTGTCTGCGGATGACTATATATATATATATATATATATATATATATATATATAGAGAGAGAGAGAGAGAGAGAGAGAGAGAGAATTGTTAAAATAAATTTAAGTGTTAACGTAAAGAATAGTTGAAATAGTTTAGATTTGTCCCACATTTGCAGTATATGTTGTTTCTTTATTATAAGTATATTTACATAAAAAGCAATGAAGTAAAGACAAAGAGTTTAACATGATAAACTCTGAAATTCGAGGCTAATCGACTGTGTTTGTTGTTGCTTGAGACCCTTACTCCGATAAAAACCGAACAGACGGAAGCACTCACACAAAGATGAAACCTGTAGAGCGATCAAAAGAATTGATCAAATGTAAGTTTATTGAAAATGTCTGCAATTTATTCGATAATCAACAAATATCGATTTTAGAATTGGAAAAGTGAATACACAAAACAGCGTACCGATCGACATCAGCCATCATCGACTTCAACTGAAATATCCTATTGTGTTTTAGTACGAATATTTTTAACCATTGGACTGAAACGTAGATTCATATGTATGATGCTGGTAAGTAATATTTTCCGAACAGTTCTAAGCAGCCATCTTCGAAAATGTTTCTGTATCTATTCTTTGTATATTACACTCACATGACTGTTAAGAACATATGGAAAAAATATTGTGGTTTTTATATAATATTATTTTTATAATGCCTTAGTGTATTTCTACACCATTCATGATTATTGAATTCTTAGATTAATATAGCAATACATATTTGTTTTCAGTCAGTTTCTCTCAACCTTGCATTTTCTACAAATATTTTCATGGTAATTGTTCCGACAATCTTCGTTTGTTTGCTCGATTTTATGAATTTTAACTCAGTTCTAGATTTACTGCAAAACCACTTTAATATAATGTTGAAATTGTTAGATTTATCAGAAATTATTATGCTAACAGCTCCTTATCTCAATTTTTTCGCTTTTGGAATAATTTTCAGTCATCTGAGTTCAGAGGAAATGTTCATTTTCAAAATTTTAAATGCAATGTAAATCTTTATCTTATCATTAATTGTTCTTTTATTGTTCTCTCTGAATAGTAATGTTTAATCACATATTCTTTCGCGTGCAGTAAACCTATTTTATTTTATTGCTTGTGGTGAAATGACTAAACAAAAATGTATTACAATTTTTTTTATTATATGGAAAATTCTTCCATCATTTAGAACGTTATCATATATAAAATAAGAAGCAAGATAGACTGGTTGGTTTATGAAGGACCTAATATTAACAATCTAGGGAGAAGATGCTAGTATACACTACATTTAGGAAGAAATTTACAATTATGCGATATGTTGACGAAAGCATTTTGAGTGAAAATTTAGAGGAAGCTGATTGGATATTTTCACGGGTTCTACCAGCACGAAAATGCAAATCAGCTTGACGAAGTTTTTAATGGTAGTGGCACTATTCAACATAAAATCACACTAGATTCATTACTTTGTTCAATAATCTACCGCTAAATTTGTTTATCCTTGATGCAGTATAAACAGCAAATTGGTACTTCAGACGTTGAAAATGAGAAACAATTCTGAACCGGAATATATAATATTGAAGGCAATATTAATCGTTTCCTCATAAAGAAAAGTATTTAGCATGCAATATACTTGGATACTTTAGTGCTTTCTTTTCATATTCATAAAATATTATTTTCAACGAGTTTTTCAAGTAAAATACTTATTACTTGTCCGTTTGATATTTATTTTGATTTTCTTCCTACAATTGTTCATGAGAAATATAAACACTAGATTTAATTTGACTCACCAATTTTTCATTTTTTAATCATTTCACCACAAGCAATGCGACACCGTCACAAATGTGCAGCGGGCTACATAAAAGAGTTAAATTTTTAGGCAGGAGGAGGATGAAGGCAATGACGAACCAGCTACAAGGGATGAAAGAGAAAGGGCAAGAGAAGGGTGTGAACAAAAGAGTGAAGGCATTTGCAAAGTTGGAGAGAAAAGAATAGAATAAGATGCACGGGTTGGTGCAGAAAAGGCTGGAGTTAAGAGGATGAGAGATGGGAATTGACTGTGCATTTAAATTCCTGGAGGTTGTAGCCGTCAGAAAGTAAGTATATAAAAGGGAATTCCACAGGCAAAAATCTCGAGAAAAGTAGCTACTGGAGTAGAATTCTCGCCTGCATTTGGTTCATCTACTTCAGATGTACTGATGCTGAATGTATTCCTATGATGTGTGTGATTCCCCTTGTTAGTACAGATTGCAATCTGATTTTGTTGTGCCAGTATCTAAAGCTAGAATATGTGAGCTTTTCCCCACAAACCATATATAAAACTAACTCAAAGCTATTATAACTCTTAATATATGAATGCTGTTACAGACATCAGAAAGTTAGCTAAAAGATATGTGCCATTCCATAGCTATGTTTGAAGAAGATAGCATGTGAGAGGAAGGTATTGATACACAATAAAAAATTAAGAAATATTTTAAAACCATCATATGCCAGAAAAACGTATGATTTCAAGATTTCAAATATTATTACGGATTACTTTAAATTGCATGTATGTGCGCCACTATAAAGATTTAAAATAATTATTGAACGATTTTATTATTGGGATATTTTTTTCATTATATTAAGTATTAAGTATATAGTAAATATATTCCCCAAAATGAAATAGAGATTTTTTTATATTATGATGTTTTGTATTCGGATCCGCGTTTATCGGCATTTAACCCTGTTCTATTTACTTAAAATGCCATTTTTAATATTAAGAATTTAGTGAAACACGAGAAAATTTTGATTCCAAAAATGCAGCTCAGAAAAATTAATCTTTGATAATTATTGCAAACAAAAACTTCATCAAAGAAACTATCAGTTAACCACTCTGAAAGCACGACAAACGTTAAAACGGGGGATGTTGAGAATGTGTCGATCTGTTCAATATTCAATTCTCAATACATGCTGGAATTTGGTTAGATTTTTTCCCTCATCGTAAAGCAGAGAAGTTTAGGGTATCCATTATTATATGAACAGGTAATAACTTCTACATAGAAAAAAGTTTCTAAATATTCATATTTCAGTACATAAACATCTATATTTATAAGTATTAACCTGAAGTCAATAAGATGTAATGGATATTTTCACTAATTACATTCATTTGAATTGATGTCTGCATCTTAATTTTCGACTGCTGTACACTGCAATCTTCATTATATGATAATCGTTGTGATTTCTAAGATGAGTAAAACAGTCCGACCAATGTACATAGTGTAAATAAGTAAATTATTTGCTCTTAAAAATATAGATAACATTTTTAAATTTTAACTATTTTGCCAAGATGATATATTACTTGTTATATTGTATTAATTTATAATATTCGTCAGAATTATTTTAATGTGAAATTATTATTTCAATATTTTGTCGTCAGACTAATGTCCCCATCTTTGTTGTTACGGCAATAAAATTTCAGGCGTTTTGTCCACCGGCCTTCTTTAAATAGCTTTCGATTGTTTACCTTCAGGGAATGTTGTATTCAAAATGCAAGGATATATTGTCCTCATTCAACTGTACATGTCTAGTTTTATATCGTCGTTTTTAATTGTTCCGATATTGCACGTCATTTTTCTAGAGAATCATATCATTTCCGTTTAAGCTTGCCCAGGGATTTAATACGTATCTACAATATCATCAACTTTCATTCACCCTTCGGGACATTATTATTAACTCTACCTAAATAATACTAATATTATTCTGGATGTAAATCATGTAAATATATGCATGCTACCAAATAACAAATAATACATGAATTGAACATTCCAACAGCAAAAGAAAATTATTTTTCCGGTTCTATGTAAGCGGATGAAATTGAAGAATATTTACAAACTCGGGTTGCTTGACAAAATTCAAAGGAAGATCTTTAATATGATCGATCTCGTTTCAGCAGCTCGACTTCAGACACAATCTCACCGTCGAGATGTGCCTTCTATCTGTCTTTTCTCCAAATATTTTCAATGAGTCAGCTAAGACCAGCTGATGTCCTTGGGGCCCCTCTACACGAATTTACTCGTGCTACTGGTATGAATATAGAAAAACCTATACTGTTGTCGATTCTTGTTTAGAAAACCACATTATATAATAATAACATAAAACAGATATGAGAGAAAAATATAAGCATATTGAATAAAAGATATACAACCTGTACACGGTTAGAAGATTCAGGAATACTTGTTTGTAGGAGTTAAATATATACAAGAAGTAGGTCCTGGTAATAGTCTATATTCTTGCTGACGAACGACCAGCGAGCGGTGGTTCTACTGCTCTGACAAACACGAACAACAGCAACAGACAACTCAACTCGACCGTTCTCTGTAGATAGGATTATTTGTAACCATGAAAGATTCCACAGTGTGTGTAAAAAGGGTGCCACCTCAACATATACAAATCAATATGAGAGTTATATCTCACTTTAAAATTGTTTTAATAATTTATTATATAAACTTTACCCAAAATAATCACTGACCGATTCATGAATAAATGTTTTATATTTCATGTATGAAAATTATTAATAATTTGCAATTGTTATATGAAAATCAAATTTATATCTTTGGAATTAGGACGTTTTCTTTTCATCACCAGGCAGATAAGATTTTAAAAAAATCTATGTTCTACACACAAAAGTATCATACGTATTAAGGCATTTTATCATCATTTTATTCATATATGATATGTGATTTCAAAGTCTGGACTAGGTATTCAATAGATAAACTCAAAAGACAAACAAAGCGAGCAATAGCAACACGTACTAAAATAAAAAAAAATGATATCATCCCTAGTCATTGTAAGAGAAAAGAAAAATATACCTTCCTAAAAAAAGCAACATCAAACCTGGTTAGTACTGAAATGGGTGACCATTTAGGAATACCAGGTGCTGTAAACGTATGACCCAAGAATTGTTCACCGGTCCTCCAGGTTTGGGGGTTGTGTGCAGGGCTAACAATCTTGCCTCGTAAAAAACAGTTTGTTACAGAAACAGCAACAGGAAGTTGCTGCCCCATGCACCATCTTGGTGTGATGGATAACTGATGATGATGAAAATAAGTAAACAGTTTAGGTTCAAAATTCCATGTAAGTTAGACAGCTAGACATAGAAATGATGAAGGCTGAAGAACAAAACGACAGAAAAATTGTGTTAAAAATATCGGCATTATAGTTTGCATTTAAATAAAATAAACTAATTTAATTTAAACATTTTATACCTTTTTTATTTAGTTCAAAAATCATTATTTAGATTTGTTTATCTGATTGCATTCGATTTAATTAATAGTTGGATATAAATACTTTGTCAAATATATATTATCGGGAATTTATTATTCGTTTCGTTTGTGGGAAATGACTGATGAATTAGAATTTAAGAATGTTTCTTGAAACTTCTCAAATATATGGCTTTATGGTTTTCTTAACTTATTGTTAAGGTCATCAGGTAAAATTTCAGAGAATGCTAAAATCTTGTTGCTTTATGTTTTCAATAGACAACAAACATTCAATGAGATATCGGATCATTGCGAACAAAACGTAAGCAGCGTTTGTTCGAACTGATTTATCTCCAATAATACTCGGTCAAGAAACAAAGGAAAACCACTGGCAATGTGAACTAGACGCATTTATAGATAGACTGAAAATCTAAAGAATAAATATCCCAATGAGATTTTGCTAATATACCAGTTCAACATGAAGTTGACAACACAGATAATATTCATCATTTAATCACCAAATTTAGCCAGTGTAGAGCACGGTCATATAGAATCACAGGTACTCTAAAAAAAACTTCTAAAATACACAATATTTCAGCTTATCAAAACCCATTAATGGTTGGTAAACCGTAAAAAATTATCATCAACCACGATGAGAAGAATCAGAGAAATTTCCATGACTTATTAATTCATAAGAAATGAGAAACAATTGTAGCATAAAAGAAAAACGTATGTCTTTAAACTTAAATATTACAAAAGAAATCTACAGAGGAAACATGAAAAAATAATAATTCAAAATATAGATGAATGTTCAAATTTCGAGAACATAAAAATCAGTTATGTATAAAAGAAAGTTTTGTGTTCTAAGCAGCATATTTCAGAAATAATATTTTCATATCGGAAGAAAAGTTGTTTCTGCAATAGCAAAAATGATGAATAAATTCTTATTAAACATGAAAATATCTAAAAAAATATGTTGAAAATTTAAATACTTTTAATTTTTCCCAAATTAAAAAAGTCTTATTAATGAAGACTTGATTAAAACGGAAATACGTGCCAGAATAAATGTGTTTTAACTTTTTTTGAGTTTATAACTAGTGATATTGCAACTTGTGATTAAATATTTGAAAGTCATTCAGGGCATAAAAAATTATAAGAAATATTAATACATTGAGAACTAATTAAATTGCTATCCGCTTAGAGTGTAAAAAATGAAAAAAAAACTTGTTTGCTTATTCCCCGTTTTTATATTTAGACTATGTACTAATCGATTAAAATAAAGGAAGAGTTCATTCGGTACACCGATGTTGAGTATTTGACTATCTCATTTGAACTTGATCGGTTACGTTATTTTTGTCGATTTTATCATTATGAAATTTATAAATAAAGGGGGTGAATTAATTTGGCAAAACAGCGGGATAAATTATCGAAAATAGTAAAACTGTCAATACTCATTTTTTCCGTGAACGTTATATACAATTACGAAGTTTCATTAGCTATTTGATATATCGCACATTAGATAAGGATCTGTCGATTATTTTCGTAACTTGTCTAAGAAAATCTGATATCTGAATTCTACGCTGTGGATATAGTCGAAGCCATTCCAGTAGCTATCATTTCAAAGAATAAATGATATTTCATGAAAAAAAACTAAGTGATAAAACATTATTTTCTCTGTTCTGAAATGACTTGGTATTTAAAATTGTAAAAAATGTTATTGCAAAGCAACGGGTCAAAAATTAATACCATGTAACCAAACAGAACTTTTATTCCTGTGTGCATGAATAAATTATTTCTCTGACCATCACAAGAATATAAACTTCATTAGAGATCGTGGTAATTTACTGTATTTAGTACGCTACATTTGAGAAACCGGGGAGCCGAGATCGAATTCCAGTTGAATCCATTGTATTCACTTACGCGCAAATACCCTTGGGAAAGGTAATAATCCGTCTCTTCCTTCCAGTTATGGGTTAAATAGCAGGACAGATTGGGTTCTATAGCCTTGGTCGGCAACCAGTCTACCGCAGAAAGCAATGGCAACCTACTGCGGGATAATCTTCTGCCCAGTCAGTCATGTCTCTTTCGTATCACGTATGGCACTTAACTGACTGACTGATCGGAAGCAATTAGGTATATTTAGCATACTACGTTTAGTATGCTTCACGATGTCACATTCTTCTTCCGTAGAGAATAATGAACTTGCAGAGATGCAAGTGTTGATAGAGATTCGGAAGGAGAAATCGTAGCGAAGGGTTGAATTCCAGTCGAGTTAAATTCAAACGGGCAAATTACCTTAGCAAATGTATGACACCATCTGTTCCTTCCGGTTATATGTTATATGGCAAGAAAGAACTACACTCTCTCGTGGAGCGTGGCAAAAAATCTACTAGACGGACAATGTCTAAAGTATAAAATTCACCATGATTCTCGACCCTCAGTGACGAGCATGGGAAAAAGTTAAAAAAATGATAAATCTGGTTATCGACCAAAAATAAAGTTACTGAACAAAATTTGCAATCACTTGCAATCGTATCAGACTATCTTTCTTTGTGCTATAGAAAATGTTTAGTTAATATTAAATTCACAGTAATAGAAATAGTAAATACGAAACACAATTTTCACTGAGGAATTGGGGGCAAATTAAGAATAAAAATATTATGAAAATGCCATATTATTCTTTTTAATTTTTGTCCTTAAATAAATTTTTAAAATATGGTTCAAGAATAACAACATTATTGATTTCCCCTGACCAGTGTTATGTACCTTACAAAAATGCACCTGAATATACAGGATGCGACGGAAACACTATCATCATTATGTAAAACCCCAGTGGAGGTCCGAACGATTTCTCCGGCGGCTGTTCTCTACGTTGTGATATAGCGGGGGGTTGGTTGAAAAAGTCGCAGTCTCAAGCTGGGGGTACAAGATAAAGTATAAGGAAAGAATTTCTCCAAATTCAATGAGTTAAATTGATGCTTTATTTCTTTTAGAGTTAGTCTTTCAGTTGGGGCAGGCGATGTAACACACAGCTCTATCTCTAATTAATGGAAATCAAATGCCGAACCGACTGACTCAGACGAACGGAGCTTCCCTACTTCAAGCACACGCGCGGCTGAACTGAACTCCCGGCTGAACTAACTAACTGAACTGCTCGGCTCGGAAAAATCACTTGTATTTATATTGAAATAATCGGAAGTTCCTAGACCACCGTGCGATAAGCATTGGCGATTGTAAGTCCAAAATTTCAGTGTACTTATTTTTTTCCTCTTTTGATGTGTAAACAGCTTGCAAACATCCCGTCTGCACTTAGCCTTAGTAATTTCCAGGATTTTTTTGTCTTTTTATCTTAATAAATCTTCGTGTGAAGGCCACCGGATATTTTCATAGCCCTGACACTGTACTCGTAACCAGGCGTTTTTTATTGCCTGGCGAAAGGGAAAATTCTATTATCTTTTTCTTAATGTGTGGTCAAGATACAGTAAAGAGAGTTTTTGTACCTGGTCACTCACAAATCTATTTCTTAAAATTTATCTTTTATCACATCAAATCATTTAGTCAAATATTTTAAATTTACTTATAAATAAAAAAGCGTTTATTTATTTATTTTTCCTTTTTTTTCATTTTTGTTAAACGAAAGATGTTTTTAAACTATTTTTCTATTCTTAACCATTTTCTATTCTTAATCTATTATAATAAAATACATATTATACAAATCCACCTTAATATACGCCTAGTTGTTGTGTCACAATTAGCTAGATGAAGGAAACATTGCCAAAATATCTCATCCTTATGCTGGAGATATTGCGTAGGAAATATTTCCGCAACAAACTGTAAATTGATTTTAAGGTTACAGTTCTTATATCTCTAGTGTCTATTTACTAAACAGTTGTCCATAGATTTTCACAATATACCATCCTATGTAGCTTGGACCATTCTTTGTTATTTTCTAATCAGATCACTTAAAATTTAATTACTTACACGTTCCGTATTCCTAGCATTATTTTTCCAATTCACAATACAATTAAAAACTTTTTCAATTTATACAAACATTGCCAGAATGAATTACCATAGAAGAAGACATTATCACTTGCATAAATAAGAAAGGATTTTGAATGAATTTTCATCGCTATCCCCGGTAACTTACGTGTAATAATTTAATCTCGGAAAATTGGATAACACGCTTGCATTTATGAACTTAAATGAGTGACTTATTGAGATTAAGAGAGATAAAGTATTGTTGAAATATTTTACCGAGTCAAGTTTCGTTTTAAAAGAAGGTAATTTCTCCAGTAAAAAAAACATTATAATCTATTATTACTTTTTAGAGTAAATTTTTGTAGATATTTCTGAAATCTAAGGGAACTTCTACATAAGATACCAAAACTTCAGTGTAATATATATATATATATATGGAAAAAGTTTAAAAAAATGATAAATCTGGTTATTGACCACAAATAATGATACTGAACAAAATTTGCAATCACTTGCAATCGTATCAGACTATCTTCTTTATGCTATAGAAAATGTTTAGTAAATATTATCAAATTCACAGTAATAGAAATAGTAAATACGAAAAACAATTTGCACTGAGGAATTGGGGCAAATTAAGAATAAAAATATTATGAAAATGCCATATTATTCTTTTAAATTCCTTGTTCTTTAATAAATTTTTAATATATGGTTCAAGAATAACAAATTATTGATTTCCACTGACCAGTGTTTTTCCAGTATATGTGTGTGTGTGTGGATTTTTTAATTTAATTGTGGCTTGTGAAGAGAGAAGAAATTGACGGCTCCATTATAACATTATCAATATCAAGCCTGTTATAGATTGTTGGTCGTTCCTTAATTTGATTGACCGACTCTCCTTGTAAATTAATCAAATAAAAGAAACGAAAATATTAAGTTCAAATTTGTTTCACATTCTTTAATATGTTATTTTATTTATATCATTATCTACTTCCTATATATTTTATTGTAAGCAATTTCGCTATGATTCATTTTATTTCCATTTTCTCCATGACATACCCTTATTTCCTTGGTGTGAACGCATTCGAATATTTCAGCTTCTTTTTTCCTGCCTCTTAATATTAACTTTTTGCAAAATATTTATACTCTGTATTTTTATATTATTTTTATTGTTTATTATTATATATAATCTTTTTTATTACTTTTCAATAATTATTGAGCAATATAATATAGTAGAATCACTATTATAATACTCCGAATAAAAGAATAACAGTAATGATTTATCCCTTATTTAGAAGCACTTTATCTTTCTCGATATTTAACCTATTTTTCAAGAAAAGGCGCAATATCTAATTATGCATATGAGTTTACTGTTAAAATTTTTATGTTGGATGGGATGTGCGTTATGCATGAAATAAGAGTTGGTATGTTGGAAAGATTATGACAGTAGGTTACATAGCTCATTCGTTTTGTTTTACTGTATATCAATCTCGATGGTTTACTTTATGCCGACAATTTTTTTTTAAATATTCGTATGAATACAATATGTAATTTTTGTAAGAAAAACAGTTTGTAGATCAGGTTTGATTGATGCATTTTAAAAAAGAGGGTTTTGTCGATAGTCAGATATATTATTCGCATATAGGTTTCTTCAGATTTGTATTTCTAATATTATTTTCTCCTTCAAAAATATATTTTTAACAATAATTGGTATTCATAAATATATCTTTCCTTTCAAAAATGAATTGCTGGTAAGATTTTCTTCTCCAAAATTACATTATTAAATGTTTTACTACAAAATCCTTTTTTATTCATTCATAATATTTTCATCCCATTAACAGCAATTAAGTAGTTTTCCCATGCCCTTCGAAATTTGAAATGAATAGCCATCTGACGGATGCATTTTATTGCCAAACCGAAAACCCGGATGTAGTTTATCGTCATACCCAAGACGTTTTATTTTTTAGATTTTCTGCTATGCAGAGGTGTAGTCGGTTTATCCTGAAGCCCCAGCAGACCAAGACGCATAATTTGCATAGTTGACGCATGACATATGATATGACGAGATTAAAATTTGACATTCAGGGAAGCATCTACCTGGCATTTTTTTCAAAAACCTACAGAGATTTAGGTGACAAAAAAGCAGCCAGAATGGAACAACATATTTATATTTAGAAAACGGATGTAATGAAGTTTAATAGAATAACTGCACATAACATTTTGATTCTTAATTATGCAGATCAGAATTAGTAGATATAAGAAAGGTTTTCATGAAAATATTTGGCAGAGAAAAGCAATAGATTTGTATTGTGTCGGTTTTCGAAAGGGAAACAACTATATTTCTATTGTTAATACAAGGATGTATTAAGGATTTTCAAATACGAACAATGGAAAAAGAATAATTACATAACTTAATCTTAGATATTGCAAGAATTCTAACTTGTTTGATCTAAGTTTATTTTTCCGGAAATTAACCCATAAAATTTTAAATATAATTATTTTACGTTTAATAGAGCAATGAAAGACCAACTGTATAATATTTGGAGTTTTGCTAGGCTTGCAAACTAATCACTATGATAGGCTTGGAATTCCTACCATCTAGTTTTAAATTAATAGATAATATTTTCTTAAACATAATTTGCTTGTTATTACCTGTTTTTTCATTTCTCCTTTCATTTCAAGAAATGCAAGGTTCTTCATGAAATCCGTATGATTTCAGTGAATGTTTATGCTACTTCTGTTACATTGCTCGTCAAGCAACTTTAAAATAATCGTTTACGCTCTTACAAATAACAATAGATAGGTAAGAACTAAGAGGACATTCAGCGTTAGCAAAGAATTCAAAATCAGATAACAAGAAAAAACATCTTCGAGGACATGACACCTTCTAAGTATAGAGACATTACCTTTTTACTTAAATTATATTACTACTTAATACAACGGAGTCCGAAATGTTACACATAAACAAATAATCATAAAAAGAGTTTGCTCGTTTGATCTGATTCTAGGAACCTTTATTCTCGAAATACTAATCTTTCATACAATTATTTTTCATTCACTTTTTCTATACCCAAATCGAATCAATCTCATTTGGTCTACGTTTACTTCATTCATAAGCTATAAAGGAGTTTAAATTTTTTGCAAGACTATACAGTAATAGGTCCAGCATCACACAGCTTCAAAGAGCAAAGTTTATTGAATTAGGAATATTGAGTCAAACCATAAAAGATTTGATTGAATATTGTTTGGTGAAGTGTAAACACAGTAATTCAATGTTAACTCCATTTCTGCTGAAATATATATATATATATATATATATAATCAAGTACATGCGTATGAATTTATTCTCTTTTTGGGTTTAATATACCTGTTGATTTTCCATTTTCTTTCTCTTTATCATTACATTAATTTACCAGCTAATACAATAAATATGATTCCGCTGTAATAATGAGGCATAGATTCTGTTTCAACAATTCGTATTATAATCAACTACTGATAAAAAAGTTTTGTTTTAGTTTTCGAGCAATTTCTAATAGGATTCTACTTTATCATTTAAAAACATCTATGCAACTTAGGAAAGAAGCGGAATATCACCAAATATATAATAACGTTTTTTTAATTTGGCATATATTTTCTGTCATACGGAGATAATCTTCCATAATTATATCTTTAAATGATGCTAAAAATATAACCATACCTTGAAAATATACATCATTTATATGAATGTAGCATGATTTAATAGTGTTATATTCTCTCCACTGAAATCGTAATAGATCCAACCATTCCGACTTTCATCTTAATTAAAATATTCACGCCGTCTATCAGAAGAAGGACGCTCTCTTCATTCATTTCTAAAGAAAACCTAACTTTTTATCATAAGACAAACCACTTTTATCAGGAGCGTTCTACAGGATTTATGATTCAATATGAAGGTCATGTAATAAACCAATTGGAAATATTTGAGCTTTGACTTGTTGCTAATATACGTATACTCTTAGAATTACTATGTCTGCGGAGATGAGTTTAGGTCGACTGTATTCAATGCAGTTGTCTAAGACAGTGAAGAATTGGCTACATTCAGCGTAGATAATTCCAGACTGTTATATAGCGAACTAATATATTCTTATTCGCTTAATGATCGACGGGATCTATCTATATTTTACCGTAACAAATAGATTCTACATTATATAATCAATAGCTTTTGCTATGCCATTGCAACAACCTTTTCGCAAAATCATCAGCTTTAAGCTGTTGCTCATTAATATTTCCTGTCTTGATTTACTTGCCTGTTTTTCCACTTCAAAATGGCTTCCAGAATCTTGTATGGAATGTCTTCTTTTATATTCTACCTCTCTTCTTATGCTACCACATGCGTTTCGATGATGTTATTTCAATATAAAAAGATGTAGATGAGCTATATTCATTAATATAAACAACTCCGAATTGTATTTCTTATATAGATAAGACCAACTCTGAGGGGAAAAAACCCGTAAATACCCATTGGAACCTACGATTTCATCTATTCTCTAAGCTATGGTTTAATTAGTAATACTTGAAACAGTAAATCATTATTATCATCAAAAATTCCATAACCTAAATATATTCTCTGGATTGAAATAACTTGTAAGGATCAGTAAACCGTAACGAACAATCACTTAATACATAAACCTACATATTTGATTTCATTTAAAACACAATACATGTATATTAATTTTTTTTTAAATATCCCTTTCTTTTGAGTGGATCTAGAGATTTTTATTGCTGATATTTATTCGACACAAAATTTCATGATATTGAAAATTGTTAAATGTTTTGTTAGAATATTTTAGAAAACATAACCAGAATATCAAACAAGAACTGACAAAAGAAATGAAATACTGATGAAAATAACGCATATTTTCATGAACGAAATTATAAACATTATGAAACGAACGTTGTATCTATATGTTTAGTTAGTTTCATAATATGTTAAATCTATAAGTTAATAATAAAATCAAATCATATATATTATACAGATTAAGTCGTTTTAATCGGTTTTTCAATACTTTTCAGGTTTTCATAAAATCAGTTAATACATTTTTTAGGATTAAAATCATTGATTTAGTGAGAGAATTCTTATTAACTAACCAACGGCTGGAATAAGGTGGAGTAGGATACATGCCTTTCCCACGGGTTTTTGCCCGTAACTGAATATAACGAACCGAATGGGAATAGATATTCGGCTCCTCGAGCAACAATTGGAGCTATTATCTATTACACCTCCCGCTCATGAAAGGTAAAATTTCGTGGTAGTTGTAAACGGTCACCCATTTTATATAACAACTAGGCTTCTTATTGCTTAACTGTGGTGATTGTATTAAATCCGTAGTTTTGATGAGAGACATCTGAAAGCCATTTATAATATTGTGAATAAGTTTCGTGCGTAGATATATCTTCAAAGACATCGAGATGCCATTTCATTATTAACAGGGAAGATGTACAAACGATTCAAAATAAACTAATATATTTGGCAGAATTTCTGTTACATAAACATAACCAACCGGATCAATTGTCTGAGACTGTCGAAAGTAAAGATTAACTTTAAAACAAATTTAAAAATAACTAAATGTTATTTAAGAAGTTTTATAATCTACTGAATATATAAAAATAAATCAAATTCTTAAAATCTGATCAGTAATATAGATGACAGAAACATCGAAAGGGCAGAATTCAATAGGCCATAAGTTTCTGTTCCCGACTGAAATTGATTTTACAAGTCAATTTGAAGAAACTGGAGAGTAGGTCATCACTATTTGCGAAGCACTTAACCTTCGATGCGAAAGATTTCGAATACATTTCCTTCCAGAAAAACAAAAAAACTAAGAAAACAAAAAGAAACAATATCATTATTTTTGTAGCTACTTATCTTCCGATAGATCTCCATCTTGCTATTTCATACTCGGCTTTCTCAAAATATTAATATTAGCCGGACTATTGAATTAATCTTTGTTGCAATTGTTACAACTTTTCGGCCGCTTTACACTCCATCCTTCTTCAGCTGTCAGCAATTTCAACTTTCTCTACCTCAATTTTAAAAATATGAGAGAGAGAGATAGACTTTCTAAATACTTCAACTTTCTTTATCTTTATGTTTCCCACTGAAACCACTCTTTCTACGAGATCGATACAAAATTGTATAGTATGTTTATTACGTATTGCAAGGGCTTAACTTTCGTACGATCTATCAAAAGAAAAATGCAAGTACACTTATAATAATAATAATAATAATAATAATAATAATAATAATAATAATAATAATCCTGGCAAACGGCTACAACACAAAGAAAAATCTTACTACTACCTGGATAGATGCATTCGATAGTGTGCCATATTACTGGATTTTAAAGACTTTAAAAATATCCTCTTCGAACATTAAGGACTGGCGCTACAGAATCACAAATTAGGGTATCATATGACATAAAGTATATTACTTGTAGAATTTGAACGTCAGCAACAACGAGAACGGGTATCAAATATCTGTTATATAACGCTGAAGTTTTGGATCTGGACATATTATTAATATCCTTATTATACTTAATCATTTCACAATAAAAAAAAACAATGAACTTAATAAAAATCAAGGACTTAAAGTACTTTTCGAGAATATGGGAAAAAGGAAATATTATTAAGGAGTCAGTTACGTGCCATATGTGATATACGCTTTGTATCGAAAGAGACATGACTGACTGGGCAGAAGATTATCCCACAGAAATTTGCCATTGCTTTCTGAGGTAGACAGATTAGCAGCTAAGGATATAGAACAAAATCTCTTCAATTATTTACCCCATAACAGGAGAAAAGTGACTGATTAATACCTTTACCAAGGTTATTTGCGCGTAAGTGAATGCTAGGATTTGAACTGGAAGTCGAATTCGTCTTTCTAGATTCGATATCCACTTCACCACAACGTATGATTGTTTAAGGAGAGAGAAAAAAAATAACAAAAACTAAGAAAACAGAAATTAACGATTGAGATTTCATTTAAAGTTTCTAAGAATGATTTTGATCGAAAAAGCAAGAAAAGTCAAGAGAAACCAACACGTGATAATTATGAGAGAAGAATCTATTTGCATAGAAGATACAGTTACATCAAACCATTTCATCTGTAAAAAGAGAGACCTTACAGATCTAATTTTTTTTTGGATCGTAAATATATGTTGGCTTTATAATAAATCAGATATATTATGCATGTATGCAAAAAATATTATGTGCTGACAACTTTGAAAATAAAGAACCCCCTCATTCTCACGTATATTCTTTTTTTAACTACAAAACAAATAATCACCTCTAAAACACCTCGGTAATAGTGGCAACACTTTAACCAATCACCCTACTTAGAAACGCTGGCGTCAATTTAAATATATTTTTCAAATCTACTGATTAATTAATACAAATAAAGTCTTTAAAATTGCCTGAATTTCATCATAGCAAACGTATATAATCGAAGATATACAGTCAAAATTGTACAGAAATATATGCACACACACGTGTGTGTGTGTATATGTGCGCATATGTGTGTGTATGTGTCTAAAATGTGCCCATAGCATACTTGTTGACAACAAAAATATCATCAACCACATAAAAATAAAACGATGAAATAACTGAAATATTATTAACAAAAAGGAAAACTAAATCAAGCAAATGAAACCCATTCTCGATATTAGCTAAAACAATTCGATAGCGCTTGGAAAAAGAAAACATTTGACATATATTTTTTAATGTATGTCCTGATAATAAAAAATAAAAAATAATACGATCACATGAAAAATTACATAAAAAAGCTAAAACATAATTCCTTGTCTGTCGTTTTTAATGAGACCTGCATAAATACATAATATATATATATATATATATATATATATATATATATATATATATATATATATATACAACAGATATATGGCTTATTATATACTTTCTAGTAATTTTCTTAGAATATAATATTGAATACATTAGCACAATATTTACCACCCAACCTCTTTCCAATAAAATATAGCTTTAGTTTTTCGAAGATTTTGTGATTAAATGAGAACATTTCAAAACACTTAATATATGCATTGATAAAATACATATCTATCACATGTTCATATCGAATAATAGAACATTCAGCAGTATATATTAAGAAAACAAGCTCATATAATTCGACATAAAATGCTACAAAACATCCAACGACATAGAAACAATTTCTTTGAAAAATATATATCAATTTTAAAACGATTACTACGGCTTGGATAGGTAACCATAATATACGACTCTTTTTGTTTGCACATGCTTTGTATCCATTAAAATTGTTAGGAAAAGTCAAGATATAACTCGAGTGAAAGATCAACAAAACCCGGGTAGAAAAGAGGGAAGGTTTATTGCAAAGTGAATACAATAAGACAAAACAGTGAATCTGGTTCAGACTAGTTATATCCGAATCAAATCATAGGTATCAACTATGCTCAATATATATGGCTACGGATAACGTAAGACAACATAGACTATAGAGAGTGCGGAATATTCCATTACAATATGTAATCTGTAGTCATGATCTATAAACAATGGATGTGAATCTTGCATTGAATGTTTTACAATTGGATCCAGCAAAGTTGAAGTTCCTGTAAAATGGACAAAACATATTGAATAAAATTTCATCAGCTTAAAAAGTTACCATCAGATTTTTTCAATACATTCTTTCATGTACTAATATAATAATAAACTAAATTACTAATTTTCGTTCCACGTGAAGTTTTACAACTTGTAACATTTGGTGGCATATGAAAGTAAATATGATATTGTTTTAATGATATTGTTTTCATTAAGTGATGGCTAACATTTATGTATTTAAACTATCAAATGGATGAATCAATTATTTACACTGTTTATATTTTCTGGAATGTCGTCCTCATCTTTACTGTAACATTCACAATTTTGATCTTTGGTGATCCAGTCTTCATAAGGTGATATCTATTTGGATTTTGCGTCCAACCCATGAATTCTATCTCTATGCTGTATATTTTGAAGATTGCCGTGAGTACTTTTGTGTAAAACATTCGATTCTTATTTCAAATGAGTTTGTCGTCTGCGACCTTTTTTTCACATTGTATGTTCATCTAATTGTTTCGTTAAGTTTATTTAGTTCTATTTTAAAAAGAATAATACCTCATTGAAAAATATAGATAGATTTTAAAGAAGTTAATGTCATAATATTTTGATTGATTATATTAGAAACTTATGTCTATGTTACTTATATGATTAGTAATATATCAATTATCAATTATATGCAAACTCTTTCTCGGATAATGTGGTATAATATGTTCTAGGTAACGGATCCTGTAGGCAATAATACAACAAACCCTTCATCAAATGTATAAACTTGCTCTAAACAATCCCAAACAAAAATGTTTAACAAATAAAAATATATGTCACTATATGAATATAATCTATAGTTCAGATAATTTGAACTGTAAAATTTTAAAATCAAAATATTAAATTTTTCAACCAAATTAAAGGGAAAGTTAGGCAATAAACTAAGATCATTACGAGAATGAGCGATAGAAGTTAGTGAATTTAAGTATTTTTCTGAAAATGTTTAATAAATTTCAATTGGCATTATGGCTGTATGGTAAACAAATGCAAAGAAACCCTGTTTAGAAAATGTTAATATCCTCTGACATCACGGTAATCAGTAAAATTAGCCGATTCTAATTGTAATTATGTTAGAATATTTTTAATTAATTTATCCCAGACATACCACTAAGACGTAAAGATGCTACTTGTATTGAAAGAAAATAGGAACACATTAGAAAGAACCGAAACCCCAATCCTAAACAGGAAACAAGAGATAAATTTCAACTTTTCTTGAAAAGACAAGGTGAATTATGAACCTATCTATTCTTATTAAGAATTAATATATGCCAATAGTCCCTCTACATTTACAAATATGTTCTTAGTTCTTTTAAATTCATTTTTAGCAATTTATCTATTTTTTATTCAGAGTAAAATTAGAAACGTTGATATAATTTCGACTATATCACGAATTAATATATTTTATCCAAATCACCTTCGATAGTGTCTACATATATTAGCGGAATATAATATATTCCTTGCAAAACATTTCTGCTTATTTTGATAAACGGAGAATCCTTTCAAAAAAGAAGAGTTTCTAATTATATCATTAACAATGCAAATTGTCTCTCGACACTACGTTTAGCAGCTTCTCTCTATGGGGTTAGTCTCGTCTACGGATGGCTGAATGATTTAAGTTTCATGTCTTAATGAGGCAAACGAATCTTCAGAGTCAGACACATTTATGAGAACTTTATGGTTCCTGCGTATCACTGTTGAAATCGCCATCCGTCACAGGCAAAATAAAACTATATATCACGGAACGAAAGCAAGATCGGACATCAATAGAAATATATTATGTACATCCATAAAGAAAATTCTCGGGTGACGGAAACGAACTGATGGAAATTTCAACTCATTCCATTACTTGCCTTTCCCGAGACAACATTTACAATACTTTACGTCAATAGAAATAATCGTTACCGGCACACTAATGTCCGATTTTAATGGGAATTGTAAGTTTCACTTAAGGTTAGAGAAAGATCAAAGTACACAATCTTATTAAAATCCAACTGATTCTTAAACAATGTTCCGTAACGGTTAATGGTTTGTTTATGTTTTGATTTTGTTCATTAGAGGTTAATGTAGGTATTAACGCACGAAAAAAATCGATAAAATGATTCATATGAATTCTTGGAATATTTCTGGCATACTGAGTTGCCTCAAAACCAACACTTCGATGTTATTGAGAATATCTGGCTATCAATTTGAAGCGATTTTATGAAAACAAAATCCAGGTCCTATTTAGAGTACGGTGTCCCTTCCGGGCATAAATAATCATGGCTTTCTAAAACTTCCTGTTCTTTGTGGCTCTTCGAATGTATTGTGTTGTTACCAACACTTCTATTGTATGTGCTTCCAAATAATTACTCAAGCTCGTTAAGTAAGTTATGTAGTCTGATTCTCACAGTCTTTACACCTTTTCACGAAGATTATCCAAGTACAAAGTACAGGGTTCACTCAATTTAAAGGCATAATTTAGAAGGCAGTTTGTACGTAACGTTGAACATGTTAAGATTATAGTGATCTGGGAATCATTCTACTGGGCGTCGGTTCTTCAGAGCAGTTGTTTGCGATAAGCAGTTTGAGCGGAGCTTAGTACCTACCGATGTTACGGATGTAATATCAGTTGTTTACTATAATGCACGTGATATGACGGGTCCTTGCCATTACCTGCGATATATCAAATTTTCCATGCCCCCTTTATTTAAGTATGACTAATTCAATTTGACTCTTTATGACAAAGATATAAGTGTCATTTTTTATTTATATTTTCAAAAAATGTTCTACTAAATAAAATATTCAGTCCATTTTATTATCAATATCTTTTTGTAGTAGCACAATTACATTGCCTAAAAATTCTTTTTTATCTTACTTTACGTAAGAAAGCCCTCGAATACGTGGCTGACAATGGCTCACCTTAACTTCTAAAATGACATATCTCTAAGCAGGTGTTTTTGCTTCTTATTCTGTCAGTCAGTTGCTACATATACTCTTTAAATAGTTAACGTATATGTTTCAATTTTCTTTTTCTTCAGTATATTGTGTTAGTGTTGCGTAATTTTGTCATTGTTGTCACAGAAATTAAATCTTATACAGGTTGCAGACGAAATAGCTCACACTTTTTATGAGTTGTCAAAAAGACTAACATAACTACTATTGAAAAAATATCACTCTGTTTATGAGAATTGTGTTTGAGATTGTTTTAACAGAATTATAAATAAAAGTTCACCCGGAGAAAATTCAAAACTTGTATGTGTCGATCACACGCATAATTCAAGCTGTAATTACAATGAAAATCAGTACTGCTCCATAATAGAATATTTTTTTCAAATTTCAAGGGGCTTCTATTATTTCTTTTCACCGCTGTATATTAAAATTTCATCCCATTTTCAATTAATAATTGCTTAATAATATTTAGCCGATTATCTCATTCTTCAATGCAAAGTATCTGTAAGACTATATTTTTTGTTTTTTTAACTGCATTGTACTCATAATATAGGCTCATAAGCATATAAAATAAATGCATGAGTGTTTACAATTATCCCTCTGAATCATGATATCACTTCTTTGGAAGCTGACATGCATATCATTCTCGTACTAACTTTGTTTGCTGTTTCGTGCAGGTGAACCCAGGTTTCAACATTTCTAAATACATGGCTTCGAAGGTGTTATCTAATTTATAACGTTCGACAAGTATTTCGGCCGCAATCTCCTCCAGGTACAACATGAAATCTATCATCATTTTGAGAAAAGTGTTTGCACAGACAATTGAGTAACAAAGATATAGCAAAGCATGAAGGAACCTCTCATAGCGAATCTGAATACTGCCACATTATTGCACAGTAGGTAAAAGGTACAAAAACATTTTCAATATTATCCTCCTTCGCAGAAACAGCTGGACTGAATCACCGAAGTTTTTCACTAAAATAGTTTTTTAGTGACTCTCTAGGGCGGCCATTAACACGACTAACCAATATTTCTAGGCTTCTGTCAAATATACACTTATCTATTGTGATATTTTATAACAATTTCTTCCACATGCCGCGGTTTTTGAATTTTTGGATTTAAATTGTGTCCACATCTTGTAAGCGGATTAAGAATAAGAAGATGTTTGCCTTGTAAGAACTATTTATATTCAACTATACTGAAATGAATGCATCTAATCGAATTTGTTATCTATTGAAGGGATCTATTGTATAAAAATGTAAAGGTTTGATATTTGAAAATAAAACTAGAAGAATCCTAGCATATATATATATATATATATATATATATATATATATGAATGTGTGTGTGTGTGCGTGTGCGCGAAGAAGCATAAATATCTAAATATAGTTTGTCGTGAACATTAGTCAATGCTGTATATCAATGCAATTGCAAATATATATATATATATATATATATATATATATATATATATATATATTAGTTTTATTTTTAGTCAGATTTTCGAGTCATTCCTGAAATGTAGGAAATTAGATTGGTAATACAAGAGCAATGAAAAGAGCAGTCAGTATGAAATATTGCGTGTAGCGGAGAAGATATATAATAAAACTGAAAGTAAAATTGTCAAAAAGAAAAGAAAACTACCAGAAACATAGAAATTAAACTTTCAAAAATATATGTATTGTTGTTTATAAAAGTAGAATAACATTTTTTTATCTATTTCGGTGAAATGAAAAATCAGGCGTTTGAAAAGGCCAAAAAAACTGTGACATCACCAAAGCTCATAATGAAATTAATGAAATACAAATTGGAAAAAAAACGATTAAACAATGGCTATGAAGAAATAATATTCCACCAAGTCTCATCTAAAGAAAAATAAGATAAATTGCGAATCTGATAACTTCGAGATAAGGATGTTCATTAGGGAAATTATCCCCGTGAGCTAAGGAAACACAACGACAATACAAAAATAATTAACATAAAAACTACAAACTGATACAATTGGGGAAAATGCTGACAAATGAAACATTGTGAAAAGAAAACTTTTTTAACACTTAAGATAAACTGGGCAACTATTTTTAGTGTCAAATACTTTTAGACCAATAAAAAGTCAGGTAAAATGAACATTAGAAAATTGTATTATGCAAATATAAGTCAAGGTAAAGTAGGCACGTAATCTTCACAAATAGCAAAGTGTACATCGGATTGCGCGTAAGCTTGGTATTCAATAATAATATTGACTCCAATGTGTTACACGTTGCTATCAAAATTTTACAAGACTATATTTGCCGTCCTTGCACATTCCAACAGAAATATCCACTCTGCCAACGTGTAGATATCAAACCTACCTAGTAACTTAATATATGTGTTTATGTTAATACATACGAAATAATTTACAACGATGAACTGAATCGTTATTGCAAACTTCCAAAATAATAATCCAACCGTCTACAAACATGTAATCGAGCATTTAGCGAAATACTTTTTCGTGGAACACCAATTTCAAATTGGGTTTCACGATGACAAATATTTGCCATGGGCAATGAAAAGGAAGAGATCATATGATCTTTTTACAATTCCGTAAAATTAATTCCGGTAATCATCGCCCAACAATCCACCGTTCATTCGTGTGCAATTGCAATCAATATATATATAGAAAATAATAACTTCAAATATTCCTGCAACTTTTTGCATGACGTTAATTGTTTTCAAAATGTTAAGGTGATAAAACAAACGAAGGAATTTTACGAAGGTAGATATTGACATGAACTAAATAAAGAGATCTTAACTTCATCGACAGAAAAAATAGACAACTGAACCGAGAGTGAGATAAAATATACAATGACAGAAGTAAATCTAAAATAATATCAATTTCTATGCTTGAATTTAAATTGCAGAAAAGCTACCGAGGAATAGAATGAAAATTGAGAACAATAAAATAAATGTAACGAACATTATTTTATTTCCGAATTTGTAATTGAACATACTTGAATGTTCATCATACAATAATTTTTCTATGTAATAAATTGTTGTATAAATATAATTTCAATCAATATATTATTAAAAAAGTATGATGCTAAAAATGTAAAATTGTAGACAATTTTACACATCAGCTATAGGCTCAAATAGCATTTACTCACATCATCATCAAATCACCCGTTACACGCAATGGTGTGTAGGGCAGAAACTTTTGTTATTGTTTCCCTAACAAGCTGTTTTTATGGGGCAGGGTTGTTAGCGCTTTGCCCAACCCCCAAACTTTGAGGACCGTTGGACCATTCTTGGTCCTTAATTTTCCAGCACCAGTTATTCCCAAACGGTTACCCATCTAAGTAATGACCAGGCATATACGCAAAATTGACGGTAATTGTGTGTGAGAGGATATGTGTGTGGCCTCATCAAAATCTATCAGAACTGATGATATGGTAACGGATATAAAATATGCTGAGTGAAGCTTCTTGATAGATAGTGACGTTGATTCCGTTCCGGATAATCACTAATACAGAAGACATTTTATAAACTGTATATTCGCTCTTATTTAGTGATGTTTGTCGCCATTTCACAAATTACCTAAATTGATTCTACCCTCTGTATATATCTGTTCCCGTTACGCATAGAAATCTTAAATGCTTCTGTTCCATACCTTGAGTTTTCAATTCCAAATTAATTTTTATTTCTGATGTGATTATTTAAAATCTACATGAAGATGTCAAGATATTAATGATTCTTTTTCTTCACAGTTTTTCTGTTTGATTTTTTAATTTTTTTCTTTCGGATTTTCATCATTTTTTTCTGTACTAATGTTTGCAGTAGGAGTTCGAAGCCCATGCATCCTTTTTCTATTCAATTTTGAACAGACATGATGTGTGTGTGTGTGTGTGTGTGTGTGTGTGTGTGTGTGTGTGTGTGTGTTGCGGTTTTCAGTACTTGCCCTTTCGGATTATCTACGTTTAACCCACAAAAAATATTTCAATGAATTCTGTATAAAGGTGTATAAGATTTGAATCTTTCGTCGTAATAAATCATGAAGTGTATGTTTTTTTATTACAAATACGAAATTCTTCAAAAAGAGGGCAAAAAACAAATAACTTATATTGAGATTTTACCTTTTATAGCCAAAAAATAAATAAATAAACTAGCTTCATATGATTGGCTGTAAACACGGCGAAAATGTTAAGTATCGAAAAATTATTTATAATGTAAACTTTTGTTTGATTTACCTGAATGGCAAAAGCGTATGTGTGAGGATTCGAGATGAATGAAACATAAAAAAGCAACTGCAATAAACAATCTTTTTAATTGACATATGGGTTGTCGTCGTTTTTTTAGGGGAAACAATTTTTGTATGGCATAGTGACAAATGATTTGCTTCTTGTTTCTTGCATCAAACAACAAACTGTATATTCGCTCTTATTTAGTGATGTTTGTCGCCATTTCACAAATTACCTAAATTGATTCTACCCTCTGTATATATCTGTTCCCGTTACGCATAGAAATCTTAAATGCTTCTGTTCCATACCTTGAGTTTTCAATTCCAAATTAATTTTTATTCTTGATGTGATTATTTAAAATCTACATGAAGATGTCAAGATATTAATGATTATTTTTCTTTACAGTTTTTCTGTTTGATTTTTTAATTTTTTTTTTCGTATTTTCATCATTTTTTTCTGGAATTACACATTTTTAGCTCATATTAACAAACCTGTAATAGATATTAGTTAAATATGTAAAACAAAACAAATTTAAAAAGGTATTATATAATTTTCTTGGAATTTTCAAATATTGTTTTATTTACTACTTTATTCATTACTGGGAATTCATTTTACAATTACTTTTAATATTTTTGACTTCTGTAATCATTAAAACCGCTGACATCGTCGTAGAGAAACGTCTTCATAAAACATGCTTCGCCTCCTGTTCAAAATTGCACACTTGACACGGCCTCCCGAAAAATTGCACAGTGGCATTCGGGTCGTGAATGAAGCAATACTTAATAATCTTTCGGAAGAAGTATAAACATTTAATAAATTACAAAACAATATTTGCGTTATTGTCATCACAGTTTTTCTTGCGTTGTCGCTTAAAAAATTGTAATACAGAAATTACAACAGAAATTAAAATAGAAATGACCTTGAGTAGTACATGTCAGCCTCTTTATAACGATGTATATAAGAAAATGGCAATTAAATATTTTGTACATTTGTCCCTGCCCAGTCAGATAAAAAGCTAGTACACTGCCTCAGTGAAAGAGTATAATATTTAATACCTATGTAAGAATTCATTGAAGTGTCCTCTTCTTATTCTAACCACAGCAATATCTACATTTCAGCTACGTTTGTCCCAGCAATAAATATTTTATATTTATTTTATATCGTGATGATATAAATGAAGAAATAATGATATCAAATTTTAATGAATCCATAATTTGACCTTAAAATGCATAGATTTATGAAAGGAGTGTACTACGTAAGTAAACGTTACCCAACACCTTTAACGAAGTATCTGGAAAACTTGAAGATGACGTGAAAAATAATATTTAATAAAGGCAATTGAGGATCTAAGATATAATAAACATAATAAAACTTAAGTACAACTGAACACATTTTGTGACTATGTAAGAAAAAATCAGTAAAGAAAACTTTTGTCAAATTTGGTATGTTTTGCGATTAATAAATCATCAATTGATAATCAATAAAAATGATCATTATCCATGTCAAATTTAATCATTGTTAACGATATATGTGATGTTTTACAGAAATATTATCGTCCCGAACAAATGACTAAATAGATTTGCTGGCTTGTGAGAATCCTAAAACTTTTCAGTCTGCCTACGTGTGGCAAATGTTGATATGAAACGATATTAAATGATCTTGAGCAGGATTTCAGAGCTGCGACATAATTCTCAATTTCGTTAACGTTATTAGTCGTAAAATATGGTAACGCTAAAAATGCAACATTGTTAACATTATTAAAGTTATTTGCTGTGAATGTCATTTTTTAATTTTATTGTTGCTGAATACATCACAAGTATCTGAAGTGGGCTCCCTTAACGCTAATAAGCGATAAAACACCTACAACTGAATAGATCAGCAAAGTTATTACGATTTCGATGATAAGTTAAAAGAGGGCACTCTAAATATTGACTAGTACTGTTAAATATGGAAAATTGTACATGATGTCAGTTTTCTTATTTAATCTCATGTCTGCTGTCTTGTTTTATTTTGATTTCTCTCGGTTTTGTTTTCTTTACAAAAATTTTTCAATTTTCAGAATTAGATTTTCTTCAAGCTTAAGTTTTTCACTGATTTCATTATAGTTTTTGTTTATTGTCCTTTTTCTTTTTCCAATGCTTTCATTATACTGTTTTTGTTTTAAATATAAATCTTTACTTATTTGTTGAGTTATACTGCTAATCTTTAACCACAATATACCTGTGTGTATGCGTGTATGTCATTAGTACCGCCATTTTGAAAATTTTCTACAAAATTGGTTGTGACCGGTTTCGACACATAACGCCAAAGTAATCTAAAAATCAAATCGCTGAGCTTTCTCCTTGCCTGTAAATATTCACTAGCATAATACATTCAACTTGATGATGATTGGTCATGATAAAGCGAGGGACAAATACAACCTGACGTCCGTATTTACTAGAATTTGCTATTATACTTAAACTATTTCTGTTTTTTCTTTCTTTTTCTGACGATAACGATGGAAAGTAAATTTTGAAGTACGCTCAAGGTATGTCATATGATTATACATATTGAAAAAAATTAAAAATTGCATGGATCAGGTACAATGTTTTTTTTTTAATCATATCACCCCGAGCAAGGCGGTAGTGCCACTGATGTGCCGGGGGCTATGTAAGAGTGAAAAGATTGGAAGAGAGAAAGCCGGAAACCATATCCTAAACAGGAAACAAGGGATGAGCCTCTTCACCCGTTCAATAGACGTGGGTGGAGTGTGAACCGGGCGATAGTTTAGTCTATCTACTCCAATTGACAACTATGAAATAGTAACTCTTTAAAAAATGTTAAATACATTGAAAACTCAAGAGACAAATGCATATTAATGCAAATCTTCATACTTGTTGTTTTGAGAAAAAGTCACATTTGCCTAAGTTAAATGAAGTATTATCACAAAAAAGTAAAGAGTTGGCAATAAAACCGAATTTTAATTCATAATGAAAAATCTTTACTTTACAAATGTCCACTGAACAGAACACACACGCTTATATATATATATATATATATACGCGCAAAGAAGCACACACACACACACACACACACACACACACACACACACATATATATATATATATATATATATATATATATATATATATATATATTACCGGCCTAATTATTACGCAACTCCAGTAATTCTAAAAGATGATGTATTTCATACTATTTTTTTATAATATTAATTCAAATTGAAAAATTGTAATTGAAAATACAATGGTTATTTTGTTATTATTGCACATTAACATGTGCACCAAATGAGTTTATGAATATCTAATAATTACCTATATTGAAGCTTCGTTAATAAAAGAACGAAGAACATTTAAGTTGATTCGGACGAGTTCATCTTTGCTTCCTTGCCTCGTAAAAATTTGCAAATTTACAAGAAAAAATAACCATTATATTTTCAATTAAAAGTATCTAATAAAATCAATATGAAATAAATGAATTCATTTAAAAAACAGGGCTGGCGTAATAATTATGTCTGTTAGTGTATGCTACGCTCTCACATCAAGAATGAGCGCACTGGAAGATTTGTAGAATTTGAAAAACTAGTAGCTATTCTAGCTTCTACGCATCGCTAATTCAGTAACGAATTAGAGCAATCTAACTATTGGCGCATGATATATTTCTGTACATTTTTCAATGTTTTTCTTTTTGTAAATTTGATGCTAACAAGAAGTAATACGCACAATAAATTTTCTATATTTTATTCAAAACCGTACGACATATATCACAATAATGAAGTTGAATTCATATTACATAGCATAATGCGATCGTTACATATATAATCATCGGCAGACAGATCTGTTTTGGGGTATCACACTTCATGAGTATAAATAGATACCCGATGGCTGTTAACCAGGATTGAAACCCAACCGCATTGGCGTCAGTCGACGATTCTACCTCTGAACTATAGGCGCTAGGCAGAAGCAGGCAGACAAACGCTAAATGTCTGTCTGCTTCTGTCATTTCTCGTTTGTTCTGTCATTTGTTCGGGACGAAAACATGTCTGCCGGCTTTTGCCTAGCGCCTATATTTCAGCGGTAGAATCGTCGACTGACGCCAATACGGTCGGGTTTCAATCCTGGTTAAAAGCAATCGGGTATCTATTTATACTCATGAGCTGTGATAATTGGTAGGAGTCTGATAGGATAATAAATAGAGTGATCAGATTATTCACCAGTGTTTTAATATATAGGAACCACGGAGGAGGACTTCAAGCAGGTAGGAAAATATACGAGTAAAATATTGTTATTTATAATGTAAACTTTTGTTTGATTTACCTGAATGGCAAAAGCGTATGTGTCAGGATTCGAGATGAATGACACATAAAAAAGCATCTGCAATAAACAATCTTTTTAATTGACATATAGATTGTAGTTTTATTTAAGGGGAAAAAAATTATATGACAGAGCGACAAATGATTTGCTTCTTCTTTCTTGCATCAAACAACACAGTGTATATTCGCTCTTATTTATTGATGTTTATCGCCATTTAACAAATACCATAATTGATGCTACCCTCTGTATATATATATATGTTCCCGTTACGCATAGAAATCTTAAATGCTTTTGTTCCATACCTTGAGTTTTCAATTCCAAATTAATTTTTTTTCTGATGTGATTATTTAAAATGTACATGAAGATGTCAAGATATTAATGACTCTTTTTCTTTAGAGTTTTTCTGTTTGATTTGTTTTTATGTTCGAATTTTCATCATTTCTTTCTGGAATTACACATTTTTAGCTCATATTAAAAAACCTGTAATATATATTAGTTAAATATGTAAAACAAAACAAATTTAAAAAGGTATTATATAATTTTCTTGGAATTTTCAATTATTGTTTATTTACTACTTTATTCATTACTGGGAATTCATTTTACAATTACTTTTAATATTTTTGACTTCTGCAATCATTAAAACATCTGACATGGTCGTAGAGAAACGTCTTCATAAAACATACTTCGCCTCCTGTTCAAAATTGCACACTTGTCACGGCCTCCCGAAAAATTGCACAGTGGCATTCGGGTCGTGAATGAAGCAACACTTAATAATCTTTCGGAAGAAGTATAAACATTTAATAAATTACAAAACAATATTTGCGTTATTGTCATCACAGTATTTATTGAGTTGTCGCTTAAAAAATTGTAATGCAGAAATTACAACAGAAATTAAAATAGAAATGGCCTTGAGTAGTACATGTCAGCCTCTTTATAACGATGTATATAAGAAAATGGCAATTAAATATTTTTACAATTTTCCATGCCCAGTCAGATAAAAAAGCTAGTACACTCCATCAGTGAATGAGTAAAATATTTAATATCTATGTAAGAATTCATTGAATTGTCTTCTTCTCATTCTAACCAAAACAATATCTACATTTCAGCTACATGTGTCCCAGCAATATATATTTTATATTTATTTTGTATCTTGACGATATAAATGTTTTGTTATTTTCTTTCTATCAGGAATTTCATTATTCTCTTTTACGAATTTTTACTACTTTCAATTTTGTTTTATTTTACGACAATGGTAATATACATTCAAGGAATGACCAGTGAAATGTGTGAGGCCAAAGTCACCACATTGCTCCCCTATTCAACCAACATTGAATGCAAAATATCAGACAAAAGAACGAGGGTTTTAATTAATTTCCTCAGATGAGACGCGAGAGAGTTGGTAGCAAATTGTTTGGAAAGGAAAGACGCAGCGTTTAATTTTATGAAGAGTAGTGAATATTCTAAACTATGTATGAGATACAAACTAACGCTAATATTGAATTTCGGTATAAAATATAATACAAGATTCCATACCTGTAAATATATAAAATATTAAATCTTCTCTGAAACAAATACTCCGGATTTTTCCAGGAGGACACCTCCTCAACTAAGTGACATGTCTTTGATTTGCTTGCAGTAATTTTTACATATTTCCCGTTTGTTTGTTTCACATTTCTGTTTGTTTGATATGCGTATGTCATGAATTCATAAGGAAAACAATCTAAGAAGATTTTTTCCTCTTCTATATGCCCTGTCCTTTCAGGACGTAGGTGATCATGACTTTCCACGTCTCTTCATCTTTGGTGGCTTTTAGAATGTTTTCTCCTGTTACACCACACAACCCTCGTTTTGTCATCCACCTACTCAGGTCCTTCAAATATGTTATCCGGTGATTTCCTCTGTCTATTTTTCCTTATATCTTGCCTGTCAGTATCAGATTCTTCAAGCCATTCTTCCTCATGGCATGTCTCAGGAACATTATTTGTCTCTTACTGATGCTCACTATTAATTTTATTTTCGTTGCCATTCTGTCCAACGTCTCATCATTGCTGACATGCTCGGTCCATGATATACACAGCATCCTTCAGTAGAACCACAAGTCCAATGCTTCAATTTTTTCCTTCATCTTCCATGATATTTTCCAACATTCGCTGACATATTGAAGAACTGACATTACATAGCCATCTAGCACTTTCTTCTTTGTTTCTAGTGAAACTTTTCTAAGTCTTAGTATTTTACTCAGCTTCTGGAATGCGTCGTTCGCCATGCCAATTCGCCTTTGGATCTCTGTCTCGCACTTTACATCTCCTGTTAGAACATTTCCTAGGTATTTAAATGTTTGTACTTGCTTGATTCTAGTATCACCCGCCTGTATCTGTCATTTGTGGTGCTCTTTTTGCTGATTACTGTGCATTCAGTTTCTTGCTGTTTATTTCAGTCCTTTTTTGTCACACATTTCGGCTACCTTCTGTAGGAGGGCTTGTAATTTCTTCCCGTCTTTTCAGTCAGCACTGTATCATCTGCGTTTCTTATGTTGTTCAAATTGTGGCCTATAATTAAAAATCCTGTCAAAGTATCTAGGGTCCTCTAAATCTTCTCGCTGTACAAGTTGAATAGATCCGGTGAAAAGACACACACTTGTCTTACGCCCATTTCTGTCTTTGTAAATCTGCTGAAAACGTTACCTGTTTGTATGCAGGCAGTTTGCTACCAGTAGAGACTCTTGATTACTCTGATGTCTTTCCCAAAAATGTAGAGGTTGCTGAGCATTTCCATCAAGTCCTCGTGACGTAGTTGTCGAATGCTTTCGCATAATCAATAAACCATAGGTACAAGTAATTTCGGAGAGCATCATAATCATAAATATGGCATCCTTGTTTCAGCATCTTTGGAGAACCCGTAATGTTCCTGTCCTATGTCTGGCCTGATTCTGATTCTCGCCCTATTCATCCCAATTCGGTGAATCTGTTATGCAAAAAGACACATTAAGCTGAGAGTTATGTGTAGTTCACACTCGTTTGCACCTGGTTACTTCAACAGTTCTATAAATATTGACTTGCATATATCGTATGGTATTATTCCACAATTGTACATTTAGTATTTCTGTAATTCTCTCTATGCCGAATTCTTCCCGGGCTATCAGCAGCTCTATTACAATGCTTATGAACCAGTTGCTTTGTTTCTGTTTGGTTTGGCCATTGCAGGTTCAAATTTGGTCTTTAATATTCCCAGTCCATCCTCATCCATATGTATTTTCGGTTGCTCCCTCCTATCGTGGAAAATATATCATACAATTCTTCCCATCAATAGAGTATTTCTTTTTTTGCAATAATATCGTTCAATCTTTAGATTTTATGCATCCTGTTGAGGAGTACGTTTTTTGTCCTGTCAGTTTTCTTATCTCTTTATGCATGTATGCATTATTCGTCCTGCTCAGTCTTACTTCCTCTGCGCATTTGTTATTGAGTTGCTTTTTAAATTGCTATCTTTTTGTCTCTCGCTTTACATCATTTGTAGTATTTTTTGTTTTCTTAAACATACACCCATCATTCCCACACATATCTCCTTCCGTTATATATCAGTTGTCAAAACAATTTGATTGTTATCTTACTAAGATATATTTCATGTTGCAAAAACAAAACATGAATGTTTTAAAGGAAAAAAGTGGATTTATTTCTAAATATTTTTGTCATATGAATGTACCTAGTGTACACTGGAGTAGAATAAATGACACGATGCATGTTCCTTTCGCCATGGCTTAACTGTAGTCAAAATGGACATCTATAAATCATGCCATATATATATATATATATATATATATATATCATATATATATATATATATATATATATATATATATATATATGAGAAATAAGCACAAACCACCCACCTTTTGATTATAACCATCACTCATATTAAAAGGAAATTTTTCAGCACTGTCTATTTATATGATAATCTTCTCTAGTTCTATAATTACCTTCTTCACTTTACTTTTAAAAACATCACAGAAAAAGACGTAGATTTGTTAACCCATTTAATTTCGATTTCTTCCAAGAACAATGATTAATAAAAAAAAGATTCTCTAGACTTTCTATTTCAAAAGCAACCAGACATAACAGAACGAATTTCATTACCTGTGTAATAGTAATATTTTAGGTTGCATCTGATTGCAATATATGTCATTTACATTTTTAACATGTAGTAATATATTCCTTATATTTCGCGCACTTGTTCAAAAACACTCTAGATACAAAGAATAAAAAATATATTAAGATATTAATTGCATTTAGGCATATTTACAATAATTACAATCACAATAAACTCAGTTGCATTAAGCTTCTCTTCGAAATTCACCCATGAGGATGATCTTGAATTAGATTAAATGCACTTGGAAACAAAAGCTCCAGCACCTCCCTCGATTTATTTAAGCTTAACATCAAAGAAAATTAAATAACTAAAAATTAATATGTTCAAAAATTACATTTTCTGTATTATTTAATGTAACATTCTTGATCGAAAAATGCTGCACACACACACACACACACACACACACACACACACACACACACACACACACACATATATATATAGTGTATGTTTTTAATGTTTGTTAACTTTGCTCATGAATTTTGATTAAAATCATGCATAAAAAAATTATATATAGAGCAATGTTTATATTTTTTGAAAGCATATACTACCGTAATAGTGATTATATATTAAATTAATGTAGTCCATAGTGATCTGAATATTGATTCATTTGCTGCAATTACATGGAACTCTGTTTCTCTTTTATCAATTTGTTTTAAATTTACATAAAGTAAATACGTTTTTCTTATAAATAAATACGTTTTAATTTACATCTATTTTTCTGCATGTTTTAAGCATTTATCTGACTTTAAATTTTTTTCACTCTTCAGAAGCTGAGGTTGTAAAAATGAACTAAGATCTTTCATTTAGTGATTATTTTTTGTACAATATAAGATATATCTTTATGACTCAAGTTTTTCTTATAGCAGGGAAAAGAAAAATGTTTTTTTCTATGTATTAAAGTGTATAAGTGTTTTATATCTGCGCCATTCTTTGTTATTTCTAATTAATATTCTGAACATGAATATATTCATTTTAGTGAAAAATAGAACATCAACGGAAATAAAACATACCCGATTTGCAAGATATGGAATGAGCAACAGAACATATTAATCGTATTTCAAGGAATTTTTTCGGAATATAGTGAAAAATGATTATTTTATAAGTCAAAATGATTATTTTTTACCGGCAGGTAGAGAAACAACAAATATACCATGCATAACAATTCGTTCAATATAGAAAAAAGAAAAAAAAACGAATTTACAAATCTCAATAAATTTACGTAGAAAAGTGTAAATCAAACTCGTGAAACTTAAATATAGTTAATTATTGAGATTTGAATAGTTAAATTCATTCATTATTGCCTAGTGAGGATAACAAGATATTGCCGGATTGCTAAATTATATCTTAGTCGGTGTGGAAATTTGCTAACAATTATAATTTGCACTGAATTACGCACGGTCATGTCACTGAGTGCGAGGCAGAGGTGTCGCTCTGGATTTTGTTTTGTCTAACGGATGTCAAAGGGAGTCAGCTGCCGAGAGGGTGTGGAGTTTACGCAAAGCTCCAGGTGTCAGAGAGGTACATAAGTATCATCATTTGTCACAGAGTTAAATCTAGTAGTTGCATCGGGTAAATGAGGTGAGAAGACAGAAGGGATCAGCCGTATTCCTGTCTGTTTGGCTGCTTGCCTGCCCTCTCGATAAGAGTGAGCTGGCAACTCCGACCGAGCTACTCCGCTCCACGGCATGGTCACTGAAGAAAAATAAGTATTGTATATTTTTATTTAAATATGAAATGTTGCTGTAACGTTTAACTGAAAATGATCTTAAATTTGTCAATGTGAAAATTTGGGTCAAATTTATGTTTATATTATTATCTTCAACATTTTTTTTCAGCGCATTCTTTTAGAATGTGTTACAGTTAGTCTTCGTGGACAAAGAAGTAACATTATTCTCTTCAATATTGAATCAAGAAAATACTAGACAGGTTATGTATTATTATAAACCAGAAAATATATTTGATTGTAAGATTTATTTTTAAAGAAAATAAATTTAAATTTTGATGTCTTACTAATTGAAGCATAGCCGTCATGAGAAGACGTGTATCCATACTTTTACCATTATACTTGCGCTATGTTAATATAGCGAACTCGACAGGAATTGGAAGACATTGGAAGACAACTCTCAAGTTACCAATTCTAATTCAGAGTAGTTCATCACCCATTACTTAGTCCACACAACCAAGCATGCATCATCTGATATTGCCAATTGTTCAATCTTTTTAGTTCTTTCCCGTTTCGACGAAGTTCAGCTTCGATGGTCGTACGTAAATTGGTGTTTCAGCGTGATATGACTGTCATCCTATTTCAATTATATATATATATATATATATATATATATATATATATATATATATATATATATATATATATATATAATCTTGTGGCCCTAAACAAGGTATTTTAGTGCCACTGTTGTGCAGGGGGTTACATACGTGGAGTGTTATAAGAAAAGGTGACAGGCTACAGAGGGTGTCAGGAAGAGAGTATGAGAAAGAAGAGAATACAAATGAGTGGGGTGGACGGAGAAAAAAAGCATGAGAAAGATGATGTAAGTTAGTGAACAGGAGGTGACTATTGACTTTATATTTGAATTCTTGAAGGTTGTAGCTGTCGGGAAAACAAGTATGCGGAAGGGAATTCCACAGGCGAGAAGTGCGAGAAAAGAAGCTTTTGGAGTAGAATTTGCATTTACACTTTATGGGTTTTCCCAGTAAAAAGGTTGGGACCTATTTGCTAATCCTGTGGCTCGAGGAAATTCATAGATAGTTGGTACCAGTGAGCTAAGTTCATCGGAGCAGAATCCGTGAAAGTATTTGTAGAAGAGACACAGGGAAGCCACTTTGCGTCAGTTAATAAAAAAGAAACGATCATAATTGACGGCAGTGAATATCAAACAGTTCGCCGCGCTTCATAGATGTGGCTGAAGGGGATATCATCAGATTTGAAATGACTGAATGACAATTAAATATTTTAAAACTGTTTCAAAATAAATACGTAAAAATAACTTTGACGATAAAATTTAAAATATTATTATTGATTACTAGTAAATACATACATGACTCAGTGTAAAAGTTATTCTGATACTTTTAACTATATTATGTAATAATAATATATTCACTCGGTTTCGCAAATTGAAGGTGAGAGTTATCAGTTAGAATGTTGTGACTTCGAATCCGCAGTTATCTCTCTTTAACCATCTCTGATTTTCTTCTTTTTAAATGCAACTTTTATCACATGAGATTTAGTGAGAAATAAGCTTATTTTAATTCCGTAAATTAAGCCGAGATAATGAATGTTTGAATATTACTAGTTCAGGGAGACATTAATAAAAAATATGAATCTATAATAAAGTTTGTATTTATTAGTAGATATTATTTTAAAGCAAAAATAACTTTTGAACGCAGAATTATTATTAATTTTGAAACTATTTATGCATTAAATATTTTCAAAATATAATTGAGTTTGTCCACGAATTTAAAATACATTTTCATTTAATAGCAGTGTATTATATATGAAAAATATAAGTATAATCATATTTTTCAGGGTTGAGAATAAATTGAATATTTTGTATTTCCAATCAATAAATAGAAAAGGATATATATGGAATTGATGGTGGAAAGCGTTAAAATTGTCAGACATCAAATATATCATTTTTATGTAACTTCCGAACGAAATAAACACTGTGACTAGTGCTATAAAATTAACCCTGTTAGTTTTCGCACCGAATATCTATGTTAATTTATTTTTAGATAACAAGAATAGAAAAATCCATTTAGCTATTTAGTTTTTTAATACTTTTTTCTCGTCCTTCTAAAAGTGATAAAAAATTTCATGAACATTAGTTTTATTTTGTACCTTTGAAATAGATTTGAAATATTTTTAGAAAGATTACTGTGTTTCGGTGAACCGTCACACCAAACCAGAATAGAAATCCATTTGTGTGTAGCATAGTCAGGCGTGTTTGAGTGTGTACACAAAATTAAATAATATCGATTTGATCCATGTTTAGAACATGGGGTAGAGTGAAATGTTCTCGATAACAGCTGCTTGAGGTGAAAATTATTTGAAACGCATTGAAAGTACTGCAATGACTAACATATATATGTATATTTTCCTCAGATGTTTCTTAATATAAAGCAAATCTTCTAATGGGAAGATGAAAATATATCCTCTTAATAAACAGTAATTTCCAAAATAAATTGTGAGCTCATCATAAATTACTGTGAACTAAATTGGGCTGAGTAGTTTTCAGAACAAATATCTCTATTTCTCAAATATTCTCATTGATATATATTTCCAGTTAGTCCTTTGTTGCATATTGGTTCCAAATGTAACCAATATGCCACCAAGGGGTAAATATTATAGAATTAAAAGTTGAAGTAATAGTTTTAAATTGTCTATTTAGATCAGGATTTTAAGGGGAATTTTCAATATACTGAGCACCTCGAGTAAAGACATCTATAAAGAAACATAGATATAAAACATATTTGATTGCAATGACCTCAAGCAAATTATTTTTCATAAACAAGAAACGTCTTCATCAAAAGTAATGCACTAGCGCTGCAGAATAAAAATTATTTTGATAAATGAAAACAAAAAATAATAATTTACAGACTTCCAAAATAAACAACACAAATGGGTTTTTTCATATGACCAAGCGGAAAATGATGGTATAATTAAGTTGTTAAATATTCATATTTCTGTATAAATCTTACTGGTTCCTCTCTTTCACTGTAACATGAGCGGAATCAGTTAACTTGAAAATGTAATATCAATCACAAAGTATTTTTACAATATTTAAGAAAATGTCTTTAAAATTTTAAACGACAATATTATGAACTTTTATTCATGAAGGCAAAATCTTTGAGATTTGTCTTAACAAAATTATCATACACTAATAAGTAATTAGAAAATAATATACAAAAAGCTTCCGATGGGTTGATAGAAAAACACATAATTCCAATTTATTTCGATATCGAACTAATGAACCTTCTTGACACATTATATCTTTCTAATATGATATATGGATTTAACTTATATTAAATCTCAAATATTTTATCATCATATATTAATTTTGCAAATATATTAATATTTACTTGTCGATAAATTTACTCATATTATAGCTTATAATTTAATATTTATTATATAACTCTCTCTGAGGCTTCATACACGTTTTGCAAATACTGCGTTCCATTTAATATCTGACTCTTCCGACGAATGCACATTCAAATATTCGAATAATATGAGTTATATCTCAACGCCTGTCACTTTCTCACCGACGAGAGGTAGATTTCCTTTCTCTTTTTTATACATGTTACAACAGAATTTGCTAGCAAGTGTATTTTGTTATTCAGCTGTTGCTTTAAGTATTTTACCACAGTAGTCTACTCTATTTTCAAGGAAAAAAGAAAGAAAATTGAAATCTGAGTTTAGTAGGGATAGAATTTTTAACAATGCTGTAGCAGCTTAACTTTTTGAATATCTAATCTTCAACTAAATGCTTACGTAAACAAACGGGAAGTTAAAACAAATCCTACAAAACAAAGTAAACTGTACGTATGTAGACACTGAAAGTTGAGTTTAGTTTAATAGAATTCTTTCGGATATTTAATTAGATTAACATTTTAAAAATAATTAACGGTTCAAATGTGTAATATTAAACTCGGGGATCAGAAAATGTCATGAATTTTTTTATAAAAATAATTTGTCAGACTGTTTAGAGAGTAGCCTAAAAATCCTGTTGAGGGAAACAATAATTGCCATCTAACAAGAATCAGTAAATCTATAATAATTCTATGTCGAAATAACATTTATTTTTTTAAAATAGTTTCGGAAAATGATGTAATACACATGCAACAGGATATAAAAATATGATCAATACTTTAAGACAAAAAGCAAAAAAAAACATTTTATCAACCAAGGTTTGGATCGGAAAAGAAAATTATTGTGTGAAATGACGGCCAATAAAGTAATTAAATTATAATAATTGAAAGTTAAATTAGAAGCAATCAATGAATGACGGAAAGAAAGAATTAAAAAAAAGTTAAGAAGGAGATGGATTACTGATGTTTTATTAAGTTTGTATCAACAGAAAATATTATAGGCTGAGCATCATAGAAGCATATACACATTGAAACATACCAGCTCAATAAAAACAATATTAGATGGACAAAAATTACATGTGATATTGAAACATTAGTCTGTTTCCGCCTATTATTTAGACTGTTTCTTAGAAATTACGCATAAAAATTGAAGTAAAACTTGTTTGTTTTGTTATAACAAAAGATAAGTTTTAGATTTCAAATTAACTTAGTTTATATATACTACTAGATAATCACTTCAATTAGCCTTGCTGGTTAGGAAACCTGTAACATTGACCCTTGAAACAACATTTGAGTAGATTTTAGTTTTGGCTATGAGAAACGCATCATATTTTCAAGTCAATAACTTATTCTACGCGTACCATATTAAAACACGCCCAAACTGTATCTCCTACCCAATAACAGACGAGATTTACAAGCATATCAAAAGATTCCACAATAAAAAAAACACACACAGGTTAAATCAAAGCATCTATTGATTATAAATTAACAGAACCATGTTATATATTGGCCAATCATGGAAAGCCAAATCTAGTTGTGCTCTGGAGAGGTTTTTAACAAAAACCCTCAGATTTCGATTTCCAGTAGCTGATGTGACAACCTCCACCCCGTAAAAAGTGATTGCCACATATTTTTCATTCTAACTAGTTCGTTCATATTTTGTCGACATCAAACGAATCATTTCAAACAAAAGTAAAAGAAGTGAATTCTCGCTGACGATCAAAGTCTTTTCTCAACCAGTGTTGTTTGTTTCGTTTTATTTTTAACAGAGAAACAGCTAATATAAATCTTTAGTCAAGCTGTGATTCTTTTTCTCTAGATCAACTAAGCAAATACTAACTCAACTAAAACTATTTTTTTTAATATTTTGACTCTTTTGATTTCCTGTACATGTTTGTAAATAAAATTGTTTTATTTAACAGGAACCCTCGTGTTTTCTTTATTTTCTTTTATTATTTTTCAAAATTCAAACTTTCGGACAAGTTCTAGAAATACAAAAACCTAAAATAAGGAACAGAAAACAAAAAAATAAATAAAAAACTGGACGATAGAATTTCTAACCGACATCTAACTGAATAAAAAAATTCAGTTAACTTTGAAAATTGTCACTGTTTTAGAAAAAAATTCAGGAAGGTCAAAAGACTTTTATGGAAATAATACTGACTCATTCCCATGATTTATATTGAAATTGATTTTACAAATGTAGAAAACGTATAAGTTCAAACAGATTGCTATTCTTGTATCGCTCATAACAGTGAAAAATATCCATAAGAATATCAAGACCACATTCATCTCTGATATTACAGTTAAATCGGAAAGAAATAATGGAGAAACATATAAAGACTTGTACAGTTATAGCACACTGAGGCAAGAAAACTTGGTATTTAAAACTGAACATGTATAGCATTATATTTTGGTCATATATCTAACTCATAATATTTAGCTAGAGACTGACTGAGTGCGCTACTCATCAGTTCTTTAAGATATCGCAAGCAAAAGTATTTTAGCACAGTAGTCTACTCTATTTTCAAGTTTAGTAGGGATAGAAGGGTTATTTTTCACGCTTTTTATTAAACACAATTATATTACTATCTAAGCGCAAATATCCTTCGGAAAGGTTTTATCCGTCTTTTCTCAGAGGCTATTGGTTTAATAGCAAAACAGATTGGATTCTCTAGCCTTGATTGACAACCAGTCTCTTGCAGAATATAATTGCAAACTACTACGTGAAAATCTTTTAGAATCATATCACTCCAAACAAGGCTGTTTTACTGCCACTGTTGCGTAGAGGGTTACATAGAAGTAAAATGATGAGAAAGAGGGGTAGGTTATATAGGGTGTCAGGAGGAGGGTAATAGAATGGTGAGAATACAAAGGGTGAATGTGGTGGGATGGATGGAGAAAAGAGCTTCAGAAAAATGAGTTGGTGAGATAGGAGATGACTGTTAAATTGCATTTAAATTCTTGGAGATTTTAGCTGTCGAGGAAGCAAGTATATGGAAGGGAATTCCACAGGCGGAAAGTGCGATAAAAGAAGCTATTAGAATAGACATGGCGATTACATTTAATCGGTTTCACTGTAAAAGTGTGGGACCAAGTTGCTAGTCTAGTGGCTCGAGTAAATTAATACATAGGAGGCACCAGTGAGCTAAGTTCATGGTTTTATTGAATTATTTTGACGGTAAAATAGTTAAAAGTTCGACACCAGTCTTGTAGCACTATTAAATTCGCGTGGTAGAAGCATCAGGTAAAGAAGCTCGTCAGAGAAGAAACCATGAAATATTTGTAGAAAAACAAAAGGAAGCTACATTTGGCCTGTTTAAAAGTGATTGAAGTCGAGCTTCTAAATCCGAACCGATTACGTTGCAGATCCTCTTTTAATAGAAGGGAAAGAATATATAAAATTCCACCGACAACAACACAGTATAATCGACTTATAAGAGGCAAATATTACTTTATTGTGATCCTCAGTGTGATAAAAATGTTTGGATCCAGTGTTGTTGCGCAGCTGATCACCTTAACAGTTTTCTATTTGCAAACATAAAATTCTTTATGCGTAGCGTGTTTTGTAGAATAAGACCTCACAGGCACACCACTCCCTATGTCTCTAATTTGTCAAAACACTTTGCACACGGGCACGTTATTTCAAATAAATCCTCCGCCCTAGAATGTTATGGATCGTTTTTTTTTTAAAGAATTAATTATTGCCAGTCACATAACGTGGTAATTATTAATAAATCATGGTATACAGTACAAGACAGATAGCAGATCAACTACGAAAGCTTAATTCATATAATTAATTAATTGATATTGTGCCATTATATGGTGGAAAATTATTAAATTTCAATATAAGACAAATATTTGATGCATTGAAGATATTAATTTGTGTATAACAATTACGACAGGAAATTAAACGACACTTGAGATCTGAGGCAATTAAATTACCAAAGAAAACAGAATATATGTCAAAACAATAAAATATTCTACAAGGATCCATATGCAGAAAATTAAAACAAAATTAACAGTTGAAAAACTTTAAAAGAAAATTCTCCATTAGATGCACACTTATTCAGCCAGGGGAATTAGAATACAATTTGTCTGCGGGAAATATTGATAATATAGATGAATTAATAGCAATAATAAATGATCGCATAGAGCAAAAAGGATTAAATAGAGAGAAAGAAGTAACTGCACAGGATTGCGAGAAAGAAAACCGCAAAGCGATGCGTGTTAAGATAAGTTGCTTGCAGAAATGCCCTGGGATATTTTTAAAAGTATACGACTTCTGAGTATATATATATATATATATATATATATATATATATATATTAGACAACATTTTCTGCATGCTATATGAAACATACTGACGTTTGAATCCTTTTATCTATATCTTCAGCAAGGAGAAGACATTTTCTTTGCTGTAAATAAAATATGTGCTTCGATTATCCTTTTCAGTTTATTAGAGTTATCATCCATTCGAAATAATCATATTAAAGAATCTTTGTGTAAACTTAGGCCATTGTTAAGTTTTAGTATCCTGGTCTCTCATATATTGCTTACAATCTCATTGTGGTTTTATTTTCTTTTGTTTTTGTAACGACATAGCTACTTTCAGGTGTCGAAATTTAATATTCTTGGAAATTTTGAAGGTGTAAAAATATACCAATCTGCATTCACAGTTGAATACATGGAAGATGATACTCGGTTTTTGTATTATATGAAATTTTGTTTGGTCATCATTACAAAAAACAGTGATCTGTCGTTCAGGTTTTAATTATAAATTAGTACTTTTGAAAGAAGTTTTATTCAAAATGTTTAGGCTTTTATATGGCTTAATGTCATGGAAGTGATTTCATGTTGATTGGTTGTTTTTCTTTTGCGGCATATCGACGAATAAGTTATGCTTCACTATAAAATTGTAAACGCAATTGCATAGATAAAATATATTGTTGACCATTTTACTATGAATAGGTAAGGTTGGTCTTTCTTTATTGCTAATAATTTTTCTCTACATTTTTTTAGAAATTCATTGTGTTTTGTTTTTGTTTTTTGGTCCTCTACTTACACATAGCTCTTGACATGACTGGTACTAACAAGTGAACATGAGAACAACTACAATTATATCTTGTTTCAATCAGATGACATGCTGATGGATGTAGTTTATAATCGTACACCCGACTAGTGATTTTATGAACAGCCATTTTCAATATACATGTTTGTAAGTAAATAAACATTACAAAAAAGCGAGAATAACAAAAAAGATTAGACAAATATGTGTCTGTAATTTGTTAAAAATATATTCTAAAAAAAAAAAGGAAACCCCACAATATAGTCTAAATGATATCATATTTTTAGAGGAAGAGTAACCAATATATGATATCAATATTTTTTTTGATAAATAATATACGGATATTAAGATCAAATTTTCATATTCCCCGCCAAAACGCTATCTGCTGAACTACAGGATGAAAGAATCTGACAGTTGTCTTGCCGAGTTGATTCTTATGTGCATAGTGTTCATTATATATATATATATATATATATATATATATATATATATATATATAGTTTTAATGTATACAATAGCTATTGGTGAAATTGCTCATTATCACGGATAGAGCGTATGTAAATATCAAATTTTGCCTGAAGATGGAAAAGACACTCGAGCATCGGTATTGACCTCTGTCTCAACTTATAGATAATATCAAGAAAACACGCATATGCACGTAACATGAATACATGCATAATAAGTTATTACATGAATTCCTGAATTTATATGTTGATATATACATATATTCTTGAATCGCCCACAGACACCGTGAATGAATTATGTTTACGTATATATGTCCATATGAATAATATTCTCACACACACACACACACACACACACATATATATATATATATATATATATATATATATATATATATATATATATATATACTTATTAAACAGTTTTATGTATTTTCACTCCAGAAAAGAAAAATAAATCCATTATATTATAGATGCTATGTACTGATTAAAATTGCATACGGCTACATGGAGTATATGTTAACAGAATCAGTATTTCAAAATATCTAAATGAAGAAAATTTAGAGACAGGAATGCACGCTTGCAGCAATATATGTTCAAATTTATATGCTCCATTACAAATGATTATAGATGCCTAGAATGCAAATATATTTAAAATGTTCTTGATTACTTCCAACTGCCATTATGAATTACGAAATATATTTCACCATAAAATCTGAGAATAGGTAGAGGATATTTACCAAAATATTAAGGACGAACTGAATAACATATTTTTGTCAAAAATAATTAACCAAAAAACATCTTCATACAATCAAAAACTTTAATATATGCTAATAAAACCAAAATATATAATCTTAAAACAAAATATTTATTTCAATTTAATTATGATTGGTTAAACTATATAAACTTGAAAATTCAAAATAATTGTTGCTACACTCTATTTGCTCGATTGATCGATCAGTTTCTTTTCTATGGTTTATCAAACTTTGTAGTTAATTTAATGCCAAATATATATTAGATTCTAAGTGATTTGTATAGACAATAATTGTTTGGTGATACAATTCCGAATAATGAACACATTGCTGGGAGGAGAAGTGGTGGATTCATATGTATGCGAACGTATGTGAATATGTATGAACTTCACATGCAGTGGAAATCGGTGAACCGATCAAAAGAATATCCAATCCGTTATTCATTAAAGTATCCGCACATTCAATTTCAAAAACATCTTTTATTTCACAAGCAGTCGCACATCGAGGTACTGAGCAGATACAGACATGCTTAATTCCGGTAATCGTAGGAGAACCGATTTGTCAATATGATGTGTTCGAAAGTGTTACATTAATTGTGAAGATGTTTGTAAAAATAAATATTTCAAAATATGCGCTCTTGACTAAGAAATATTACAGTTTACAAAAAAAATAACTGAATTACATTGTTTCACTAGTTTAGACCAGGTTACTTATCGCAGTAAAATACACATTCCTTAAACATTAATCTATTCAATTAAAATTCTCTTATTATCTAACATTACCTTAAATGCTATTTTAATATTTGGAACCAATTGCATTAGCTTAACATCTCGCTAGGTTTTCATATGTTTTGTCCCGTTATACACCATTTATTTTATATAGAACTGAAATAATTCAAATATCATAACCAATTTGAAACTTAAATTTTAATTCTTTGCTCAATTTGCCTGAGGATTTCTGTATTATAGAATTAGATTCTGTGGACAAAGGATGAATGGTTGAACGGTTAGATTCAATGTTCTGTGACAATTCATGATTGAATGAAATAATTAGAAAAAACACTCACATGCTTATGCATATCAAGTTAGATGTAGTAAATCAACTATAAATTAAGAACATGTAACAACTTACAATCTTGAAAATTATAACACTGATCCTTGCTAGAATTACATATGAAAACCTAAATTAGTCATTGATATTTGTATTATGAAGGAATTATTAGGTTTCTTTATAAATTTATCAACACAATCCAACTCTATCATTTAAAACTATGTCCAAATATAAAAAAAATACGAACGAGATATTTTCAATTTCTGCGTTTATAATTTCACTTCGCATGATTTTTTCAAGTATATATATTGTAGAAAGTTTAAGCACATACTTGTTTTTGCTTCCTGGTAGATGATGAATATTATATTCACGGCGATGTCAGAGTCATACTGAACTTTATTCAAAACATTCTCAGCCAAAAAACTTTCATAATAGTAACAGTTGTATGAACAAATATCAACTTCCTTGTAGATAAAAGCAAATAATACATCGACAGCATTGCAAAAAGACATAAAAAATAGAATAAAGTGATAATTTATAAAGTTTTATGCATTCTTCATGTTGCTGCAGATAAAAATAATCGAACTGGCTTGAATCAAAAACAGGTAAAAGAGATTAAAGCCAGAAAGGACAGAAAAGTACGCCTGTCAAGTACAAAAATATAATAATATCATTGCCTATTTCTGAAATACAGAATTGTTGCTATGTGGATATTCAAGCATAAGAGACAAATGGATTTGGGGCTAAGGTTCATATCTTTTCAGCCGAAGCAATGCAATAAAACGACTCACATCCAAGGGGTTACATCAAGTGAAAGAAAAAGAGACATCGGCTTATATTTTTTGTTAGATACGACTCCGAAGGAAACAAAGATATTGTTTTTATCCCGGAGAAAACTACCATTATTATCCTGTAGGATCTCTACCTATATATATATATATATATATATATATATATATATATATATATATATATATATATATATATATTCAGGTGAAAGGAACCAAGACTTTTAGAATCCCGTGTTCTCCGGCATTTCTTTTTTTTTTTAAAGTTCTCAATAAAACAATTATTGTAGAGAATAAAGGAATTAAATTTGTTTTTTATTTAAAGGTAACATAGTTTACATTGCTACATGGAGAATTTTCTTTGAAGTTTTTAACTTGTTTTCAGGCAAAATAGTGTTTTGTTGTGAAAATGATTTTCTCTGAATATGAGAAACAATAAGTTTGTTATTTAAGGATTAGGGAAGAGAGAAATTTTATCTGTGTTAAATTTAACTAATCAGAGAGATCTACTTTGAATTTGAAAATATAGGTTATATTTTGGGGGAATACATGTGTTCATTCAGTTTTAACGTGAAGACTGAATATCGGTTAATGAATGGTTACATAATTATTAGTTTTAGTTTTCTTTTTATCCCAGCAATTTATTAAACTCTAACAAAAGTAAGAAAATATTTTTTTTTATCTTATTAAAGATGCATTCGAGCATAATTAACCTGTTTTTATTTCGATTCAAAATTCGTTTTAGTCCAATTTTTCATAAACATTCGTTTATATATATATATATATATATATATTATAAATTATATTTTAGAACATGTACATAATCATTCTATATATATATATATATATATATATATATATATCCGCTACAAAGTTACGATTGTTTCGACATTGAAACTTCAATGTCACATCAGGCGGTGTGTAAAGTAATGGAAATCCTCTTTTCTTATATTTATTTAGTTATGTTAGAGGTGTTGGTGGGGGTTGGTGATAGATGAATAAGTCTCTGACCGTTGGAATTTTTGGAGTGGATGTTTTTTAAGTGGTTGATTAATGAGATTCTTTGATTTCAAAACAGTTGTAAGTTATTATTATCTAGTGACTAGACTAAATCCAGATTGATCTTCCATACATTTGTAATCTTAATTAGATTCCGCTAACCCCTTCCGGAAATTCAACACTGACCTCAGATTGACAACCCAAAACTCTGTATTGTTCGTATTAGAGCTTCCGGCTGGAATGTAAACCAGTACTGTATGCAGTTTCAAAATTTTTGGAAAAGTGAATCTCGTCATTGTATTCTTATTATCACACACCGTGCCCAACTAAACCTACTATACTGTGAATTCAAGAATTTTTTTTAAATAGGGAATTCGCGAAATTAAAATTTATATGGGTACAATTTATCCATCGCTCCCTTTAGGTTTCATCACGAAGTCCTGTATGGGACACTTAATGATTTGTCACTCTGTATTATCCTGACCGCTTTCCACGAGACATGCCCCTTCAGAATGAGGCCATCATAGTTATCCAAGATTTTCTTTATTTTACAGTCTTACGAAATGCTCTTTTACGATCTCAGATATCCCTTGTAGGACTCTATTTTCACACATTTCGCCATGCGCAGTTTTCATCTGTCTTTTTTGCCTTTCAACTGATACGGTGATTACTAAATACCCCATGCATTTTCAGCAGCACTAATCTAAGCTTCTCTTTCTGTTATAAATATATGTGACTTTTTTGTCTTCATTTTATCTAAAACGTTATGGTTAATTATTTATTCAGTATAGCATATTCTAATACTTCTGCTGTCGTTCAAGATTTTTATCGCTTCACATGTTTTCTTCATCTGTGCGATGGCTGTTTTTGTATGTATCGCCATACAGAATGACTGGTTTTATATAAAAAAAACCTAATACGTACCCTTATCTTTATCTCTATAAAACATTACCCTGTTATTTAATTCATTGATTTGATTTTGGAAGGCATCTATTCCGATGCACATTCGGATTTCGGTGTAAAATTTTCAATCTTCTGCTGTGAATGAAATACGAAAACTTTATAATTATCTTAGAATTTATTGTTTATTTAGACAAATGAAAGAATCTAAAAGGTAAATGCAAAATTTATTTTTGGCACAGACTTTCTCATGAGAAAGTGTTACATTAGCCAGATCGAAAATTATAGTCATGTATTAAAAGATTTGTATACACAAATATATTTTTGTTGAATAATTCCTTTTGAAAGTATAAATATAATATTCGTTTGAAAAACCAAAAGAAAATATAATTTTTTTGCAGTTTTTAATGTTACGATAATAATAATGAAATCTGCAAAAAACAAACGTATGTATTGTCTTACCTCCTTATCTAAACACAGGAAAACTATTTTTCGGGGCAGGTTACACATTGACATAATTTCCTTTACGAGTAGATCAAATTTTCGTATGAATTCAAAGTATTTTTCATTTTTTTTTATAGTATGCTTTTGGGTATTTTATCATAGACTAATATAGAGACCCTTGCTTGTATTAACAGTATTGTTACGACAAATATATACTTAAGTCACTTGCTAATAATTATTTAGATATTTAGAGATCTTTGAGTAAAAGTTAAGGTCAAATATCATTGGTCATTTATAACTCTAGGATAATCGTTTCACTTATCCTTTGATAAACTACAATCACTTATATAACGCACAAGAATTAAAATAACTTGTCAAAATTTCATATCAGTTAGTCATGTCAGGAGTAACGAATTCAGTAATAGTTCTTTTAGCAGGCAAAGAATCAATATATAAAAAATGTCCCCCACAGTTACTGGAAATTATTATATACTAAATATTAAATTATCTGTATTTTACTCATAATTAATATCACATCGAAAAAATATTCACTACTAATATATCAAGAAAGGTATATAGACGTTCTTTTGAAGAATGGAAATACATTTACAAACATTGAGGCCACAATATACACAAATGATGAATGTAATCTTGTATACATGGAAACATAGTGCCATTGAATGTAAATATATTTTTAACCTAATAACTCTAAAATGTTTTGAGGACAATATATTTATATGGACTTTTGTCGTTGTGTATAAAAGTATATTTAATACATTCATACTTGTGTGTAAGCGTGTTTCAAAATGTGATCAGCAATGCTTTTAATTTTTGCTCAAATATTATATTTCTCTATTATTTTAATTATGTCATAAATACTGAATCTAACTCAAAAGTCATACACTGCTTCTCTAACTCACTTGAGAATGTATTCTAATGTTTTTTTAAAATTTTATCCAAGCAGCCTGTCCACTTATGCAACTAACAGTATATTTCCAGCTTAGTGTAAGCAGATTTTTGTTTTGCATGGAGCTTTTCCTTTGAGTCTTGTCTGTTAAGACCTGTTCATGACAATGTTAAATACATACCAACGAAGACATTTTGCTTCGTTGCCAGCATCAGTCCGCTTCCTCTTATAGGAGAAGCCGATCCAATATTCCCAAGAGAGATAGCTAGAGACAAAACCGGATGGAATCTCACTGACAGTATGTATTTTTAGTTCTTCGTTAATACACATTTGACCAAAGTTCGAAGTATACTTAAAGAACATCAACCACCATCGCTGATATTTATTTTCCTGCAATGTGTATGCAATGTTTATCAAACTCAATGCTTCAATATTCAAAAGATACACGAGTTAGACGATATTTTTATAAGCAACTGAGGAATGTAATCGATTCCCTGGGCATAAATTTAATTCAAGATAGGGTATACATGAAACAATTTTTTTAAATAACTTTGTCTAATATTTATATTAAAAATATTTCAATGTACATGAACTATTTGAAATGGAAAGATAATGAATATATTATGATGTTACTATTAGAAATTTCGGTACAAGGAAACGTTTGCATATTTCAACTGAAAATTTTATGATTGTGGGTTACATAAATTAATTAACATTCTCTTAAATGTAATCTGTCAGGAAAATAGGTTTTCTATTACAACATGTATTATATAACATTTCAGTATTTACTGGGTTTTACATTATTACCTCTTATTAAAATTATTATGGAAAGAAGCATTTTTATTTTATCATTATATCATTTTCGATTTAAAATTTGATATCCAAATTAGTTGTCGTTGTTTTTATTGTCCTTACGTGACAGAGTTTACGTTATTTGCCAGTGTTCGTTCGGATTATGTAGCACCGAAATATAGCAAGAAAAATGATTTTGGATAAGATTCAAACATTTCACCTGATCTATCCCTTTTAAAAACCACTGTTCTTAGAACATCTTAGGTTAGATTAGGTAGGTTAGGACTTCTAGGCCTCGCGGCCTCTCGTGTGTCCCTTCTTAAATCCCCTCTACCCTCTCTTAGCGTTGTGGCATGGCCGAGATGGAAAGAAAATAAATTATTTCCATCTCTAATCAAACTCATATTTTAATTTTAATAGTGTTTTATCCTTTTCAATAAGGCTTCTAAAGGGTTTTTGCCAATTTTAATGTGTAATGGTAATGCATTCCAATACTTTGTGACTCTGTTACAAAAAAGTTTTGTCTCATATTAGTTCTACTTTTATTTATTTTTAATTCGTTGTTACGTGTTCTAGAATAGTCAGACATCGTGAATAAATTCTTATTAGTGTGGTCAGTAGAATGGAATATCTTGAAAACATTTAACAAGCCCCCCCTCAGTCTTCTATACAGCTGAGAGTTTAGAAGTTTCTGAACACGTTTGTATCCATGCATGGAATCTATATGAAATTATGGATCTGATGGTGATATTTAAGTATAAGTGTTGAGCATTTTATTATTGTTTTAGTTTTTTAGCAATTTGTGTAGTATCTGTGTAAAATTTTCGTTTTAGGTCCCGAAGGTTTTCTGCCTATTTACTTCCTGTTATGAAAGTAATACGGAATTTTTTCTACGCATATTATTTCAGTGCGTCGGTCAGTTAACTGCCATACGTGATACACGCTTCGGCGATCATGTCTCGAAAGTGACATGACTGATTGGGCAGAAGACTATCCCGCAGCAGTTTGCCATTGCTTTCTGCGGTAGACTGGTTGCCGACCAAGGCTAAAGAACCCAATCTGTGTTGCTACTTAACCCATAACTGGAAGGAAGAGACGGATTAATAACTTTCCCAAGGGTATTTGCGCGTAAGTGAAAACAATGGATTCAACTGGAATTCTCGTTCCGAGCCGATATCCACTGGACCACAAGTGCCTTCGCCGAATGTCATTCTGTAGTTAATTACATGACTTCGAAAGAGTTACGGGAGACAAAAAGTGCGAGATGAAGTTCGATTTTTCTCTGGTCGTTAAAATCAATAAAGATAACTTCCTTCAATAACTAATTGTTGGTTTGAGTGTAGCGTATACATTTGCACAGAAATAATGCTATTTTGGATAAATTTTAAGGAGGAAAAGCCTTCGGGACCTAAAACAAAAGTTTACCGTTTCTTGCATCCTATACTATAGTCGTTATAACAGATAAATGCATCAAAATGTTTGAAGAGTCATTACTTACTAAAAAGAAATTTCAACGATTTATAGACATTAGGTTTTTCCTGTGTTACTTAGTCCAAACTGACTAATGTTCACTGTATCAAAAATACCGAACATCTAACATGGCAGACTATTTACATAAGATAGTCCTAGAAAAAGTTTATTTCTTTCGGAAAATCATGACTCTTGAACTGAATTTTTATTTGTTAAATGAATATGGCAATAAAATTGGAATTAAAATATTTTCAAATATCATATTCTTTTTATATTATATAGATACATTCAATACATATTAGAAAACATATTTAAGAAATGCGATATCAATAAAAGAATAATAAAAACCTTGAAAATATACAAGCCAATTAACACAAATGAGTATTTCTATAGTCGGTGTTCAATTTTAAATGCTTATCGTTTTAGCGCTACACGTGATATAATTAATAATTAAACATTAAAAAACTTGTTATAACAAAATTTGGTTATTTATTCGAATATACAAAGATTATTTCCTAAAACTGTTTCAGATTTACATGAATCTTCAAAGATATTTTTCTCTTCAAGGTTTAATTGATACTAAGCCATGTTTAAAAATGTCTTCTTTACTTGGCTAAGTTATTACTTTTAAAATATATCATATAAACAATTACAGTAAAGTGGTAGCAGAGAAAATTTCCATATCAAATGGATTGAATGATTTCAAGAAGCGAATGCTATTTAATGATATAATATTGGCTGAGCAAACAACAAAATATCGTGTTTCACCCACACAAGTAGTAAATGTAAGGAAAAACTCTTCCTATAATAAATTATTTGAGTAGTTGTCAAGGTAAATTATTAAAAACCATGCACTGGCTGGATAAATTACACACACACACACACACACACACACACACACACACACACACACACACATATATATATATATATATATATATATATATATATCATTTAGGGAATATGATTTCTAAAGGCCTATATTTTCTAATTTTAATCAGCATATGACTGTTGTAATTATTTAATTTCGTGGGTATATTAACGTTTTTTGCTTTTAGTTTACAAGTTTATGGTGATATTTTGATAGTTTGGGATCGTTTTCTTTGGAATAGCACGCATCAACAAAGAATTCTTCGATCTTCAATGAGCAATACGGCAAATGCTACGAAATTGAAAATCATCGCCCTGCCTAAATCCTATGGATTACTCAATATGGTCTATCATCGATTCAAACATTACACAACAACTTAGAGAGTATAAACAAATATCTCCTTTGTGCATGGGCAGAAATAGACTAAAACTTTGCGGGAAACGGCCAATTCTATTTTCAAGTGTCTTCAGAGGATAGATCATGCCAAATGTGATCAAATTGAATAGGAACATGGCAAATTGAAGAGCAATGCTTAGAGAATTAAGTGAGAAGAACCCATTTTGAACTATTTTCCTTGATGTGTAAAATTGAAATTTTCTTGTTTGCATAAAATATTCCCTAAACTGTACAGAGGGAGAGACAAACAGACTGACAAACAGAAAGACAGACATATATAGGCTTCCATATTGCCTCTGAATATATTCATATACATTAAATTTAATGTGAAAAATTAAATGTCATTTATAATATCTTGTAAATCATAAGTATATATATATATATATAACCCATTCACAGTATATATATATATATATATATATATATATATATATATATATATATATATTTAACTTGTTAGCATGTATATATTTTCAAACTGACGCGTGTGTATGTGAACTGAAGTTAGTAGCATTAAAATGAAATGTTTTTGCAACTATTGTAATCAATCTCGTTAATATGTTGGAAATGTATGTTAACACTGAAAAGACCTGAATAATCACAACAGTGTTTGAAATTTTAGTAAGGAAATCTGTACGAATCGTCACGCATATTGGTATGAAATGATCTTGTGGAAACAGTGCACGGTTGTTTTAGATTTCTTCAGAAATATTTATTGTTGCTTGTGTTAATTGATTATATTTATCTAGACTAGCTCCAAACAAGGAAAAATAACAATTTTTTTTTATTTTAGTTGTATATATTTAGATATTTAACCGACTTCTTTTAGTTTGATGTTTATACGTTCTTGTTTTTTTATTTTTTATTTTTTTATTCCGGGCAGTGGAATATCATCAGTTGATATATCAGATTTTTTAATTGACAATGTTTAGCTAACGTGTATGCGTGAAGTTTTCAAGATGACATTTAAACAGAGAAAACATCTCTTACAATTTGTACTCGTTTTGATTGTTAACAACATTTTTTCCATTTACGTTCGTTTCTTAGGAGCAGCTTTTCATTTTCATATTCAATCTGGCTCAATTTTGTAATTAAAGCAAATTTGGATGAGCTTCAAAACAGAAACATGTCCACCTTATCTTTTTAGTGAAAATAAACTTTCATATAAATATGTTCTGTTCTTGCAAGATGGATATATTAATTGAATATTCGTTATGCGCTTTGGTTATATTACAAAGTAAGAAAACTTTCTACTTCGATTTAAGACCATTTTTATTCCAACCAAAAGACATGTAACTGAAATATGTCTGTTTGTTATCAAGAAATACTTATGATTTATTAAATATCGTATAATCATATAATCGTATAATCATATTACTATTTCGAGGATTTTATTTAGAATATTTAATTGTATGAGGTTTTAGATCCATAATTTTATTGCAACTCTTCTGGGTCGTTCTTATTCAGAGGTATAAGATTATTCATCGGAAACTTAAAATCATTTGTTATTTCTTACTATGACGTTGACAGCCTCTGAATATCCTAGCTTCAAGGCTTTTATTAATACGTGGTATGCTCGTCAAACGTGTTGCAATATCCGTTTGTGCCCTCTGTCCAATATTATCACCAAGTAAACTTAATGCAGAATCTAAAAAGTGTGACGAGTTCAGGCCTCACAGATACTATACTAACTTTCTAACAATTGGCCCTCACCATATATATAATCATTATTATAAGTTGTTTCGTCTACCTCTATTTGCACTGAAATAACCTTATCTTCAAAACGAGATACGCGATTTGAAAAGTATTCAGATATGTGAAAAAGACGGTCAGCACTCAAAATATCAAGGAATATATTTTATTGAAATATTTATGGTCTTTTTTTTTGTAAATAGTCTGTTTTGGTTCGTCTCACATAAAGATTACACACCAGGAAAAAATGATACAGTGGGAATTAAAAAATAAACAAATAAATACGAGGAAAGCAAAAAATTAAAATAAACAAGTCAGATAGAAAAAGTAGAAATAGTATAAAATAAAAGTAGACATTACATAAAGTTTACAGTTGCTCTAAATATAATGTGATTTTGACCATGATCGTACTTGCTGCCAAAAGTAGCATGTATATACAAAAGAATGAAATACATATATATACAATGAATAGGCAGGTTTACGCATGTGTATGTATGTATATGGTATCTAACACAAAGAGCATTTCTCAACTGTGTAACGTGAAAGTGAAAAGAAATTGGTACGTATCGGTAAAAAATGATTATCGATCGCTTGAGAAAGACATACAAAGGAAAGGAAGTGCAAAGAGTTGACAATATTGAATGAACCTGTGAAGCAAAAGCTTGTCCTGTAGATTCTCGAAAGTGTCTCAAGTGGTTTGCAAGTTTGGTGAGTGCGAAACTCTAGTGTCAAAAATGTAATCGAACGACTATACCTACGTCAAGTCAGAGATAATGCCACTGCCGTCCGCAAATCTATAGGCGACGACAAAAAAAATCAATCTGTTCAATTTGGAGAGGAGTGGAAAGCATTCATCTTGAAACAGCTAGAAATGGCCGGCGGATGGCAATATTCAAAAGACTTCTTATTGGATTATGTTGATTATCCGTCAGGAAAACCTCACTGAATATTTTTCTGAATATTCTTTATTTTTACTCCTATGTGTCAGAAAATAACTACATTTTCAACGTTATTATTGAAAGTACACCAGCGGATATTATTCGTATTTCCACGCACACAAACATGTATATGAACATATTATATAGGATCAGTAAGTTAAATGCCATACGTGATACACGCTTGATCATGTCTCGAAAGAGACATGACTGACTGGGCAGAAGATTATCCCGCAGTAGGTTGCCATTGCCTTCTGCGGTAGACTGGTTGCCGACCAAGGCTACAGAACCCAATCTGTCCTATTATTTAACCCATAACTGTAGGGAAGAGATGGATTAATACTTTTCCCAAGGGTATTTGCGCGTAAGTGAATGCAGGGAATTCGACTGGAATTCTAACTCGACTTCCCGATTTCTCGTTCCGGGCCTATATCCACTGCACCACGGCTCACATCCTATTATATAGGATAGGCGTTTATAAATATATCTATGGAACATATAAAGCATATTGTTATTAATCTGTGATATATATTCGCTTTATAAATATGTTTTAAGCGTAACTGTTACGATTTTCAGAAGTAGTTGATTCTACCAGCAGTAAATAGGTGTGGAAAATACAAATTATCTTTAACTATTTCACCCATAAGCAATGGTCTTACGCCACTAGTACACAGGGAGTGCAGGAAGTGAAAAGACCGTATAAAAGAAAGGATAATATAAATATTGTATTCAAGTTGATACACAAAGGCCTTTGAAATTTCATTTAAATTTTTGGAGATTGTAACTCTCAAGGAAGAAAGTAAACGGAAGTGAGTTCCACGGGTGGAAAATGCGAGAAAAACTGTCAGAGTAGTGATGCCGGTTATGTTTAACATTTACAATGGTAAATAGATAAAAAAGACTACATGCGAATCTAATACAACGCTTAAATTAACTTGATCAGAATATCAAGGAAAAAGCGCCTCAGATGTGTTGCCATGAAAATATGTGTAGAAAAGACAGAGGGAAGTCACAGAAAATAGCTTCAAGGAGAAACTGAATAAAAATACTATTTAATTTGAAAGTTCCTACATCGCTCATGTACGTTCTAACCTTACTTGTGAAAAATAACACAATAAGTGTATTAAAAGAGAAACCCAACCTCAATTTGTAAATATATTATTCCAAATATTAAACTAAATGAAAAGTTTAATTATAAATATTCTGAAGATGTAACTTATTCACCAAAACCAAAGGTCTTACACGTTGCAATGTATTTTAGCCCCACTCTGTTTATTCGCCATAGAATAAAAGTAATAAATGAAAGTGAAGTGCATTTGGCTTATTCATTTGAGCTTAAGCTGACCAATCAAATTAAATATCTTTAGTTGACAGGTCTATTAATCTATTAATAGACACATAAATAAGTTAAGCAAATGATGTGCAAATATATGGCCTCAACGTAAAAATGCCAAGTGTAAAGGAGATATATGACGACACTTTTAACGTTTCTACGAAATGCTATAAGATCAACGCAAAATTATTGCTACTCAATACATTCTAAGATAAAAACGTTTTACCCAGAAAATCTACAAAGTATTGGACCTCCATCAAATTTATCACAACCAAACATTAAAAATAATAAAGGCATAAAGACGAAACACATACCGCCTCACAAGTGTTGCAGTAATTGTAAATATATTTACAATTCCCCGAAAATATTATGGGAATTACTTTCATTGAAAGTTGCACGAATGAAGTTTCTGATAAAAAGAAGAAAGAATTGTCTGTTTATACTTTCAACTTTTACACACTAGAGGTCATCATATTGAGGACAAATGCTTCAACGCTAAGATTTATGGTTGGAATCAAAATTGCCATGTTGGCAAGAAATCCAACATTGCCTAAAAATTAATAAGCACATTACAAAAGATAAGCAACATCGTAAAAATATTATGCTTTTCAGGCTATTGAACACGACAACTTCATGTTACACAAGAAAACATGAATTCACACCCATATCAACAGGTGACAGTTTAGAATCTCTTGCCCTCAGCAAGAATGCTGAAGACTGATCGGAAATGGGTTGTGCAACAAAACAATGACCATAAGAAAACCTGTTTGACTATCAGGGAATGGCTGAACAGTAATATGTTCCGTAACATAAATGGACTTCGACAAAATTCGTATCGAAGTTTCATAGAAATATTGTGGCTAAACATGGAGCCGGGGGGTGGTCTGACATTTGCAGCAACAACCTCACACAATAATCAAATTTTGCAATGAGGCTTGAAAATATATCCAAAGAGCGGATGCGAGAGACTGTTCAGTATTTACATGAATGAAGTGTGTCCCGTCTAAAATTTTCCACATACTTTTGCACATGATAAATTGTGATTTTTTTAAATGTTTAGAATATATATTTGTTTTCTTTTGTTCTTGCCAAATAGTTAAGGCATTATACTGCCGGTGTTGTGTTGAGGGCTACATAGGAGGAAATTATGAGAAAGAGTGACAAAATAAATGATGTGACAGGAAGCGGGTAGGAGAGGGATAATTTACACTTACATCTTTGGATTCATAATTAATAGGTTTATATGTTATTTTTACTGTTACAATAAAGATTCCGTTGGGTGTTTCAAAATTTTAAACGTTCCTGTTTATATGAGCATTTGCAATATTTATTAACAATATCTTTTGTTTAAATTACATTGAATTGATATAGTTCGAATCCCAGAAAAACGGAGCGGTTAATCCAAAAGTTTCTATCTAAATAATATAAAATATTAAATAGATAAAAATAGAGGGCTCAATGGATACTATACAGAGCAATATAAATATTGAAAGGAAAATTCAACATAGGTTTTAATCAGTTATACATAGAGAATTTATTACCTCGGAAGAAATTATACAAACTTCTTTGATCAGAGTGTTAAAAATAAATAAATATATGATTGTTCATTTCACTCAGAATATTAAAAAATATGGATGTATACTAACATTATCGACAGTTCCGACCAGAATGTATATATATCATTCTCTGCAAATAACAGATATACTGTTAAAACAGTTTTTGAACGTTCTGAAGGAAATTAGCCTTATATATTTATTTATTTATTCATTTGTCATGGTTTGAACTAAGCAGAAATAAAATTAGGATTTATAAAAGTTTAATATTTGTTGTGTTTCACTCTCAATATTATATATATATATATATATATATATATATATATATATATATATATATATATATAAAGTGATGTAATTAAATCTGATTCATTCAGTCAAATGTCTGTAAAACCTGACAAGGAAAATGTATCTGGAATGATAACATACAGGCAGTGGAGCATATTCATTATAATATCTAATATAATATCTAATTGAAGTAAAGCATAAGTTCAAGGAGAAATAAAGACATCAATTTAATAGTAAAATTACTTTATTTTTAAAATAATTTTTCATATACTTTTTACTATTCATTAAAAGAAGATTAAAATATATTCATTGTGCATTTCCTAAAATTTTAGACGTAGCTGTTTTAGAGATCTAATGCTGTCACCACTAACGAGTTTATTAATGAAGTTTTTTCGATCAAGTAAAATTGTTTGTGAAAAACCTGTTTTACATAGATGCCGTTATTAAATATATAGCATCAAGCTGAATGCTATCAAATTTATACAAGAGGACCTAAATAAAAAGAAATCTACCCTACTCTCGTTTAAAAAAATCGATGTGTATAGATAAAGGAAATATAATATACACTCAGTGAATTTATAAAAGAATCTGTCTAATAAAGATTGAGGTCGATACACCAAATCGAAGAAACATTGAAATGAAAATTCCCTGCTAAATGACGAGTAAAGAAACAAAGAACAATCCGAAATTTTCATGTAATATAGAATATCTGGTATAGACTTCAGTGCTGGGCAATATTCTCACCGCTTTTGATATTGATAGACAGTACAGGGATTATGAGATAGCAATGTTTAATGAACTGCAATGTGTATGGAATATTTGAGAGACATGATCACCCTCATTCTGAAAAAAAAACATGCACAAATTAGATTTAATTATGAATACGTATGTAGAAGACGTGTGAGAGAAAATATAAGATAATTAAAAATGAAAGGCATAAATATGATCAGTCAGTGAAAATATTTCAAACAAAAATATAATTTTGTCGCCGGATCATCCGCGAAACATTTCACTGATTATATATATCCCTTTATTTCGAAGTCATTAAACGGTAATAAATCAGAAGAACTAAACTAGGTGGTCAAACTATTTAACCCTTAAATGCATGGTGTACCTTTATTCAGATAATCAACCAGCCGTATAATTGCCATTAGTCTGCAAGGTGAGTTAGGAAAAATGAAATAAAACTTTAAGGAAAATTTCTGTAGCAATAGTTTAATTTCATTGCTAATAATATTCTTGAATATTTGGTGAACCCCTTCAAGAAGACAAACAACTTCCCGTTCTATAGGAGACATTAAAATAGTTCAATCACTCAAGAAATTACTCAATCCACAAGCAAAAGCATTAAATATGCAGAGCCAATAATATAACATATCACTCAATAAATCTTACGCCTAATTAATAAAAGAACAACATTTAGGCAAAATTTGACTTTATTTATCAGTATAGTCTCTTTTTAGAATAGATTAATATTTCGAACGTTTCTCTAACAATTCGATGTCTCAAAATATGACTCAGATTCCAATAGCACTTCTTCATTGGTGCCAAATCTTTTCTTGAAGCGTTCTTTTGATGCCTTCAAACAGCCAGTAGTCGCTGGGGACAGATCCGTAGAATAGTGTGGAAGCGGAAGTTATAAGAATAATTCATGTAGTTTTGCCTTCGTTTCAATCGATTTGTTACACGTTTCGCTGTCTTGGTGACAGATCATATTTTCTTCTACATTTCTGAACGTTTTTGGTTATTTCTACCTTCAAAGTTGGTAATAATGCTATATAATGTTGGCATTTTTTAACTCATAGAAATAAACAATGAACGAAATACATCGAGCATTCCAAAATACGGAAGCCAAAACCTTGCCTGCTGATTTTTGCGACTTTAATTGATTTGCAAGGCATTCATTTGCTGTTTTCCACTCAGCTGACTGCCGATTTGATTCCGGAGTGAAGCTTTGTGCACATGTTTTGTTCATTGTTAAATATTTACGCAAAAAACTATTTGTTGCGTTGCAAGCGTTAAAAACAACACACTGAATCGTCGACTTGTTGCTATCTTTAATCGACCGTGAGCAATCGACGCACCCACTTTCAACACAGCTTTCTTATTGACAAATGTTCATAAAAATGGTGAATACACTTCCTTCTGATATGTTCAACTCCTATGCTATCTCTCACAACTTCAACTTACGATCGCACAAAAGAGGTTGTGGATTTTTGGTGTTTATCCGGGACATCTGTCAAATTTGAGCGACATGAGTGTTCAACATCATCTGTGTCTACGACCGCGTTTAAAGTCAGAATATCACCTCTTAACTTTTGTTTCCGACAGAGCAGAAATCAAATAACACTCATCCAGCCAATTCTTTGAGTGAACAATAATTTTCCCATTGGAAAGCAATGTTTCATCAACACACAGAATTCAGAATTTTATATTGTTTTAAAATTCACAACAATAGCTTCACTTAAATAAGTGTAATTTTCAAACGAATAATCCGATTGTCTAATATTTTGTAACGTGCCATTTCAAGGTTAGTACTTCATAAAAGTCCTATGGAATTTATATTAATTGCTCTATTTATATGTCAGGCCCGGGAGAAATTCAGTGGTGTGCCATCAAAGGACAGACTGTTTACCACTTACTTGCTACCCAGGTTTCAAACATACCATTTCGTCAGGCAATATTATATATTCGCGGTTATTGTAATGTCTATAGAACACGAATTAACCTCGTTTTTATTTGGCAATTTCAGCCTTCACAGTGAATGCAAGATCTATTTGTTTTCTCACTTGACTAATTGCGGGTTATACACTGGCTGAAATTTTAACTTATTAATATGTTTAACTTTTATTAATTGTCACTTTCGTCGTTTTAGTCAGGCTTGTATGTAACAATCTCATAATAGAAAACTCTAATCTTTTCTAGCAGTGTATGAAAATTTCTTCTTTCCTACTGACATAATTTCTATCGACATTGTATTTAACATTGAAAAAATATTTAATATTATGCTTTGTTAAAAAAATAGAGAAAATCTTCTGTTTAATTTTTCTGTCTGTATTTACGAGATAATTGATATGACTTTATTTTACACCCAGCTAAAAATACAATAAAGAACATGAGAGTCTATATACTACATTTAATATTTGAACAATGGATGAAATATAGTTTGTTCGATTATCAAATAATTTATTGGCGTGTTGATAATTATCGGATATTTTAACATAGATTAGTTGAAATGCAAAATAATTGCTAAATTTAGACAGAATGATTCTGCAAAAAAGAATCAAAGAAATTTACTTGATGAGTCCTATCTAATTTATCCTCAGTTCTTTTTTTTATAATTGACAATAATTTAGGTTTATTGAATTTATTCACTTAGAGCTCAAATGCGTAAGATGAACAAATCCAGTGACACAGAACTTCTATATTTGAGAGAATTTCATTGCCATTAAATGTAGACCATGAGCGTTAGTAAAACTTCGCCAAAAAGGCTAAATTATAACCAGGGCCCTACTCATTTAGAAAGAAATAATAGGAAATAAGCAATATAATGCGTGATGGACAAATTTTTGCAGTGAATTTTCACAATCGAAAAACAGGCAATGTGAACAAGGATTATTTTTGAGGAAAATGATAGAGAAAATCTCTTATTTTCACAATCAGTGTATATTAACTTGCTTACCGGATAGAAAACTGAATAATGTGCCCCATATTTTGGCATTTAAACACATATGTGCTAATATTAGAATTGGTTTAATGGTTAACAAGCTTGTCTCATTAGTAATTTTGCCATGGAATAAAGGTTTTGATCCTCTCTAGATATTTTATACTTTCGGCTTCCTTCTCAGTTCAATTGAAGCTTACAAAATCGCCATTTTGATCCTCACATTTTGCCTTATACCATATCTAAGCTACTTTCTGAAAATCGCTTGCGTTAAAAATGAACCTCATTCTTAGAATCAGAGACATTTGAAATTCGTAATGCCCGTAACGAGGAAAAATGCTTGGATAATTCGATCTTAATGGAACATACTAATTTAAGTTCAAGAGAAGAAAGTAGCGATTATTCTATTTAACGGGCTAGTGTGAATGTTTAGCGGCACAGGGATTAGTTGGGAAAATTAAATCAAACCTTTCTGAGAATCAAAGATGATGTGCTATGATAGCAGATTACGAAGGGTTGAGAACATATATTGCTTTAATCTGCCTCTATTTCAATAGGGAGAAACGAATATGGTACTCAATATATACTATAAATTATATACTATTGCAAAAAATACAATCAATTTCTTGAAAGCTAGCTTAACATTAAATACTTTCAGATTCAGACAGACTGTCACATGACTGCAGGTATACGTTTGCACAACAATTGAACATTTCAGTAGCTTCAGTTTCGTGATATGCTTCATTCTTTAAAAACTGTTTGTACGAATACGAATATAACTCCTTTCTAAATTGGACATTGTCACATTAATTAACAGTCAGTGGTTAAAGGCTAGATTATTCAGTTATCCATTTGTTTGGAAGCAAACCAAAATTGTTCAAGGGGACATTGTTCTAATAATAACTGCTGATTCTGTTCTAGTCCAAGTCTCATTTCTTGTTCCTTTGGTGTTCTCTATTTAGAAATTCATCATTATTCATTCTTTCACAAAAGTCTCTCCAGCATTCAATTCAAACTAATAAGCGTATGCAATAATTTCTTTCTTTAATTGTTACTCTAAAATGACAGGTGGCTTCAGATGGATAAAAAAGAATAGACGCCGGTACACAGGAGATGACAATGCTGATGTGGATTTCGTGATGACGGAATGAGTTGCAAGTTGGTCTTCGCGGCGGGGACTGAAGAAAGTATTGAACGAATGTCGAAGTTGTGCTGTTCAAACTTTTGACACGAAAGTACAAGTTGAGTTAGAAGCTTAACAGCAAGCAGGATATTGTCTACTCTTACCATCGAATGAATTGCGTCGCTATAGAAACCGAAAAAGAAAGGAAGGAAGTTGAAGAAAAGTTTGGAAATGTGAGTGGTTGAGAAACAGAGAAAAAATGAGCAGTGTTCGTGGAAAGAACCGATTTGGATTCTTTTATTCTGCTACAACGAACAAGGCTATTACTCTTACTGATATGACTTTGTATGGGCCACTGATGATAAAGAGGCAGACTCGCCTTATCAGTTTCTACATCCACACAACATGCAAATCCATTTTTGTTTGTTTTATACTTTATTGTCATTTTTCTTTTCATTTCTAATCCTGCTGTTCTATTTGCTTCTATTTTCTCGTGCGATTTTTCCGTCTTTTAGACCGCAAATTTCGATTTGTTCTCTGTATTACTTCATATGTTTAAACTTTTTACCGCTATCCGTACTTTGCTGATATTCTTCGAAAATGTTTTGTAACCTTTCTTATTTGCCTTTCATCCTTAGATCAAATTCGTTACCAATTATTTTTCCTCTTCTCTTTCGTAGGTCTTTTTTCGTTCTTTATTTTCTGTTCAAGATAGAAGTTCTGGCAGTAGAAAATGACTTCCATTAATTCCCACTGTTGGCCTAGTGTTTATTTAGTATCCTCACTCTTATATTTTAAGTAATTATCTTTGTGACGTGTTTAATTTTTACTTAGATTATCTATAGCAGTATGCTTAATTTATAAGTAGAGAAACAAATAACGATAGCACATCGCAATTTCATATGATATAAAAGATTATTTTAATTTCAAACAGCCGGAAATTGACGAAAGATTCAGTTTCGGTTCAACTCCTCACAAAATATTCATTCTTATTTCAACAAACCCATCCATTAGATATGGAAAAAATCGAAGTCATAAAAAAAACTGTCAAAATATAAAGACCTGGAAATTGAAATAGAAAAAATGTGGAAATTGAAAACAAGAGTTGTGCCAGTGATAGTAGGTGCACTTGGAATGATAAAAAATGGAACAAAACAACACATTGAAAGAATCCCTGGAAACCCTAGCTTAAGAGATATACAAAAAATTGTCATATTAAGTACAGCCCACACACTAAGGAAACTTTATCTATCTAACGCTAGGGATGATAGGGAAGATAGAAAAACATGAAATGGAGCCATAACAACACGCCACGACCTGCTTTACGTCTCCCAGCAGACTTGGTTGTTAGTGAGACCAAAGCAGAAATCGAAACATGATGAAAAATGACATAATAATAATGTTTGTCTTGTTAAGTACAGCTCACACACTAAGGAGAACTTTGTCTTTGAAACGCTAGGGATGTTAGGGGAGATAGAGAAAACATGAAATGGAGCCATAACAACACACCACCACCTGTCTTATGTCTTCTCGCAGACTTGGTTGGTAATGCGACCATAGCAGAAATCGAAATATGATGAAAAATGCCAAAATAATATTAATAAAAATCACTCCCCTTTTTTATTCAAGCGGCTTCGTCTCTTTGAAATTCACGTGGGTTTCAGTTCAAGTCGGGCGGTTTTCCTGCAGATTTAGTATTTTATAATCCTACATTAGTTTTATCTTCAATTAAGTTACGTAGATCATGGTTCATAAGGAGGTTGCTAAATATAAAAATACTGATTTTCTGTAAAATATTACTTTTTGAAACGATATGGACCAATTTATGAATTATATAAATTGGACTCATATATAATAATATTATGAATCTTCGAATATTAGTAGCATAAAACGATCTAATCAAAATTCAAAGGTGTGCTGAAATTCAGACATTATCTGCTAAATATTATCAGCTGACATCTGACACAAATGCACTAACTCTTTGACCGCAATGTTTGAAAAGATATTTATACTCATTCACTATAGTCTTTTAACTTTTTTCCATCATAAATTCGGACTATATACAAAATCATTTTACTCATTAGAATTGGCGTATTATGTGATTGCGTGTCTTTTATACTTATCTTCTTTTTCATATATCATTATAAATATTAATAAATATGCTTTGAAACACCCAAACATTTTTACGTTTAACTTATTCACTTATTACCAGGATAAGTGAATTCTAGTTTTATTGTTAAATACATCATTCTGTTCGATTTTCTATTAACAAAATTCTCCCCGCAACTACATGAGAACCTCAAAGGTTGTTACATAACATTTTTTTTGTTGGTATTTTTCTTTTCGACCCCACTTTTCATTTGCCATCCTCATTTTACGTTTTCCTTTTTTACGAAATTCACTGTTCCTTTACTTTGAATACTTTCCTTTCAAGCGTTGTACTTCCTTCCTGATTTGATCTATACGTTTGCTTAACTTGCACGCATCTGCACACCGAGATGCTGTTCATTCTCAGTGGGACACAGGACCGCCATTGTGCACGCACATCTTAAGCAGACACGCAAATCTGCTCAAATGAATCCAGAAGATTCACGTGAATGTAAGTCGAAATACTACTCATGATGCACTCTCTTTTAAAAAAGAGAAAAGAAATTTCTTTTTTTTTCTTTTAAAGCAAGCAATGTTAAAGAACTTTATCGAAATGGCTATGATTCGTTCTGTGTTATTCGCATTAAAACTATCTATTAAATGAAGTAAAAAAGCAGACCTAATAAGAAATAACTTGAAATAAATTGGAATAATAAATTAAAATTTCATTATTTTCAATTTATTTATATTAAATATCTTCATGGAGATGACTTTGAACATTCTTTTTTTCATCGTTTTTTTTTTAGTAACATGTAAGATCATGGCACTCTACAACATCCTGTCTAGCTACTTTGAGTGTGATTTGAAAATATACAACATATTTACCGTTCTGTATTAATTTAATAATAAAAAAATGTCAAATAAGTTATTTTCTATTTGATTCTCTTTAATATACCTTCAGGTTATAGAGTAATTGTATAGACGTTTTCTTCATTATGAATCTCGGTAATTCTAACTGACTTTTCATGTTCGTAATGTAATTTACGATGCAGTTCATAATGTTTTTAGGTTTACTTGTTTCTATATGTACTGTATATTGTGTTTTAAGAATGTAGCAGTAGAATTACTTTTTTGACATTCATCATTTGCGAGTTTTGAAGGTTTCGCCGATAAATTACAGACGACATATTGAATAGAAATTTGGCACAAATTCCTTTAGATTTTCACGCTTTACATACGTTTATCGTAGACATATTTGGTTTTAAATATTCCTCTTCCGATCTCCCGTTCATATTTTCGTTGTTTATTAATAGACTATATAGGCAGTAGATTATATGCAGTTGTTTAGTTTTGAAATCTTCAGCTCACCTCTCGTGCTTTATATTTTGATGACGACCATGCATTCTGCTCTCCAGGTGATAGAATCTTCTTTCTTCTTCATTTTCTTGAAAACATTTATGTTTTAATTTTCATTTCGAATTGGTTCTCTGTAAAATATCGTTCGAGTAACTTACGGGCCCTGCACGTTAAAACATCGGATCTCCACGATGCTAATCAAAGTCTAGCCCAATCAGTACTCAGATGGATGACCGCTTTAGAATAACTGTTGTAGTAAGTTTTGATGTGCTATCGGCATAATGCATAATGACCCGGAATTTTTAATCGAAGAGCCACCTTAAAATTCCAGTTGCGTTTTTCATATACCACGCAAATACCCTTGAGAAACGTATAACCAGACATATTATACACCATAGATAGGTTAATTATTAAGACTTTTGTCACTAAAACTACTTTCTCAAAATCAATAATTACGAACAGAATAGATTTAGATACAAAATGACCAATAAATGTTGATATGCCACTAATCGAAAAATAATAATCCGTGTAATTAATTTAACTAGAACATAGAAGTATATCACACTTGCATATTTAAAAAAAAACAGCTCATACGCACATATGCATAGACAAAGAAAGCGTGAGTAAGAAATAAAATGTCTCTCAAAAAGACAAAGAAAAGAATCTTTCTCAAGCATACTCAAGCAAAGAATGATTATATGAAGAATAGATTTAGAGAAACGAGATCTTAATATCCATGTATTCGAGGTGTTGACAGTTGGTCATAAATGCAATCTATATTGGGTCAAGAGTTATTCAATACACATCACCAATCAATACACACTGAGGGCGAAGTTTACTAAAGAGAATCGATGAACATGTGTAATACTGAAAGCAAAAGCAAAAGATCGTAAGATACATTAAGCTACATACGCTGACATAGAAAGTTTGAAGTTTCAGTAAATTTATTTTATTTGCTGGAAAATGAATACTCCACAATTGTTCATATTCACCATGCAAATGAGGAAATTTACATGCCAAACTTTTCATTTCTTTAAATAAAACGTATGAATTTTCAATATATCAGTAAAATATAAAAAAATATGTGTTTCTGAGTTGCATTCAAAATAAAAGGAATATTTAACAACTTTTCTCTCTCTCTCTGACACACACACACACGCATATATATATATATATATATATATATATATATATATATATATATATATATATATATATTACATTTGTATACATATATTGCATGTGTAAACAAGTTATAACGCGACCTAGGTTTATATCCTGAGGGGTGTCTTCTAGGTCATGTAATAACTCGTTACAAATGAAAAATATTAAAATGTCCTATAATATAATAGTATTGAACAATTTTTAATACAAATGTGTACTGGTCTAACGCTATTATGACCAAAAACTGAGTACTCAACAATCAATCAATCACTCACTCAATCAATCAATCAATCAATCAATCAATCAATCAATCAATATATATATATATATATATATATAATGTTTACACTACTATAATGATAAAAAATTTAAATGGAGAGAAATTGGGTTATTTTTAACATCATCAAATTGATTAAATGTAATGTACAAGTATATGTGTATGAATGTTTATGGGTATATAAGTGTTTGGAACAAATATAAAGTCCCTGAATTAAAAACTTACAAGAAAATCTGCACTATTACAGATTAAGATAAAACAAAAAATCTACAGATGTATGCATACTCTCTTGAATTTTCAAGTCTTTAAGGTAGAAACTGGGTAATTAATGATATTTACGAGTACACTTTATTCTAAAAAATGCGAAAACATTTTTCTAACAAAAAGATTTGTGTTTCTGTTAATAAACCTGATGATACTAATTAGAAAACAAGCTTTAAGAGTCCAAATATTCCATAGAAACAAAACAAATTACACATTGTCAAATCTTCCCTTCAGCTTCAGATAAGCTCTCTCTCTCTCTCTCTCTCTCTCTCTCTCTCTCACACACACACACACACACACACGCACACACATTTGTTCACTGTTAAATATATATATACAAATTTTATATATGCCGGTCTCGTAGATATCCATGTTAGCAAAAGTAACATTTAACTGTTACCTGATTAATATAAAATGACTTAAATGAACGAGAATAATATATCAAGAATGTTCTGTATAATACTTATCTAAAATTTTCTCGAATATATATATATATATATTCACTGAAAAAATCATATTGAAAGCCTTAAATACGGTGAATTTTAATAAATGGTGCAATATTGTTATATGTACGGGATGGATACTGGAATACCATGACGTGTTGATGAATACTTTATTGCCCAAATCGAAACATGGCGATGAATAGATCTTTATAAAAGATTGGATTCAGAGTGATTTCTATATAGTTTCCCGAGGCATATCTGACGAATGGCTGAAAAGTATGTGCAAGAAGACATTTGTATGTGTTTCAGTCTGCGTCTGAATGTATACTTTTGTGCAAAAGGAAAACTTCATCGTCTTTCTTACGAATGAAAAAAAAATGGTAATCATTTCGAAACATAGAAAATAGAGAGGATATGCTAAGCATTGACTGTGATTGCTCATGTTGATACATTTTTTTTTATTCAAATGCAAGACCATTTGTGATGAGCGGGATAATACTGAAAAATTCAAAACCTTTTCATAGAGGTTTATAAATTTCAATTTTTATTTATAAAACAAAACCTATTTAGAAATTTCCATAACATTTTAGGAAATATTTTGGTAAATTATTTTCAATTTTAAAAAAAATACATTTCTTTTTCAGAATTTCGAATTAGGTTAATGAATTGCCTGTTATCTTTCTCACATTCATGTGGGTATGTCTCCAGAGTATGAATTCTATTTATCCTTTTCTTCAATCTATAAGCACAGAAAGATAGACGACAGGTCTGTCTGCTGAACATTGAATTTGTGATGTTGAATGTAACATCAATATATATATATATATATATATATATATATATATTAATTCAACTCACCATTTAATTTAGAAGTAAAGACCAAAATAGGGCAAATATTTTTTTAAACTGATACATAGACACTTCCCAAAAGGATCTGATCCCCCCAAAAAATTCAACAGAAACATAATCAAGCTAAGTTTTAGTTGCACTGGTAATTTAGATGTTTTCATAAAAAAACACTGCAAGAAAATTGCGCGTTCACAAATATCATGCAAAATGTCCATTTAAAAAAAAGATCGTTACATGAGCTTTCTTTAAAAAAAAGTTAAACGGTAAAATCAGTTATTGAAAATCACATGAAGACAACACTCATGAGTGGTGTCTGCAGGCGATATTTAATAACTGATTTTACCGTTTACCGTTTTTATGAAACTATCTAAATTACTAGTACAACTATCACTGAGTTTAATTGTGTTTCTGTTGAATTTTGTTTAGTTCTGATTTTTGCTTAGTTCTGATTTCTTGGAAAGTTTCTATTTATCAGTTTATAAAATATTGGTCCTATTTTGGTCTTTAAATCTAAATTACATGGTGGGTTCAACCAGATAATGATTCGTTTTCTATTATCGTTTTCGATTTGTCTGTTTGTTTGAGAATTATATTGCAAAAAAATTTATGGCAAGATTTTCTTAGTGCATCCTCATAGATATTTTTCTTTTTATTAAATATTGTTTGACAAATTATTAGAGGGTCTGTGTTCTATTCCTTTGTAAAAGTGTTTAATTATACTTTTTGGATAGTTAGATTTTGTATTCCTGTATGATAACTTAGTGTTTGTTTTCATGTATGGCGAGACATTGCCAGATTCTAAATTAAATTCTACATCTAAATATTGTCCTACTTTTTTTTGTTTCTACCATTATATCAAAATCTATTTCTTTGAATAGTTTGAAAAGCTCTTTCCTTATTTTATCATTTTCTCTTTTGATGCTTGATGCTATAATTAATCCGTCATCTCTATATTATCCGTGGTTGTCAATATGGAGTATTTTGTTGATTTTTTAAAAAAATATATATTCACATCAATTCCGAAATTTCTGCTCCATCATATGATCCTTGTGTTACATCAAATGCTCCGTTATTTGATTTCTTGATCCATGCTTTACCTTTGTGTAATAGCACAGATGTTCGTCAATGTAGGATTATGTCAATATGTTCAGATGGTATTCTTATGAACATTCTAGCAAAATTAAATATTTCTATTAAACCTTTTTCAGAAACTGATGAGTAAAAGGTATTTATGTCATAATTGATGAACGTGTTTTTACTTTTGCATTTAATTTTTTGGAACCAGAAAATGCAATCACATGTGTTCTTCCACTGGTTTGCTTAAATGTCTGTTTTTATCAAGTCACAAATAATTTTTAATAATTGATGTTTAATTTTCCCACTTCTGTCTTTGTTAGAGAGGATGAAAACGAGGAGAAATCTCATACTTAATATAAGAAAGAAACAGATGTGTTTTCTCTGACATGTAATAAGGAAGAAAGAAACTGGAGAATTTAATCCTCACAAGACGTATACAGAGAAAGCGAGGCAAAGGAAACAGCGAAAAACGTAAACTTTCAACAAACACTAAATGAGGAAATAAAGAGAATAAATTGAAAGAAAATTGAAAAAATTGCGAAACAAGGAAATACTTATATAAGATGACAGATTAGATGAAAATTAATTGTCGAAAAGTTTTGTTACGAATGGAAATTGAAAATAACTAAATACTGAAAAGTCGAATATATGCAGTTTCGCAAAATGTCGTATCGCAATATATAATAAAGGAAATTCAAACCAAAACAAAATTGAAAGTCAGTGCAAAATGCCAAGATTGTGTTTAAAAATAATGCTCTTAATATAAGAAAATATAGAATTATTCATCCTCATCCTATCTAACATCGCATAAATTATGTTAGTCCATGTAAAAGTAGTGTAAAAACAAATGTTGTCACATCGGCGTAGCCACATCCACACATTTATAATGGTTGCCAATGATACTCAAATTAACAAAAGGAAGTGTTTTCATCGGAGTTATAATCCCTTTTGCAAGGGTCTAGATTGCTTCATGACGTATCAAAAACAAATCATTGCGCGTCAATATAAAAAGAACAATTAAGAATTACAGACACCAAGTGTTTGCTGCAGGATCCACTTACAAAAATTTTCAGACAGAAAGAAGTAAATAAATCGCATTGGAAAGAAAGAAACTACTAAATTTTCGGAGGAATAAATACGAGACTGAACTAGACACAAAAAATTGTGTAGAAGGAAGAAATGTCCACTTATCAACAGGGAACGCTATAAGTGAGAGATAGATAATAAATTGTACCACAGAGAAAAATAAATCCATGTCCGTTTAGAGCGTAGACTAGTATGGCTCAAGAAAGTTTCTAATTTAATTGATAAGTTGTCACGAATTTTGATAAAAAATTGCAAGAGATTCATATTGCTTTCTCCAACTGGCTACAGTATTAATGAAATTAGTCTAAAGTCATTTAAGTTATCATTGTATACTATAATTTAACAGGGTGAAGTGTAGTAATAACATAGTAAGCACCGGTTAAAATGCAAAGTCACAAGAAGATTATAAATACTGTATTTATTTTTAAACGTTTAATATAAAACGGTATTCCGATGTCTAAATTCTAATTGATTTTCTTAATGTTGAAATGTATAAATTTATAATAAGGGGAGGAAAATTAATTCTCGCTCTCTTGCTAATATTAAAAAAATACTTAAAATTTTACGCATGATATTATTTTTTTTTTTCATAAATTCCTTAAAAACATCTTTTTGGCTGATGGTTTCTGTTTCAATAAACTTAATATTTCTTATTTCTTCACTTTTTGAGTGTGCACATATTAGTCTAAATTCACTGTAATGACAAAACTTCGATAGCGGACATTTGTTTTCATATAGGACTGTAGTTAGATATATACCTGGATTCTATGTTATATATAAATGCAGGATTAATATTTCAATAAATAATTGACGAATGTTTATTTCTAATGTTTATGCCTAATTTTAACCTGAAAATAAAGAACATATATGTCGATGCAAAATGAAATAATATCAGCAGTAGTTTGTTTTTATTTTTAAAAATAATATGCTATTTTAAGATGAAGCCGATAATGGCTCGCCTACTCTTCATATGCTTTAACACTGAATAACCAAGATATTCCAAGATGAAGAAAAATGTTGTGCTGTAACTTACTCTTACATGGATTTCATT